>CM044118.1:9643725-9681815 GCA_024174645.1 Lemna minuta | reverse complement strand
ATTCACAAATATTTAAATCTTCTATTGTATGATATTTTATTGATTGTGATTCTGCTTTTCTTCTGTTGTTGTGATGCTGATGAGAGATTGTCTTTGGCTTATCAGAATTGTTGATCTGCCGTATTTATGCTTATTTAAATCTTCTTTACCAATTTCTACTTCTTAAATTCTTGTGATGATTGGTTCTTCTCTTGTACAATCCTAAATATTCTTATGAACGATCATATTAAACTAATAAAAAAAAAATCTGATTTCTTCCTTTGGCAGCTTTGGAAGACATTTATACTCACACCGTTCAAGCTTATTACGGTTTTCCTCCACGAGGCAAGCCATGCCATTGCTTGCATACTTACTTGTGGCAAGGTAAGATGTTCTTCTCTGGAGCTCTTCTTGTCTACTTTAACTCCACTCCGAGTTGAACATGATGAAATTTTTTTCTGTTGATAAAATTTTCTGTCGATGATATTCATTAAAAAAGATTCAACGTTCCAAACCCAACCTGTGGAGGTTGAGTTGTATCTACCTGGCAGCGGGCATTGAGAGATAGGAGTTTGGGATCTAGATCCAACCCAACCTGGCATGATTGAGAATCTTTGCTTCTTCCGATTACATTGCATAGATGCAGCTGTTTGGAAATGATGGCAGCTTCTTTGTTCTTTTTGCCTTGTATTGAATTCATATTGAGTAGTATCAGAAGTTGAGTCTGATTCAAACCACCACAATGTCCACAGTCAATTTTTTTTGCGGTTAACTGTTTTTTGTTATAAATGAGTTCCTGAGCTACTGGTAATGTGTGTTGAAAATAATGGAAAAAACAGTGTGGTGACGAGAAGATGCAATCAGCTATAGGCTGAGCCTTCGGCAAATTTGTGGTCTGCTTTTTCTCAACTAGTCCTCATTGAGGAATGTAGCAGAAATTGCCTTGAATCTGTAATTGTGGAGTTCCTTGACGGGGCTAAGTCTTGAATCCACAGAACTAGCATCTTCAGCCAATGTCATCTTCAGCAGATGACATTGTACTTGAGTCTTCAAGGACTAAAATGAAAGGAAGAAAAAGATCTTTCACAAAGAGGAATAGATGATATTATGACCTCACGGATTATAAAACTCAAAAACAGCCTGATAGTACCCACATGATGAAATTTGCGTCAGATAACTGAATGAAATTGACAAAATAGAAGATTCCAGGCAGGGATATTTTATAGATTCTGGAAATGAATTAATATGACAAAAAATGTTGTTTGTTTCCAGATGATTTTCTGGTAAATCTCATCTGCTTCTAAAAGATTCTGGCCAAGACCAGTAAGCACATATAGTGAACTTCCTATTGCTCAAATAGAAATGCGAAGATGATGACGAGCAAACATCTGATAAATAGTGCTTTCTTTGTTAACCACTTGTTGGAATGAGGTAATTTTGGTAACATACTGCTTTGGGCATTCGTAAAATGTGAAAGCACTTCACATAATTGGAAGTTACTGTCCATTGTTGCATTAGGGACCCTGAACCTGTAAACATTGTTACATTGACACATTCATCCTGTGGATGAATGGTCGTGCAAAATTTTGCAGGGCAAGTACCGGGACTGAAGAGTTTAGTCAACCATGAAGAGTTTTGTGTACTAGAATACTACCAGAAGAATGCCAGAGTGGGAGAAAGAAGAATAGCATTATTGACGAACATCATGAATGAGTTGAATACTATTCACCCAACCTCCAAGAACTCCAAGAACCAATTCTATTCACCCAAACATCAGTTTAAATTTGAAAACATAGTTCCTGACCAGTCAATCTTTCCATGATGACTTGCGACTTGTGCACACACGGCTTCATTATTGTCTGATTTCAAAAATGTACCTTGGTATAGTTCTTTGGATTCAATGGGTCCTAGAGATGTACAAGTATGAACGTCAGTAAATTTGCATTTTGCAGGTCGATGGAATTAGGGTTAATGCAGATGAAGGTGGTGTCACTGAAACAAGAGGTGGCATTTACTGGATTATTTTGCCAGCTGGATGTAAGCCCATTATTTCTTTTTGTAAAAATATCCCATGACTAGCATCTATTTTTTTTTTTTAAACTTTCACAAATTCGATTAATATTTGTAGATCTTGGTTCATCTTTCTGGGGGATGGTTCTCATTCTCGCCTCCACCAATCTTCTCACAGCGAGAATAGCTGCCGGATGTTTTGCCTTTGCACTCCTCGTTGTTCTGCTTGTCGCAAAAAATGTAAACATTTTTTTTTTAATTCAGTTAATTGTTTAGGTTATTCAATTATTAATTTCTCTCACCCACAACGATGATAGGCTTCAAACTTGTAAG
Organism: Lemna minuta; assembly: GCA_024174645.1. Taxonomy (NCBI): domain Eukaryota; kingdom Viridiplantae; phylum Streptophyta; class Magnoliopsida; order Alismatales; family Araceae; genus Lemna; species Lemna minuta. The sequence continues at coordinate 9,679,493 of CM044118.1, read as the reverse complement.
CCTTATGATCGATTGGGAATGATCAAGTAAGATTTAATCTGGATGGTAGAATCTGCCTTCAGACTGATAGACGTGAAAAGGGATACAAATATTCATAGAAAGAAAGAGAGAGGGTGAGACTTGCTGCCCTTGCCACTGTCAGACGGGTGAGCTTAATCATTGATGATCAATAGAATAGTATATTGAGCTGTCATTCATAAAGATCATGATCTAGATCACAATAATCATCAGGTCATGACAATCTGACCTGATCCCCGAAGCCATCCCCTATCTAATAAAAAAATGTTTTTATTTCAAACCTTCATTTTTGTCATTTGCTTGCACGCCCCTAAAGTGCATAAATCTTTTTTCATTATCTTGCAGTGGTTTCTTCGATGGCTTTCCATTGGTGAGTTGTCTGAACAAGCTGCCTTCTTGTATTTTTCAATACAATTGTTGCTAGTATGTTAATCGCTTATCTTTTCAAATGCTTAGGTTTTATCATCTTTCTTGCAATTATTTGGGTTCTACAGGAATTCACAGTCATCCGAATTCTTCGATACATCATCTTATTTATTGGTAAGATGTTGTAGATATGGTGATCATTTTTGAATATGTCGTAGTCTAAGCTTTATTTCTAATTTCTTCAGGAGTGATGAATAGCTTGTTTTCCGTCTACGGTACGAAATAATTTCTCCTTAGTTTGTTTTAAAGATGTTAGAGTCATAAGTATGGAAAATGTCGTTATGAATGATAGATATCTATGATGATTTGATATCTCGGAGGGTGCATTCGAGCGATGCCGAGAAGTTTGCAGAGGTGTGCCTTTGCCCTTGCAATGGAGTTGCGTGGGGGGTAATCTGGTCAGCTCACTCTTCACAGATGATAATTTTGTTAGGAACATCATTCATGATATCAAGCATTATGGATTACATGTATAACCAACTATGAGGTTCAACATACTATTCGGAAACCCAAGATTAAAACTTGATTTCTTAAGTGCTACATCATTTTCCACATTCATCATTCATGATATTTGATACATAATACATGATACTATGCACCCATCATTCATCCTTACCTGATAGATGATACTGCAAATCATGGATTTCATATACTTATTGTTATTGTTATTTTAGAGTAGTTTGAGATTATTGTTATCGTTATGGTATGTTACGCGTCATTGGCTACTTACATCATTTGCCATATTACTAGGAAACTTGAGATTAGACACATTATTAAAGTAGCTAAAACATGCTTCTCATTCATGATAGATGACACATGATACTCTACATTCATAAGGTGTACGATACATGATCTGTACATCATGATGTTTGTATTACTATACCAAGTGTTTTCCAACTTGACCCACCATTAAAATTGACACTTTTTTTTTTGTTGCATTGCAGGGGTTTCATATCTTTTGCATTTCTATGTTTATCAATGTATCTGGGCCTTGTGATCCTATCCTGATTTATGATTCAATCTTTCAAGAGCAGGTAAAGAACTCTTCTATTAATAGCACGATTGGCTGTTATTCAAAACTTGGGAAAGAGTGATCTACTTGCATGTGAAATATAATTTTATGCACCAAGATTGAATCGCAGCGAAAATTATGCAAATGGAAAAATATAGTAAGAAACATGCTAATTAAACAACCCAAATGAGAAAAAAATTATCTTTGAATCGTCATTAATATCGATATTACTTGGTTCAGATAATTTGCTTTCTGTATATTAAAATCCCCCTTCTTCTTGAGAGAGTAAAAAATTGCAAGGAGGAGCTCAGTGCATTAACCTATTGCATGGTTGTAAATTGAAGATTTCTAGACCGATTGGATAGTTCTGCCGAAATATTTTTTTCCATTAAGCTAATATAGACGTAACATGCTGCATGTTAATAATAAAATCACATCTGCCACAGGCAGCTCAAATCCTAACGGTCCCAATTCTAAAAGTATTTACCTTTTCACTCTGGACTAGACCCATATTAGCCAAATCTAGAAACTTATTCTTCTGTTATGATCCTTTGAGACGACGACCGAGAGTAAACGATGCAAATCTAGTAGGGTTCACTGCAATCCAGGTTGCGGCGGGTAAGCAGCATCTGGGCGGGGTATTGGGGTGGGGCGACTCGTAGACCCACTTCAATTTTGGACCCCCACCAATCTCCTGCTCAATTGGCAATCTATCGTCCCGACACTGCCCGCCATCGACCGGCTCCTTGTCCAGCCAGTAGAGTCACACAAGCAAGTCACCCAATGGGCATGTAGCGCACCCCGACCCGTCCCCCGCCAACCATAATACCTAGCAGTTGCGCCACAAAAAATTAATTGGGCATTTAAATTAGAATAACATTATAGAAATGGAATATTCATTATTGATTGGCCAAATAGTCTACAGGTCCAATAACTTCAGTCTGGACTGCAATCGAATTAGCCCGAACCCATTTTACAGGACTAACGGCCTTGGTTCAGTCCTGTTTACATATTGTCTGTCGGTTCGGGTCGATCCCTATTCAGAACTGTTAGATGTTTCAATTTTGTCACCCATCATTTCAATGACGTCGGCTTATCACGAGAATGCTAATTTACCTTTTGAACGTATCAAGATCATCAAATGTCAAGATCATCATCTGGATCCTCATCTGAGTCAGGATGCTCATCATCTGAATCTCGGATGTAGTGAATCTCGCCACTCATGCTTGCCTCAGTTGCTTCGTTAGCTGTTACCTTCATGCTTGTATCATCATCCTTTTCTGACTCTCTGATGGAGCGGCGGCCGTCATATATTTCCACTTTCTTGCCATTTCCTAAGAATATGAACACATCAGATAAATGGATATGATGACCATGATTTAAGATGTGTAAATATTGATGCAGTTAAATATGTCACATTGTTGATGATGGAGATGATGATCATAATATCAACAACATAGATGCACATCATGACGATGATATCAATAATAATGATGATATTGGTAAAGATAACATAAGTGATGCGGCAGATGTGATAATGATGAAAATGAGGATGATGAATGAAGATAAGAATGATGACTTAAAATGTTAACTATGGGACAGGACACCATGCCTAAAGATGAAAATGACGACGAAAGGTGATAATCAATCCAATTGTGACAGTGAAGGATGACTATATGTAATAATATTGAAGACAGGAGCTCATCAAGATGACAGCATCCTGGCAACAAAAAGATGACTGAGGTTAACAACTATGATAATGATGACAGTGAAGCTGGCCATAATGATACCAATGATAACAAGGCCAATGCAGATGATAATAGTGATGACGACTGAAGATGTCAACTGCAAGGACAGAAGACAACATGTGATGCTCAATGATCTACATTAATGATGTAGATGCTCAACATGGCAAAAAATAAGATTACTGAAGATGAAAACAATGATCATGACGCCAATGAAGATGACAGAGATGATGGAGATGTTGACTATGAGGATAATTGATGATAGTAATTTCTTTTGAAAGTTTTGATTGAAGAAAATGATGATGACCCAAGATAATGATTTGAGATGATTATGAAGCAACAAGTGATGATCAATGATGGTACCGACAATGATCAAGTCAATGGTGAAGGTGTCAATGAAGATCATGATGATGAAAACATTGATGATGATGCTGAATATAACCATGATAATGAGGGCATCAATTAAAATATCACAATGGCCAGAACAGCAACAATGACAACAAGGACAATGAAGATCACAATTGATGCTGCATAGACAATGAAGGTGAATATGATGATAATGTCTATCACGATCAAGATTATTGTGATTGAGCCAAAGTTACCAAAAAGTTAACTAATTGAAGTTGGTGAGAACCTTGATGTTCAAAAGGAAGGATCACTCTTTCCTTCTCTATCCGCTCTTTCTCAGATAATTTCAGATTGAATTGCAACTGCATAAAGGGGTTGCAACTCTATCATTCTCATGACGATTAAAGGCAGATAAATGTGCTACATGACCACAATCATTGATACATCAAAAAAATGTTAAGATCAGACCTTGGGAAGAAGGGTCTGCTTGGCAATCTTAATCTCAGATGAAGGATCCACAAACTTAACCCCAGCAGCATCAACGATGAATTCTTCATTCTAGATGCCCATTTAAAAATCATGATCATGATTGTCACAATGATGATGCAAATACTGATTATTATTTTTGGGGTACTAAAGACAATGAAGATGATGACAATGATACAACTTATGATAATGTAGATGGTAAAAATGATAGTCATGATGGTGCCAATGATGCCCATGATAATGATGACAACTGATTATGATGGTGCTGATGATAGCTTTTATGCCGATGATAATAATGATGATATTGATGAAGTAGATGATGACATTACTGGTTATGATGATTGAGATGATGATGATGATAGCCTAATGGTGAGGATGGCAATAATCACAATGCCATAATGATGATGATCCTGATGATGGCGGGAATGATGACTATGGCACCAACCGTTATGATGATGGTGATGAAGGCCAATGATATATGACACAAATGATAATGATGCTGATACTGATAATGTTGATAAGGTCAACAGTGCCATTGATTGTGATGATCATGATAATGATAAAGAACTTACAATGATCTTCAACCTGCCATTGCGGCGCTTCATCCGAAGATGAAACCTGCCACTGTAAAGGCATGAAGCTGAACCATGCTTGTTCATGTCAGGCTCCAAGATGGCAACCATGGTGGAAAGATAATCAAGAGCGGCACATATCCTAGGCTCATGGAGATCGGATCTCACCATCCACATCATGCTTGAAACTTGGACTAGATCAAAAACCATTCAAATGATCACCACATCACAATCTAATAATTACTGAAATAAACAAACCATGGCTCCGGAGATCGCCGATCAAGCTAGAAACTGATGCAAGAGGAGCATGTCTGAGCAAGGTGCTGATCTGAGAGAGAAGAGAGATAGACTTATTGAGAGAGAAAGTAAGGGTACACATATAAAGTTATTTTAATTGTATTTGGAGAGACAGAGAGTGAGAAAAAAGCCAGTGGATATATATATATACTCCTTTCTCTCTCTCTCTCTCAAAATATAGATACATAGATAGAGAGAGAGAGAGAAAAGAAGAATTTATATGAATATATACACGTAAGTAAGATAGAGTCAGAGTGAAAGAGAGAGAGAGGTATTAGAAAGAGAGAAAGAAAGAGGAGATAGAGAGAGAAAAAGGGTTGGATCTAAATAAAAAAGAGAAAAAAAACCTAGACTAGAAAAGTCTAGGTGTGCCTTCTTATGCACACTCGATTCCATGAGTTTTTGCCTCCATTATTTCTTGTGTTTTTATTTAATTTTTTCTAATGCTAAGTTCTCACATCACTCATTTACTTATTTCTCTCATTTATTTTCTCGAAAAATAAAATCACTTCTAAACCTAAACAGAATCCCTGATGAGAGATGGCAAAACCCACCGAATCAACTGCCACAGAAAACCGGCTCTTTCCTTCCCCCACCATCTCTAGAACAAAATCTTATATCAGAAGAATAAATTCAGAAAACGAAAACGAAAGATCGCTGATCCTTCCACACCTTTTCCAAGATCAAGAACCAAAGAAACCAGCCCATCAATATTCTTCAAATTTGTAAATTTTCTCCGCAATTCATCCACAGAAGCTTCATCATCAGACACACGGAGACAACATTTCCAGCCAAGGGGATCAGAGTAACAGTCCAAAACCCTAATCCTGCGTATTTTCACTTCTCTTAATTTTCAAGCAAAAGTGATATTAGTAGAGACACAAAAAATTAATAAAAATAGTTAATAAGTGTAGCAAATCTAAAACTATAATCTTTTTAATGGGACGAACCAGTGGACCTTAATATCCTGCATAACTTCACTCACAGTTGGCTTTCAAGACAATGTATTGTTTAGTAGTTAACAAATGCACTCTAGACTAAAAAACTAATATTCAGCAGTTACGTCGTCACCTCATTGGCAAAGTTGAACGGGTTACGTCGTCACCTCATTGGGCGACGTAGGGGGATCCGCGAGGAGAGGACGCGAATCCGAGATGAAGCGCTAAACGCGATTCAGGAGTTCGATGCGCTGGAGGACACTAGGCCTCTCTCGGATGAGGAACACGCGGCGCGAAAGAAATTCCGGGAGGGGGTGGCTGAAGCCGACCTCAAAACCGAGATGGATTGGCGGCAACGCTCCAGGCAACTTTGGTTGGCGGCCGGTGACGCCAATACCCGATTCTTCCATCAGGTGGCCAGCGGCAGGAGAAGGCTCAACCGAATCCATTCCATCCGGGTGGGGGACAGCACTTATACAGGACACGCTGCAGTGGGGACCGCTTTGGCTACCCATTTCCGGGCATTCTACCGGAAAGGGCCACGGAATAAATGGGAATGGACCGGGGAGGGGGCGGCTTCTCTCTCGGTGGGGCAACAAGAACGGTTAACCCGGCCGTTCACAGAGGAGGAAGTTAAAGCGGCATTTCAGGGTCTCAACGGGGAAGGCGCCCCGGGGCCGGACGGAATTCCCGTTTTCTTTTATCAACAGTGCTGGGACATAGTTGGCCCCGAGGTGATGGCGACGATAGAGGATTTCTGCATAGGAATGTGCAACATGGACCGCTTGAACAAGGCTCTCCTGGTGCTTATACCAAAATGCCAGGCCGCGGAACAGGTGGGGGACTTCCGGCCGATTGCCTTATCAAATTCCCTTTATCTGATCATTGCCAAAGCTTTGGCAAATCGGCTCCGAGAGGTGATTAACTCTTTGGTGAGACCGGCCCAGACAGCTTTCATCCCGGGGAGACAGATGTTAGACAGTGTGGTGATCGCTGAAGAGATAGTGGCAGCCTGGCAACGCAAGGGCACCAAGGGATTCATGTGGAAGGTGGACTTTGCGAAAGCGTATGATTCGCTTGACTGGCGCTTCCTTTGGCGGGTTCTGAAACGACGAAACTTCCCGGAGACATGGGTGAGATGGGTGAAGCAATGCGTGTGCACAAATACTTTCGCGGTCCAGATTAATGGCAGGCCGCAAGGCGGATGGATACACCCCCAGAGAGGCATCAGACAAGGCTGCCCGCTAGCTCCGCTCCTCTTCATTACAGCGTCGATGCGTTGGCGGTGTGCACGGAGAGATTGTGCGCACGGGGACTGCTGTCAGGTGCCCGGACCGACGGCTGCTCAGGTGGGGTTCCTCTTTTACGGTACGCTGATGACACGATTTTTCATTGAAGGCGCGAAGGAGGCTGCGAGAGAGGACCTCAGCCTTATTGGAGATGTTCTCAGACTTCTCGGGACTCGGCCTCAACGAGGACCAAATCCACTTTTATCGCTTTCGGGATGTCTTCAGAAGAGACGAGCCAATGCGCAAGTATTCTATCCACGCCTGTTGGTTCCTTACCTATTCGGTATTTGGGACTTCCCTTAGTGGGGGGAAGACTGAGTTCTCGAGAATGGCAGCCAGTGGTGGCGACAATGGAGCGCCGATTAGGGGGGTGGCGGGCCCGGCTTCTATCCCGTGGGGGGCGTCTTGTGCTATTAAAGGCGGTGCTATCCGCTATTCTCACATACTATATGTCACTATTTAGAGTGCCAGTGGGAGTCCGTAAACGTATGGAGGCCATAATGAGGAATTTCTTTTGGCATGGAGCAGAAACGGATGGGACCCGGGGACAAGCACTGGTCAAATGGAGTACGGTATGCCGGCCCACGGCGGAGGGAGGCCTAGGGGTCAGGAATCTCAAACACACCAATACGGCATTACTTATGAAGTGGGTACGCGGATTGATGCAAGCTCCATCGGACATGGCCACCCAGTGTTGATGGGAAGCTACGGGAGAGTGTTGGGCTGGGGCCAGCGATCCGAGCACCGGCGGGGGCCAGTTTGCTTTTTATAAGGGTCTAAGACCGGTGTTTTCTCGAGCCCGAGAGGATGTTTCAAGCAAAGCTAGGGGATGGGGCGCACTTCAGATTCCGGAGTGATGGCCGGGTCGGTTTGGGACCATTGAGGGACATTTTTCCCCAGGCTCTTTGGGCTCTCCATAATCCCGAGACTACGGTGCAGCAGGCTTGGCGCAACGCGTGGTGCCCATCGCTCCCCGATGCCATGTCGGATCAGCGGCTCGAGGATCTACTCGGGATGCGGCGGCGTTAGCTCACCTTCAGCTTTGTTGAAGCGGCGAGGGGACGCATGGGAGTGGAGGGATCCAGATTCTCCGCTCGCGGGGCTTATAAAGTGCTTTTAGACGCAGAGCCTCTGGAGGACTCGGACGTGGTGCAGCGGTGCCGGCTGCTCTGGAGGCGTCGAATTCCGTTGAAGATCAAGATATTCGGATGGCTTCTCATCCGAGGCCGCCTGATGACGCGTGCCTTGCGGTAGAGATACGTGCCGGGAGCAGACGCCGGCTGCGTCATGTGCTCCGCCACGATGGAAGATTGCACTCATCTATTTTTTGAGTGCCCATTGGTTCAGCCGGTGTGGGTTGCGGCGGCTATGGAAGGACTCGACACCACGTCGGCGGATGCTTTTTGGAGATCGCTCTCTCAGGGCCCTTTCAGACGTGAGACGGAGTGGAGGACCATTTTCGCAACCTTATGGGCGATATGGCTCCACCGCAACGAGATCATCTTCAGGGGTCGTCTCCCATCCACCGACACGGTACAGCATGAGGCGAGGTGGATTGCACAATCTTGGCATCTCGGCGGCACTAATCATGCTGTAACTGACCCACAATACCTGTCATTTCTTCAATGACAAAGGGGGGCCACTGTTTTCGGGTGGCTCTCTATCTTTTTTCAAAAAAAAAAAAAAAAAAATTCAGCAGTTACTAAGCGCAAAAAATGTCAAACTACAATCTTGTTAATTTGAGGAACCAGTTGAACCTGGATCCTAAATTTTTTTCACTTTCGGTTACCTTTCAAGCAAAATAATATTCAGTAGTCGACAAATGCACAGTGATATAAAAATCTAATGAGTTTAACAAAATGAAAACCAAAATCTTTTTAATTGGACAAACAAGTTTACCGCAGATCCTGCTTTCGCTTTTCACTTTCGGTTGACTTTCGAGCAAGAGTAATATTCAGACGTCAATAAAAATACAGTAGTAAAAAAAGCATTATAAAGAAGTTGATAATTGCAAAAAGTAAAGCTAAAATCTTTCAATTGGACCTACCAGTCAACTCTAGACCCTCCGCCCTTGAGAAGATCGAGGTAGAAGGAAGGACTCCGATCAAGAGCAATGAGAACGAGACCCCTGAAAAACTCAAAAATCCAGATTAAAATTAAATCGATGCAGCAAAGAGGGGAGAAATAAAGAGTTACCGGGAGGAGGATCTGTTGGACGAGATGTTGGAGGTGAGGCCGCAGAGGAAGTGGTTAAAGATTTGAGGGCCAAGAGAGCAGATGAGAGAGTCTCTGATGGAGAGCGCTGTTGCGTGCTCACCTTCTTGGCGTCCGTCTCTGAGAGCTCTTCCCACGCTGACGTCAGCCATCGATGAAGAGAAGACGAAGAGGGGAGAAGAGGGGTTTAAGAGACTTTAAGACAAGTGTGGGGAGGCCCATTAATTATGAGTTTATTATTGGAAAAGGTTTTCAGGCCCATTAATTGGGATCTTTGTAGGAAATATTTTGATAAGAGTTCATGGGATTGTAATATCCTGATTAATGAACATTATGTGGCCTATAAACCAACCATACTTTTATGTATCCTATTTATGTTCATTGAAATAAAATTTATTCATTGTCATTCTTGTGTGATGTTTGTAATGAAGTCTATGAGCATATGCATTAACTAAGTGAATTATGATGATATCATAATATAATGATTACTAATATTTAAACATATGTTCTAAATATTTATATTCGTGAGATATTCGAGAAGGACATCGAATTATCCGAAAAGAATAACACCATCTGATTTGACTCATATGATAAGTATGACTGATTTTATATCCATCGGTGCGGAGACACTAATTATAGATAGTAGGTGATCTTTGGAGAAATAGTTCATTAAATTGATCCGTATGAATCCTTGAATGATATTATACATACTGTCAATCAAGTCGATTTACATCATGGTTATGTATGTCGTCTTTTGACTTGAGACACCAAGGACATCTAATGGATGGATGGTCATGTTTTGATTATGACTTATGAACCGCTAGCCACAAGATCTCTAAAATATCATATATTAGATATGACGTAAAGTCCTCGAAGATGATTATGTAGTCAAGATGGGATCATCTGCCTTCTATATTTGAGGAGATTGAGTCAATGAATGAGATACAATGAACTCTTGGGCTAAGGTATTGAAAATATCGGAGAAGAAATTCATGATGATTTTATGCACACATTAGTACTAACTTGATTGACCGATTATGATTTAATAGTTAACCATAACCTAAGTCATAAATCTCATATCGATGAAAGATTATACATACATGATAACTAAGGATGGAATGTCTTAGAGTACGTGGTGTAGCTTAACACCAAACGGGCTAGCAACTCAACCTATTGATTGGGTTAAATCGATCTTTGATTAATTAATCTATATGTTGATATAAATAATTAATAAAGGTTGACTAATAAGGTGTTCTTAGGTAAAGTTCTTAAATAGTGAGATACATGTGTTGGGTTTTGAAGTCGATAAACTTTTCAAAATTTTGATCAAAACATCGGATGCAACAGAGTACATTGAATCATATATTCACAACATTGAGACATCAAGAACAAATGATCCTATCATCTAATATGTATGAGAAAACATACTTACAAGGTTCCCTTGAAGGGGTTCTTGAAGCTATTCAAGTGTCTAACTTCTAGCGGTATCCACATAATCTCTAGATGGTTTGATCTCCTCTTCAAAGCTCTTCACCAAGAGAGAAAGAAGAGAATTCTCACAAGGCTTGAATGGGTACCTTGAGTTGTGATCGTTTTCCCTTTATTTATAGACATTTCATTTATGAATTTTTCATAAAAACCCTCATAATTATGTCTATATCCACCAACATCTATAGACCTTATGTGTGTAACCCGCTAGGTCCATATATCTCACTAGTTAATAACTCTATAGACCAAATAACACCTTCTTGGTCAACCATAATTAATTATCCACATCAACATATATATTAATTAATTAAATATTGATTTAACCCAATCAATAGGTTGAGTTGCCAGCCCGTTAGGTGACAAGCTACACCACGTACTCTAGGAGATATGTAGTATGTAAGAACTCACTTATGGAACCTTTCCATCATTGATTACCATGTATGTATAATCTTTCATCCACAAGAAACTCATGAATGACTTAGGGTACGGTCAACTGTCAAACCCTAATCGGTCACACTAGTTAGTACTAATGCATCTAGGAAATTATTGGAAACTCCTTCTATGATATTTCTACTACCTTGGCCAATGATTTCATCGCATCTCATTCATTGAGTCACCTTGATTATACAATTATCTTCATGGACTTCATGTCGTATCCAATATATAATGTTTTAGAGATCCCGTGACTACGGATTCGTAAGTCATGATCAAAATACTATCATCCAGCCACAAGATGTCTTTGGTGTCTCAAGTCAAAGGACCACATACATAAACATGACATCAATAAACCTGATTGACAGTTAGATATAATTACCATTCAGGGATTCATACGGATCAATTCAGTGAACTCTGTCTCTAAAGAACACCGACTATCTATCCTTGGTGTCTCTACACCAATGGTTATAGGATCAGCTATACTCATCATATGAGTTGGATTAGATAGTGTTATTCTTTCCGGATAATTTAATATCTTTCTTGAGTATCTCACAAATAAGAATGTTTAGATCATATGTTTAAAGATTAGTGATTGTTGTATTATGATCTCATCATAATTCACTAAGTCATTACATATGTTCATGGACTTAATTGTAAACATTACACCGAATGACAATGAATAAATTTCATTGCAATGGACATAAACGAGATAGATGAAAGTGTGATTGACTTATAGGCCACATAATATCCATCAATATGGACTAAGACGGTCACACACATAAGGTCTATGGATGTTAGTAGATATAAACATCATTATGAGGGTTTTTATAAAAAAATCTACATACCAAATTTATATAAATAAAGAGAGAAAACGACCATAACTCAAGATGCCCACGCAAGCCTTATGAGAATTATCTTATTTCTTCTATTTCTCTCTTGATGAAGAGATTTGAAGAGGAGATCTAATTATCTGATGATTGTGTGGATATCGCTATAGGCTAGATACTTAAATAGCTTCAAGGACTCCTTTAATTGAACTTTGTAAGTATGTTTTCTCATATATACTAGATGATAAGATCATTTATTCTTTGTGCCTCGGTGTTTTCAATTTTCGATTCAATGTATTCCTCTACACTTGATATTTTGATCAAAATTTTGGAAGTCTTATTGACCTCAGATATCGACACTAGTTATGCCATAGTTTCGATCACAATCAAGCCCAATGATTGTTAAATTTGATTTTTCTTGATCATGATCAAATCTCGTACATTAGTACGATGTAGTTGGCTTAATTTATACTTTTACCAATGATAAAGTGATATATTTATGTGATTTCTAAATAAAATTTTAGATGGCAAAAAGTACATAAATAGGATGATATTGTTTTTAAATTTTTTTATTTGTTAACATATTATTTGAATCATCCAATTAAAATACAAACTAAAGCGTTTGAATTAGCATATGAATGAATATTGTCCTAATGATCCCAACATTCAAGGTTATTTAGATTATACAAAGGGTTATTTTTTATTCTAGTCTTTAGTTATCCTACAAAAAGGAGGCTATTTTTTAACCTATTTTGTAGTTAGATTATATAAAGGGGTTTTAATTCTATTTTTTCTAGCTAATATAAAGGTTTTTTTTAATATGTTTTTATTTAGCTAATACAAAGAGTTATTTTTTATCTTAATTTTATTTTCCAATCTATTTTTAATTAGCTTATGTAAACGTTATTTTGTTTTACCTATTTTCAATTTTCTAATGTTAAGGGTTTTTATCTATTTAGTTAGATAACAAAAGGGTTATTTCTTGTCTATTTTTTGGTAGATATACAAAGGGTAATTTTTTTATCTATTCTTTAGTTTGCTAATTTAAAGGGCTATTTATTAAATCTATTTTTTAGTTAGCTAATATAAAGGGTTAGATTCTTTGTCTACCTTTACTTAGATAATGTAAAGAGTTATGTTTCAAATCTATTTTTACCAAGCTAATATAAAGGGGTTTTAATCTATATATTTAGTCTTTTTAAAAATAAAATGAAATTTGAAGGTCTAGGTTTTCTTGTTTATCATGATTGAGCTCTAGGTTTTAAATCCTTGTGGGGCTAATTTTGAAGCATTTGATTCCACTCCTGAATGGTCTTGCATTGGGGAAATTTAAAATCATGTGGATCTCTTATCTATATATACAGCTCATGGCCTACCCTTAAAGATTTTGGTAAATAGAAACCCTTAATGAGGTAAGGGCCTTGAAAATTTAATGGTGCCTATGTAACATATGATGGGCCATTGGCATGGGATCCAATAAGTTATATAATCAATTTTGGAGTCTAGAATAAATTGGATGAAGTTTGAGGCTACTTGTGGCCTATTTTTCAAGATTGGCCATCATGATTTGGATTGGTTGGCATACTCTTAATAAATTTTTGTTGATCCCAAGGTTTAATAGAAAAATTGGTGTGTTGAAGATGAGAGAAAGAAACCCTAGCATTGTATATGGAAAGGAGAGTACAAAGGTTCATATATAAGAAGTGAAGATCAGAGGCCCTAAATGGGCCAAGAGCTCAATACCACCATTGAACATGATGGAATTGTCTTCTAATGTACACCCCTTTGAAAGGCTCATATATAAGATGGATTAGCAAAGATAATAATTTTTGGTCATGAAAATTTTTTTGTATGAGGCTTTATGATGTTTTGTGGTTTAGTTTATGTACTTTTCTAAAAAAATAATGGTAAGATATTAGCGGATTATCTCCCCATCAACATTATTTTTTTACTAACAATGTCTGTTTTATAAGGGAGATAATGTTGATGGCTTTCTTATAATTATTGCCTACAAAGAAGATGAACTATCAGTAGAGATAAAAGACAATGAAATCTACCACCAATTGAAAAATACTATTTTCTTACCATTTCATCATTTGAAATATTGCAAAAACTCAAAAGTGAAATTTTGAATTGACATGAAGAAATTAAAAACATAGATAAATAAAATTCTCCTGTTTCAATTAAATTCGCATAAAAAGGTATTATCTTTCAAGTCTACGTGCCTAACTATAAAGCATCCCATTTTCTGCGTTAACTTCTTGAGTTGAAGCTAATAACTCAAATTTATGATTTATGTAATTACTTCAAGAAAATGAAATGAAATTAGAGACCTTGGTATTTACTCTCACATTTACATAATGTGCTATCAAACTCATTCACATAAATTTTATTAAGTTCTTGTATAGCCATCATGATGATACAATATAAAGATGGTGTATGACATTCCATGAATTTATATGCGCATTAATATGTATAATTTTATAGTTATATCATGTTTGTAGATGATATATTTTATTATTGATATAAATATTCATGGACATCTACTTAAATTAATTAAAATTGTCTTTTGAAAAGTGGTTTTTAACTTTATCTTGCTGAGAGAACATAAAAAATGCCTATTTCTCTCATCGTATTTGAACATATTTCAAGGTGGTTAAAATTTACAAGTCACTAGATATTTAAACACTCAATTCATTTCAAGATATGAGAAAAATGTACTGTCCACTAGGATCAATTCAATTATTTGTAAAGTAGAAATAAAAAATGAATTATAAATATGAAATTTTTGTTATTGTGTTCTTAAGGATTTAGAATAATTTTTTTAATTGGAGTGCCTTATATTCTTCAAGTTAATGAGTTTCATCAATATTTACTAGTGGAACACATCTAATGATTCAATGCAAATAAATTACATGCATTAATATATAAGTGTGAGTGTATATGGGCTAGAATGACACTTATGTAATTCTAGATTTGCCTCTTTCTCCTCTTCCGTACCTGTCTCTCTTCTCCTCTCTTATTTTCCTTAATCAAGATCATTGTTTTGTTTCTATTTTTCATAATAAGGCTGTCATTAGATCTTTTTACACAATTGTAGTCACATCTCTCTAATTTAACTCTCACTATGATCTATCTGTATTTTCAAAGTTATCTCATTTCTTTAAACCATGTGAACTATGACGTTGTACTGTTCTTTTCTTCCATTTCTCTTCAAATGCTACGTTATTTTGGTCGAAGTGGCGACTTGCCTATCATTTGATGTCTGTCAAGAAATTTAAAATTTAAAATGAAAACAAATATTCATGGGTCAAGTTGACTTTTGGCCATGAGTTGACAGTTGATACTTATTTATTTACTTACAAATAAATATAATGGTCGTGTCGAGGGTCCGACTTTCATAAGTCACAACTTTTAGCGGGAGATCTGACAATTCACAGGTCTTTTGACCGGAGAAATTGGACTGATGTCATGGCGACGTAAGTTCCAAGCAACCTCAAGTTGTCCACTTGGAAATTTATAATGCTTTCAGTTTTAACCAGATGACTTGCCAACAGTGATAAACCATCTAAGATCAACTACCCATGGTGCAAGATGTAGAAATTTACAAATATAGTAATCGATCATCTTGAGCTTTGGCCAATCATGCATCTTTGCCTTCTGTAGGAGACAAGATAAGGAAGAAGCATCAGGGTACCTACCATCATCAAGTGAACAGTTGAGTAGTTGCATGTCAAATCAAGATGGCCGTCATCGATTGCTACAAGACGTAAGGCAAATCCCTAAAATGACGATTTGGTTGGACTTCCTCTTCCTTTGACGAACTTCTCTCTGCAGTTTTCTCTTCCTCCCAAGTTCATACATCATTGATAGAGATACTAAATCATCATTGTCAATATTACTATGCTACGTCTAGAAGAATTCTGTGCAATAAAGCGATTGATCGGGACCTCCATTTTTCTACGTCCTGCTAGATAGATAAAAAGGCTTCATCTCTCTTAATTATCCAGTCAAGGTTTGTTAGATGCTTTGTAGCTTCAAACAGCCGTGTCTCTCTCTTTCTGTCTCTGTCTCTGTCCCTGTCTCTCTTTCTCTCTCTTTCTCTCTCTCTTTCTCTCTGTGTGTGTCTCTCTCCCCCTCTCTGTTGGAATGGAAATATTGATGTATAACACAGATCTCTCTCTCTCTCTCTCTCTCTTCAATAGCAAGTACTATCAGCGCTCTTTTGCACGCATACCAACTATCAGATGCTCGAACAAAGATACAAATGAAGATATATATATATATATATATATATATATATATATATATATATATATATATATATATATATTGATAAAATCACAAATCATAGATTAAGGCACTGGATGCTTCACTTAATTCAACATTTGGATCTCCCACGGCTCATCGATGCTCCAAAATCCATCACTCATCGCATTATCTTGGGCCGTAGAAGAAGAAGAAAACAAAGATGACCAGTAAAGCTCGCTCCAAAAATAATAGTCTTCTTCCTGATGATAAGAATTAGGATTTGTATTGACGTGGGTATACGGCGGGTCCTCTCTATGCTTCCTCTCTTTATTCTGTACTCTTGTTCTCCAATAGTTTTTGATCTCGTTGTCTGTTCTTCCTGGTAACTGCTTAGCTATTCTCGACCACCTGTTCAAATGTTTTCAGTGCGAATATTCGAATGAATATTTTTTATTTGAAAAAGAATACTCTTTAGGTTAAAATAATGCCTGTTGCCCCATTTGGAGTGGAGCTCAATTATTACGGTATGCTCCTCGGGAGATAGATTTCCTCTTTTCACATCGGGCTTGAGATAGTTCAGCCATCTTAGCCTGCAGCTCCTTCCCGTCCTCTTCAAACCTGAGATTATCCAAAAGAAGAGGGGGCTAATCGATGTAGAATATGCAGAGTTATGGGCCGAAGGATAAGGAGGACTTTAGAGAACATATGAGGTGAATAAATTTAATTTTAGGTCGACGGATAAAGAGGATAAAGAGAAGAGAATTGTTAGTCGAAGTGTGAAGATAATTGCAAAGAAAATAGAGAGAATAACGAACAAACAAATTGTAAAGAAAATAGAGAGGATAATGAACGAACAAAGAGAATTGTAAGTCGAACGAGAAAGAGAAGAGTAAAGAGAATACAGGATGAATAAAGAGAATCATAGAGAGCCGTAAGTTAAATGGTAAAGACAATTGTAAAGAGAATTTCTAAGTCAAAAAACAAAGAGAATTTTAGAGAGAATAAAAAGAGTAAAGAGAACTAGGTAGAATAATAGGTCAAAGGATAGAGATGATTGTTTAGAGAATCAAGAGAACAAGGGATGCATGTTTGGAAGAATAAAGAGAATCATCAGTTGAAGGACAAATATAATTCGGAAGTGAATGCAGAGGATAAAGGATGAATATTGAAAAAAAATGGAGTCAAGGATAGAGAGGATCTTTGATAGACCAAAGAGATTGATGAGAACTATAAAGAGAATAAGGAATGAATAATTTTAAGTAAAAGGACAAAGAAAATCGTGAACGAAAAAATAAAGGGAACAAAGCGCTAGGTAAAAACGATTACCCGAAGATTTTGCGAGGTGATTCCAGCGGCCTTCACCGTAACGAGCTGTATAGTGCACCAGAATTGAGTCCTCTTCGACAGTCCAGGGACCCCTCCGAATCTGAACGTTTTCGTGGGTATGAATAATGGACATAGTCGCTCCTCCCAAGTCTTCTTAGGGATACCTCCTTTAAGATATCGCTTGAAACCAGTGACCAAAGCTTTATAGACAAACTTTGCAGGCTAGGGACTCACGGTGACGAAGTTTTCTAGGCTAGGGGAGGGAGGGATGGAGGGAGAGAGAGAAACCTCAGTAGATTTCGTGGCTGAAGTGGTCTTGGATTTTTCGTTGACCCAACGTCAAATTTTTCAAGGCCCATAATTTGCGCATCATGACCGAGCGAGCGAGAGAGAGAAGGAGAGAGAGAGTAATGAGGCTACTAAAAGGTGTCATTGTCGATTGTTTCTCACGTTCCAGGAATAGTGGTTAACTCAACGAAATGTCAGATGTTGAAAGCTCATGTACTGCGTAACGTGCGCGCGCGCGCGCGAGAGAGTGGTAGAAAGCGTCACTGAACTACTCCTAGACCCTTTGTTTCCCTCTCGGTATGAGACCCAGCGTGCTCACTAAAAAGTCGGATTAAAATTCCATGGTTGCGCAACGTGTGGGTTTCGTGTCTCTCTCTCTCTCTATCCCTCTTTATTATCGCAATCATGAACTAACGGCCGGAAGAAGTGGGCGAAGAATATCTGTATCTCTTTTATCATAAGAATCCCAGCCGCTGGAGTTATGAAACAAATGATTCCCTGTTTCAAACCTCTGCGTTCTAGTGGGTTCCTTGGCTTGAAATTTCTTGTACGAAGTCCTTGCGCAAAACTCCATAGAGTGCTATTTTCTAATCTTTATGGGCTTTAATACGGCTATGAATAGTCAGTGCTATCTTGGGAGTACTGCAAGAAAGGGATATCTTGGAGGGTTTGAACACAACAGGAGATCTCAAATACAAAGGGACAAACCCTACCCGTTGGATGATCTGACGAGTCAAAATGTCCAGAATGATGGACATTTTGTGTATATATATATTTAGTAATTTATTTATATGTCAAAAAATGTAGAGAGAGAGGGAGAGAGAATGCGCAAGATCAAAGGATGGATATAGTCAATTATGCAACAGTTTTATAGATCTAAGTATAGATTATTCATTTAATGGAACCTCTAAGTTCACTTCTGCCCCAGACTACAAGAGAAAGAAAAATATACGAACTACTATTAAAGCAGCCAACGAGATCTTTAGGTGTGCCAGTAATTTATCTGGTTAGAAAGAGAAATATCACCATGAAACAACGACATATTAGCAATTCTTCTAGTCTTAGCGGATGGAACTGTTTTTTTACAGAGGATCTTCAATCATCTGGAGGGGATGGAACTGTTTTTAGTCATTTATGCGTGAGTTCATTTCCGGGTCAGGAATTGCTTACGTATATTCATGCATGTGAAATTTTTCACCGACTCTTCCCATTTACTCTCATTGAAGAGGGCCGAGATTTAGACTCACGCCGACGGGAACACTTCATTCATAGGAGAGATGTACTGATTGTGGGGATAGAACAAGTAGAAAATTCAAGGCATTAATCGTTGTTCCACATTGAATAGCGAATCAAGGTACGTAATGAAGAGTCTATTTTCATCAAGCGGTAAAATCACAAGTTTTCTCCTTCTCTGAAGCTTTCTCTTCTCCTCAAATGGTGAATTTGAATTGTTCCGGTGAGGACGCTGAATTTCCGTCATTCTGCCATTGATCCCGCGTCTCTGTCGCCTTCTGTCTTTCGGTGTGCCGTCTTATCTAAACTTGTTAACTCGGTGTGCCCATCGGTCGTAGCCAAAGGGAGAGAACCACATAGCATAGCAAGCTGGCAGCAACACCGCCGTGTCAAGAAAGTGGGGCAGCATGGTCTGCGTCAACTCCTCGGGGCAATCCCGATGCTTGCCTTTGTCACCTCCTTAGGAGGGGCCGACCCGCAAATGCCCCGCGCACCCTCTACGCGGCGAAATCGCTGGCATCCCCTTGTGACGTCCACATCGCTGACAAATTCTCGCCACGTGGTGTCGCCTCCATGGGAGGGGATATGATGCTGGCCAATGGTGTTACTAAGCTAGGATAGTGTGTACCCTACCTATGTGTAGGTGCAGATGGTGACTTGCGAAACATGGGGTGGGTTGGCGGCTGTCTTCGCGGCGATTCGGCTCGAGCAAGAGTCGCTGAATTTGCGGAACCCGACATGAGAATAATTCATCATCCGGCTCGAGCAAGAGTCGCTGAATTTGCGGAACCGGACATGAGAATAATTCATCATCCGGCTCGACCAAGAATCATATTAAAGAAATGACAGCAATGCATTTTAAATCTGTATTTCCGCCATATGTATATGTAGATAATAACTCTATGGCAAGAATGAAGCTCAGTATCCATGTGGGCCTACAAATTTGGATGATCTCATATCTTGTCATTGGTATTTCTCACAACGGTGTATACCCTCAGAAGTGAAAAGAATTTACCACTTACTCAAAAAGTTCAGCCTCTGTTTTTCCTTAGTTCCCGTATTTCTCGCTGATAATATGATATATCTTGATGGATTCAAAGGCAATGGATGCATCTCCATACTATAAAGTATTCCTAATTGAGTATAATACATAGAAGATAAAAGGGCTTATGTCACGTTACCTATTTTTGGGGATCTTACAGAGCCAGTTTATGCATGACATGTGTGACAGTATGTGGGGTGCAATGGTTGTACTGCAATCCCTCTCTTGCTCCTTTTATAAACACATGTACTCTCCATGCTCTAGTTGCAGTCTTTTGGTTCCTAGAATCTTCTCCGCCACAACATGGATTGGAGTATGATCATAGAAAAGAATCTCCTTAAAGTCCTTAAGAAAAGAACCGCCGCATGAGGGAACTCATTTGGTGATTTGAAGTGGACACACATTTGTTTTATATTTGACAATGTGGTGGATAGAATTCATATATATATGTATGGCCTATGCCATCTTCTCTTCGGATAATCTACTTCAACTAGTCATATCAAAGAATAAAATAATGCTTCAAAGTTAAAGAGAAATATAAAACAAAAGCCTTTTTTTAGTAATTCAAATCTGTGGCAATTAGATTAAATAGTAATTTTCCTTTTCAAAATATTAAATGATATGATATAATAATACATGATCAATTATAAATATTTATGATCTGTCTTTTTTATGAAGGACCTGAAATACCTTGCTTACATATCATTAAGAAATGCATTAGAATAAATATGATAGAAAGGAGAGGTAATACAAAAATGTGTAAACTATGGAAATGGGTCAAAGTGGATGTTCGGTCAATAAGAGTTTGATAATTTATAGAAATTTTTTTTTAAGTTTTTGAAATATTACATTCGTTTATGCTATGAGAACTTTATAGTTACATGTATTGATGGCTTGAGCAGGGGACCCATGTTAGCATCAACTCAAAGGCGAAACCTAAGAAAATCTAGAATAAAACTTTCTAATATTTTTTAATTTTCCTTTGTATTTTAGTATCCTATTATTCATTATATATAATAATTCCAAAAAATTCCAAATTTCTTTTGAAATGAAAATGTAATAAAATTAACATTAGTTAAATTAGAACCATCTCAAGATCAGATTTTTCGTAATCTTATTTTTGTAATCTTCTTGCCCCTAAACTGTCATAATCTTATTTTTATTTTATACTTTATTTTGTGTCTTTTTTTTCTATCCGTCATTTTTTTAGGTATCTCAAAAATAATTAAAACCCTAACCCTAGACTCAATGGGATTTTTTTCAAAAGAGCTCTCTCTCTCTCTCTCACGGGAATCATTTTCTGGATATCTCTCTTGCAGCAACCACTCTCCAGCATCCTCAAGATCGGGATTGGCTCATGATCTTCAAAAACACTAGTGTCACATGATCCTCAACTGTGATTGAAGCTCATCCACAAACGATCTTCATCAGCAATCAATTTTTTCCTTCTCATGCAATGATCGAAGCACATTTGCTCACGATTTTCACAAGTAATCGATTTCATTATCTCCATTTTCTGATCTGCTGAAGCCAAGAAATCTGAGCTCAATCTCTCGCTGAAAACTTTAGTATGATCAACTAAAGGACATGAAATAAAAAATTAGTGGCTCTCTCTCTCTCTAAGTTGAAACAACGTACATCTCCAGAGATTGGGTATTTGTTTTAAGTTATTTTTATCTTGGTTTCAATTTTGTTTGGTAATAAATTCAGGTTCTACATTTTTTTTTCTGTGTTAGATTTCTATTTATCTACAAATTACAATCATTGCAATGTCCATATGTGTGTCTCATTAGGACAAATCTGAAGAATATTGATGGTGCAATTTTTGTTCCTTTTTGAGTTCGTATTATACATAATTCAGCTATGATTATTTTTTTATTTCTATCTTAATCTTTTTTGAGGTAGTTGATTTAATGTTTCATAATTTAGCTGAGATTTTGTTTTATATTTGTATTTTGATGTGTTTTAAGGTTTGTCTTGTATTTTATATCTCAGTTGTGATATTATATTTAGGTTTTTGATCTAATCAGCTTTATTGACATATTTCTCATTGTCTTTTAGTCAATTGTTGAATCATAGTTCAGTCAAATTCTGAGGTGTTGGAAGTCAGTATGGTTGTGCTTTAAAAGTATTCTTGGCTGTGGTTAAAGAGGATATCAAAAGTTTAATTAGGAGGTTGGTGAATATTTTTAATTTCAAGTTAAATGCTTCTTTAAAGGAGAACTCGAAGTTATTTGGTTACTAAAATAAAGGATTCTCTCGGATATTATATTTTGAAGTGAATTTAAGGTTGATCTTAAGAATTATTCTTTCATCTCATTAGGCATAGCAATCATTCATCTCATTAATCATAACGCTTTATTGCACTAGTCACATTCAAGATCAACGTATGCATATTTAATATTTGCATTTGCCATATTAAGACATTTAAGGAAAACTAATCTAGAAGGCCAAAGTCAACTCTGGAGGTCAAAGTCAACTACAAAAATTCATAGTCAACTCAATAGGAAGAATCCTTTTAATATCTTTTCTATATTTTTATTATTTATTTTTGCTTCAACTGAATTTTAATTAAGCCTAATATTTCATTTAACTTTATACTATGTAAGTTTTAGAAATTAGGGATTATTAGCAATGATAACATGCAATCTTAACATGATAAAACATGATTATTAATGCAATTTAAGGCATAAAACATTACATTTATGTGCATGTTATCATACTTTGAGTGCATTTCTATCATTCTATGCATATTTATGTCATAATCTCAAAATACACTAAATTAGGGTTAATTATGATGAATTAAGGATAAATAATTTTATAACCCATCTTTACTTGAGATTATGAATGGTTTTTAAAGTTAAATAATAAGAGAAATCATTTTTTTATGAACATTCATTTAATTTTCTAAAGTTAAAATCTTTTAAAAAAATGAATGTATTTTTTTGAAATATAAATTAAATCTCTTGTTATTTAAATATTTTGAATTTTTAGAATGATAGATAATTAAATTTCAGATCCAATGAAAGAAATTTGGATTAATTTAGAGTTGTATTTTAAAAGATATGATTTTTACAATTTTTAGGGATTTTTCTGTATTTTTCCGGATTTTTCCTTTTTAATTTTCGATTTTAAACGTTTAAAATAATTATTTAAATGGCAAAAAGGGTTTAATTTCCGCGCGGGGCCACGTGGATGCGACGTGGCACTCAGGGCCACGTGGCAGTGCCACGCGGCGCCACGCGGCTTACGCATTTATTAACTATGCTATATATACTATATATACATTCGGGGATATTCAGCCTTTCGTAGCCCGAAAGGGTATTCAGTATCCCTAATCCGTCGGGCATTATAAACCCGACGGAATCTAATAATTGTTTCTGTGTGGGACTAAAGTCCCGCACAGTTTTAAGTTTCAGGTGACGTGGACTTACACACGGCGTCGGATCGGGCAAGGCGAGGAACACGGGTGCGTCGATCGCGTGGGCCTGTGGTTCACCGGCGATGATCAAAACCACGTGCGTTTTTAAAAGCGTTATAACGGCTGAGATGCTTCGGCGCGGATTGCATCTCAGCCGTCCGATCGCGATCCAACGGCAATAAATCAAGGTGTTTTAAACGTTTAATCGCGCGGATGCATCTAGACCGTTGATCAAGATCGGACGGCCACGACATTTTCAGAAACGGCCCATCGTGGACGTTTCATCGTAACCGTCGATCGAAACGATCGGACGGTTACGCCCAAATTGCCTTTAAATAGACTTGTTCTTCACGATTTTATGTATTCGAGTTGGATTTCAATCAAATTGACTTGTCTAGACACCGATCCACTCATTTCTCTTGATTCCATCCTCTTCCTCTTTCATTTCCGCATCCATGGAGGGGTTGAAATCAAGATTTGGTGGAGAATCGAAGGAGAAATCGACGCTTGAAGCCGGTCGTGACGCTCTTGACGTTTTCGGTGATTAATCGGCTTAATCACCTCGTTTTGATCGCTAAACAGGTTTAGTGGAAGCGGTTTTTCCTAGATTATCTTCCTATTATCTTTAATTTTCGTTTAGATTAGGATTTAGCTTTCAATTTCATAGAATTTCATCCAAAATCACGATTTCAACGTCCGAAAATTTCTCTCCACTTCAAATTTCGATTTCTCCGCGAAATCAAGTCCAAATTCGATGATTCTTGATTCCGTGGATTCGTTTTGAAGTCTTCTTTCTAAAAACACCATTTTCCCTAATTTCTAACCTCAATTCATCGTCCAATTTGACCAAATTCTAAAAGATATCTCGAAAATACCTAAATTCCCTGTGGATTCGACCCGTATTTACCATTATACCCCTCAATTCTCTCTTAATTCCCCAAATTGGTAAGTTCGGTATTATTTTTGACACGAGACCGTGTGAAATCGACGACCTCGCGGTCTCGTCTCGTCAGGCAACACCTGTATACCCTAGGTTGACTTCAGGCGAATCATATGTACTTGAGAGATAAGGGGGAGATTCTTAGGTGCATTGGTACTACATAGGGTGAGTATAGGAAGTTGATTGGAAAGTCAACCTGAGGTGTACTTGTTCTTTAACTTGGAAGATCATATGGGATTGGGGACAAGCGACCCACTTGGCTTGTGCGTGGATTAGTGATGAGGCTCATGGGATTTCACCATCTAGTTAGAGAATTTTGGTGGATTGAACCACACTAAATCTACTAAAGGTAATATTATTACTATTATGCATAAAAATACGGTTGCTGAATTCGCAAATTCATGTATAAAAAATTATACTCAACTCTTCAAATTTGGTTTTGAAATTTAGAATACTGGCAAGTCGAGGTTGAATCTATAGGGGGGAAAGGTTAAAAAATTGAAATCAATAAAGATTTTTTGTATTTTTTAAATTAAGAAAGTGGAAAGGAAGAAGACGTGCATGAGAGATTAAATGGATCGATCAAACACTTCCAAACTCCTTTCAATGATTGAAAACCTATGATACATAGTGGAAAAGTGATTTTAGGGTTTGAAAAATATGAAAATTTTGATAAAAATGGAAAAAATAGAAACGATGAAAAATGATTATAATATAAGGATTCATGACGAAAATGCACTCGAGTGATGCTTTCTAATCAAAATTTACCTTCGAGAGCTGGTACATTATGCTTGGACTTGGAATCTTGGATTTGGCATAAGGAATGAATGGAAAAGAGAAAAATGATCAATCAATACCTTCTTTCCTTCTGACTAGCAATGCTAGAAGCACACAATGAAACATTAAGTAACCTAATTTATTGTCTTGGAATTTTATCGGCCCCATCAGATTTGTTGAGCTTGAAATGATAATCATATCCATGAAATTTCAGCCCTGAACTCAATCAAGATCATGAGATATCTTGATTTTGATTTAAGTCAAACCTCTCCTGGTCACACTAGGCAATGGTGAGACGATGGTAAGTCAAAGCATGATGGCAAGAAGTGTGGTCAAAGCATGATGGCAAGAAGTGTGGTCAAAGCATGAAGGCAAGCAAATGCACATGTGAGAGAGTGGGGGAGAGCGGCACGCAAAAGAGGGATTGCGCGCGACGGACATGTTCTCCATCATGTGAGAGAGGAGGGAGGCAAGACAAATGATGAAGGTTTTTAAGGAAGAAGGACGCAGCGGAAGATGGTTTTCTCGATGAAAAAAGTCTAAAGGCAGATGAACTAAGATATGAATCGATGACAAAAGACTAAAGGCTTACTAAAATTCATGATTCTATTGCTGCCTAAAAATTCCTCAAAAAATGAATTTTCATGGATAGTATCCTCTTGATTATTTTGAAAGACGATGTCTTGTTTTGTGCTAAAAGAATTCCAATATTGTAAATATGTGGCATCTAACATCTAGAAGATCCTAGTAAGATGAGCCAAATTAAAAATGTCGAATATCATTTAAAAATTGAGTGAAATAGGATAGATTAAGTGATCTTCATGTATCAGCATAGGAAAGAGCTTTGAGTGCATCTAAATTGATTTATATTTGATTTTTGATCAATCCCTTCATTGTTAATTAAATTTGGAAAATATCCAAAAATAGGGAAAAATCTGTGAAAAGGGCTTACTGACAATAAAAATGGGCAAAATGGAGACTGCATTGTATTTCTTGTTAGAAGGCATGGAAGCCAAAGCAAAATGAAACAGACATTGATCCTATGCAAATGAGAATGCAAAAGGGCATGCTGCGAGGTAGAGAAGCCTAGATATGCAAGTGTCCTTGAACTCCAATGCATTATCAGATAATACTAAAACCATAGAATAGTCTTGGTAACTTTTAAATATGATCTTATTTCCTCCTTGGTAGAAAATTTAATGGTAGTAAAATAATTACTAGTTATATTAAAAGCCATTCTATTTGTAAATTGAATAAGCAGAATGATAATGTCTGTTCAAATCAGAGATCATTTTACTTTTGGTTGGGTAAAGGGCATGTAGAAATGAAGAGAGACCACTCGTAAGATGATGGGGTACATTCATATGGATTTTATATGAAATCAGAAGGGAATTTCAGGTCCAGCACATCCAAGATCTTGGTATTCTTTCATCACTGGCCCATTCATGTTCATATCATGGACCTGGAAGTGTGCATCTCTATCCACCTGAAACACGTAATCGAAGTTAACATTAAGCAAGAGGAGATTATCTGGTAAACATATGTGTCTATTTCCTTGAGAAGGATTATCTGAATAAAGGGAGGAGGTTTTTTATCTTGAGTTTCCTAATCATGTCAACATCAAGGGGAATTTCCTATATCTAATTAATAATATGAATAACACTAAAAATTTTAATTAAAAAATTCAAGGTAAAATATACCTTCTTGATATAGTTGAATTTTGAAAAAACAAAAAATCGATATCACAAGAAGATAAGGAAATGAAGGAGCACTACCCAGTGGGCCAAATCAATGGGGCTAATGTTGAAGTCAAAGTAAGGAGCCGCAGCAGATATCTTCGTTGATAGAAACTGCAATAATGAAGACTGCCATGCGTTAGTCAAATATAGAGAAGAAAGAGAGGGAGGAGGATTCCATGCCCTGAACTCACCTCTACCTGGTTCTGCAGAGACCTGACATACTTAATTATCTCGTCCAGCATTAATGTTGTGCCCATTTCCTTGATCAAGTTCAATTAATCAAGTTAGTTACATAAGAATGAACAGATGTAGATAGGCCGAGATATATATGAATGTATCAATAAACACAGATAAAAATAAGGAAGGTAGATACCTATATATATTTATTTATATGTATAGATTTTTAGATAGGCGGGTAGATAGATAGATAGACAGACAGACAGATAGAGAAATAGAGAGAGATGATTTACCTTGTAGCAACCAGGAACCAAATCCCGGAGGTGTTTCATCTTTTCATTTATCTTCTCCCTCCTTACCTGAAAAAATCTTCTGGGCGTTAAACATAAAGTGAGATAGTATGTTGGGCATAATATCTACACTAATGAAGTTCCCTGTCAAAAATATGTGTGTATGTCAAAGTGAGAGAGAATGAGAGGGAGAGACGCTTTACTCTCTCAGCTTGACTGTGTCTATCAGTGGCCTGGCCTCTCTTTGCCCGCACATGGACTACCCCATCAGGCTTCTCCTCAGCCCATCGGCGCCCCTTTTTCTCTTTCCTTTTCATCTGAAAAAAAGGAGAACTTTAAATCCTTAGAAATCCAACATATTAGAAGTGTTCCAAAAACAGTCATCATATTTTGAGCACAAACAGCATATTTTTGATTTTTTACAACGAAAAAATAAGTATAGTAATTTTCTTACATTATTCTCCTTCTTTTTGTCAACGGAAGCACAAAGGACTTTGGAAGGGGACCCTGCGGGAGATGATGGGAAATGTTGGAGTTGCAGTGGCAGAGAGAAGTCGTTTTCGGCTAAGTCCCCAGATTGAGATGTGGAGTTAGCAGACACCAAGGAGAAATATTCCATCAGATCAAAGCTTGGGTCCATCCCAAGTAAAGGCGCGAGGGTTCTGAAGCAACCATCATCCTCCAAGAGCTTCGCCATGGCCTTGGACATGAAGGAGAATAACCCGGATTGCTTAAATAGGTGATAGGAGGTAATGTGAATCGTGTTATTCCTACGGCCGTGTTATTCTTGTCTTCAATCTGTGTAATTGGTCGGCCAGAGAGGGAAACCTTAGAGCAATCGTTTTCGTGCTTATTACTTAGTACAAGAACGGAATATGAAATTATTCTTTCTTCTTATAGACTAGGGTTTTTCGGTCATCATAAGAAAGGTCATACTAAAAGTAGGTACGGATAGAGAGACGCAGAGAGAGAGATATATATATATATATACATATATATATATATATAGATAGATAGATAGATGAGAGAGAGAGAGAGAGAGAGAGAGAGAGAGAGAGAGAGAGAGAGAGAGAGAGAGAGAGAGAGACAGACAGACAGACAGACAGACAGACACACGCGCACACACACTTGCAGAGAGAGAGAGAGAGTAATTTTCCAAAAAGAACAAGGTGACACGATTGAGACCGATCATGTGCTTATTAATGATGGCGGCCAGTCTCCCATCACCTTCTTTCCGGCCTTTAACCTCAATTTCTACCGGCGTCTGGGTTCCCTTCTCACTGAGCTCCATCCTCACGACTATGAGAAGACAAGCTTCAGTAAGAGAAATGAAGCTTAGTTGAAAATTGCACCATTTACTTTTGTATTTGCATGGGGTTTGTGAAGACCCTTCTTCGCTCTACTTTCAGTGGGAGGCTGAAACTTTGCAAAGATAGAAGAAGTTTAATGATTGTCATAATGACATTTGATTGAGTCTACGAGCTCAAGATTCTCATTCAGTGTGCGTTAGTTAGGTAGGATCCGAATTTCAAGTTATGGGAAACCAATCAAATCCATAGCTTTATGCCTAGTATAGGGCCTTTTAGTCGGTTATCAAGCCTTTTGTGGCGTTAAAAGTGAAGGATCGCAAATTCTCTCCATAGGTTAGGTTAAATGCTGACTTTTCCCAGGAGTAGATGTATTGATGGTGACCCTGGGTGGGCAAGTGATTGAACCCTTGAAATCTACTCATTTCATTCGATGACATAAGTTCCTAGGGAATGAAATGGGCGACATGATTGACATTGAAAATACTTGGTATGAGCGATCCAGAGGCTTTTTTGCAAGTCATGGGTAGATATGACTGCACCATCTTGTGCCATCTCAGTTTGTGTTATCTCTCTAATGTGTTGGTTTAGGTGTAGAGATTACCCAAATTATTGGAGAATTCTTCTCAAGATTTTCTTCTCCATTTATCTTTATGCCGTTTGTGTTGATATGTGCGCCTGAATAATCCTTTCAATATTCGAGCCTTAGTTCATAGCAGTGAATCAAGCTTCCGATGTCTTCATTTAATGTTCATAGTAGGCATTGTGAGTAAGAGTATCAACCTGTGAAAGTTAATTGGGAGATCTTGGACACCTGGTCACTAACTAATGCGTGGATGTATGTAAAAATTGCCTATGAGGACATTCTACTTAATTTAAATTCTGGCAACTAGATTGAATACTACCATAATGTCATCCACAGAGTTATGAATCATCAGTAATTTTGTTGAATCAAACATTTTGATAAGTTCCATTTTCATGAAGGAGATTTTAACAGGGATTTTTATTTATGAATTTTATAGTCATTTTTGTTCAGAAAACTGTCATATTTGCTATCTCCCAAGTGTGATAAATTTTTGAGATTTTTTTCCAGCAAGTATACGATCTGTAGAAAAGAAGATTTGAGTATTTCACCAAAAAAGATTATACTAGATAAAATGAAATAAATTTTTAATGATTTACAAATATTTCTGTAAAAATTGTTCTAAGTTCATTATTTACAAACATGAATAGATTTATAAAGCTAAATTTGAGAGTCTGTTATTAGAACCATAAAAGTTTATTATCTTTTTAAATGTTTTAGCTAATCAATAAGGCATAATCAATCACTTTGACCATCCTCTTGGAATGAAATAGTACAAACACAAAATTATATGAAGAGAATATTATTCATGCTTCAGTAGAGGCAAATTTCAACTTAAATGAGTTGAAGAAATTGAGTATAATTACCAATGTTTTTAAATGACTTTTCTAACAATAGAAAAAGTAAAAATCATAAAAGGACAATGAGGTCACATGAAAAGGCAATTAAAATAAGGCTTTAAGTAAAGAAAATGTGACTCCAAGATAGATAAGTAAAACACACTTGACAAAATAGGAGTGCCACCAGTTGTTACATTATTAATAGATTCAACACAAAAGTAGAAGTTTTCTGGATATTGGCCATATTTACTGAAAGGAGGAAGAGATTAAAAACTTTTCAATGTCAATTTTTCAAGTTTCAAATGTCATTTTTACTGTCTCAAACTCTATTTGTACTATCTCAAACTTATTAATTTACTTTGAACAAAAAACATTGAATAAAGGGTTACGAATGTATATTTAATTTTCACCACTCACCTAATTAATACTTTGTTTAATGGCTTCAAAACTATGTTATTATGAAATTTTTAACATAAAAATGAAGCCCTTCATTGGAAAATAAGATTTTAAGCAATTACTTGAATGGGAGGATGAATTTCATTTTTTTATTCATCTTTCACAAGCATTGAATTCCTGAACTTTAGAACCTCTTTTAAATTTTTTAAAGTTATTGCCCAAGACACATATTTTTCTATTTCAAAAATAATGACGTGTTCAAGTCATCGCATCAAATAGAACTTGAGAAAAATTAAAATTTGATCAAAATTGAGACATTCTTTAACATTAACTAATTATAGTTTGTAACATCACCACAATGGTTTATCCAAAAAATTTGACACAAGATTTTGCTCCTCACAGTTAATACATATATTTCAATGACACTAAGAAATGGTATGGATATTCATGATAAACATAATACAAATTTAATTACCCTAGGATTGACACATGTAATTCTTATTTAGAGTGTATTCAACCCAGTGTGTGATGGGCCTTAAACAATTTTGGCAATAAAATCACTGAAGGAAATATATTAAAATGGAGAATAATCCAAGGGGACATTTTGATGAATTGATGATAATTAGAGCATGACAAGTATCCCATTTAATAATAAGAAGATGAATACAAGAGATATAGAAGAAATGAATATAATAATGGCAATGCTGCCAAGGGACAGATGTGCATGCACTAAAAAATCTCCTAAATTATGATAAGAGATATTGAATATGCTCAAATTGATATCCCAACCCATGGTAAATATGGCTCATGATTTGTCAAAAATTATGGGTGATGAAAATTAAATTTTTAGTAAAATTTAAGCCTTAAGTTGAGTCTTGAAAAGTGTCATGAAAGGGAAAATTCATGTTTCAAAGTTGTAATTATTCAGGGTATGTCATTATGACATTTCCAAAATTGTAAATGTGAAGTATCAAAGTGCATTGAACTCTCAAGGCAATGTTCTTGATTGGTCAAAACTTAATGAATCAATGTCCTACGATGATGTTTCAATTAGAAATCAATTTCCCTAACATATGTGAGAGCCTGTAATGGCCCAAAATTTAAGTATCTCTATCTTATCTCTCTTGTGTGGCCCTATATAAGAGCATTCTTCGGTAGCCCTCCAATATTCTATTCAGTATTATGTCATGCTTATCTTGAGTGTTTTATGTCACCCTAGGCATGGGCTGTTAGTGGGTACTCTGCGCCATCAATAGCACAACAAGCACCATTGTCAATGTAGTAGGTGCCCTTGGCATAGTTCACATGTGAGCTTGATCTATTCAAAAGATTGGGGGAAATGGTAGGAATGACGCTTGAGAACATCAATGTCTAAATGTTATAGTGGAGCTGTCTCCATGTAGCATAACTTGAAGCAATCAAGGTTGGTGAAGGCTCGGCTAGGTGATGTAGGAGACTATGTGTTGTGGGGAAATCTTGAAAGCTTAAAGCCCATGAGCCACAACTCTAGCTATCTAGGGTATATGCCAAAAGGGTAAGTTGAATCATGATGGAGTAATCATTGGGCAGCTGTGCTTTTGACCATCAAAACAAACATAATCTATAGAGGGGGAGGCATAACCTTCAGATGAGAAGGCATTAGTGGTGGTACAAAGGATGAGAAGTCATGTTCTGAATCCATCTAGAGGTGAAAAATTTCTTAGACACATAGTGTGATACCCACAAGAAGGGGGCATTGGCCACACAACAATGGATGACAACTCTTTGGATGCGGTGATCACGAGGTAGGAGGGTCTCTTCTTATGGGGGATCTTCGGATAGAAAAAGGCAGCGATAACCAAAGGGGCAATGGCCATAGATCAAGGGACGGTTTGCTAAAGGCAATGGCTACAGGAAAGGGATGATGCAAAAACATCTAGAAATGATGCTGACACAGAAGGGGGTGATGCCCATAAAGAGGGGATGGTGGCCTTTTGGGAGCGACAATAGCTATATGGGGTGATTGCACAAGAAGGGGGCAAAAAAAGGTGGCTCTAGTGGCCTCTAGTGATAGCTATAGTAGGCTAAGGGGCAACAACCCTTTAGGAGAAGTGGCAATAGGAAAAAACGTCATAGCAATATCTTGAGAATCCTAAGAATTATAAGGAGAAAAACCATTGATGAGATCTAATCCTTGATAAGCTTGCACAATTTTGATTAAAAATTGAATGCAATAGAAGACATTCAAAACATTAAGACAATAAAAAGGTTCTACACGATCGCCTGTGTATTTCTCTAGTGAATAACTCCACAGACCTAATTACACTTATCAATCAATATTATTAATTATCTCAATTAATATATAAATTAATTAATCAAGGATCTATTTAATTAATGCATAGGTTTAGTTACCAGCTTGTTCGGTGCCAAGCTACACCACGTGCTCAAGGGGATATGGAGTATATAAAAATATTACATAAAAACCTTGTCATAATATTTCATCGCATCTCATTCCTTGAGTCAATCTCCTCAAGTACATAGGGTGGACGATTCCATCTTGATCACACAATCATCTTCGTGGACTTCATGTCGCACCCAATATGTGATGTTTTAGATATCCCACGACTCGGAATTTGTAAGTCATAATCAAAACATTATCATCCATTGACAAAACAAATCTGCGCGGTCATTGAAAACACAAATATACATGTCAAAAATAGTTTCAAACTCACCAATTTAAGATTATAATAACAAATTAAAGAGTATGGCGGTGAATAAGGGTTGAATTCACGGAGAATTAAGTTATTTTCAAAGTATTATTCAAATTCGATCAAAATCAAACGAGGAATTGAGGGGAGAAAGAAGGGATTTTAAAATTTTTAGAAAGAGAACTCAAAGATGAATTTATGAAATCAAAAATCACTCAATTTGGATCAAGCTTCGTGGACAAATAAAAGAGCAAAATTAGGTTAAATTTCCAAACGAGAAGAGAGAGAAATCAAAATAAAATCTAAAATTTGACTATTTTATGATTTGAAATTGAAATATGATGCTATAAGAAGAGAGATTAGGAGAAAAACATGAATTCTAACCTATAATAGCGCTCGAAATGATCCAATTGATTGCCGGATCAAGGGCTCTTCATTTTGAGATTTTGAAGACGAGTTTCGGCATTCAAGAAGCGATTTCTTCCTATTCTCTCCACAAAATCTCACTTTCAAACACTCCTTGGACGTGAAAATTGATCTAGAAGAGGAAGAAAGCAAGAGCTTCAAGGACTAAGATGTCTAAACAGTTCGATTACTTAAAACACCCCTAAATGCTTTACATCGTCGAAGAACATGTGTATTTATAGGCTATATTGGGCGTGGGCATTAGATTTGGCTCTTCATCTTGAATTAACGGTTCAAATGAAACATTTGGATGAGAATCATTGCGATTAAGTCGCGTCCGCTCTATCGAAGATGGAGCACTTAGATTTTGTCACGTCGTGCATAAAGAAGAAGCGTCGCTTAACGTCTGCCATTTGATCATCATCGAGCATTCAAGGTGAGTTCACGTGTCCACGAAAGTCCATCGGGCGCTTTTAATTCCGACCGTTTTAACTCCTCAGATGAGCGGCTGAGATTACATTGTTTTAAAATAAATTTTCTCCTCATCAGATGTAGCCACGTACCCCCTCGAGTAAGTAAAAATCGACGATCGCGATTAAATCATGCGATGGCCCCCTCGAGATTGCGCCACGTCACTGATAACACGCATATTTAACTAAAATTCTGATCTTAATTAACTAATATTCATGCTTATTTTATGTAATTATGATGCATGTTATCATAGTTTTATGAATTTTCTCCATTGGTATGTCATTCTACTAAAGTCCATATTTATGCATTATTTACGGTTAATTATGTGCTTTATAGATGTTTACTATTTTACAAGGTTTATTACTTCCCTTAATTTACTTTGACTTTAGTAGATGATTAGAAGATTTAATTTCAAGAAGAGAATGTTGAATGAAATCAAATAGACTTCTTAAGAAATTATCTATGTTTATTTGAAATTCATCCTATAAGATTCTTTTAATTTGTATTTTTACATGGCATAATATTAAAGATGAAGGAATTTTTTATCCAAAGGAGAAAATTTGAGTTAAAAAGGAGTTATATAAATAAATTTATGAATTTCTTAATTTTTCAGAATTTTTTGGATTTTATTTTAATTTTTCAGGATTTATTTAATCACGCAAGACCCTCGGAGGTGACGTGGTGCGATGCGGACACATGGCGGGGCCACGCAAGCCCACATGGATGCCTACGTGGTGCCTACGTGACATGAACAGTGATATCAAATGGTCGGGATTAAATCGCGCGATTGGACGGCTGAAATCACACAGAGTGGAATCCGCGTCATGGGCCACGATCCCACCGATTATGCGCGATCCGACGGCTGAAATTACATTGAGTGAAATCCGCGTCATGAGCCACGATCCCAACGATTTTGTGCGGTCCGACAGTTGAAATCATGCGGACTGAAAATCCGCGTTATGGGCCACGATCCACCAATTTCGCACAAACTTCTCTAGAAATAGCTGTTCTTTCCCTTTGTAAACTTAACTTTTGATCGAATCATGAAGAAATTAATCAATTTTGAAGGAAGGTCTTAACTTCTTCATGATCCTCTACTTCCTAGAGTCGAATTCCGCAGCCATTGAAGCATGATAATCACGAATTGATTGCAAGAAACGATCGTAATCTCCCCTTGAACGTCGAACGTACGTCGAAGATGAAACCGAGGAATACTTTTCAATCCGTGTGAATTAAAGCCAAATCATCGCGTCAATCAGGTTAGTAGTGTGATTCGTTCGTCATTCTTGCAATTCATGTAATTTAGATTAGAATTAGGTAGATAATTAGAGTGCAGAAGTAGTTAAATTCATATTTTCACCCAATTTTAGTGATGGATTTTCATCGATTTTCAAACAAGTATATCTCTATGATCTTAAGTCCGAATCACTTGATTCTAGTTTCATTGGATTCCTTATTTCATGAGCTTTCCGTGGATAGAAAATTTAAGAAATTCCATGAT
>CM044118.1:9468725-9638725 GCA_024174645.1 Lemna minuta | reverse complement strand
AAGGGATTCATATGGATCAATTTAGTAAATTCTTTCTCCAAAGAGCACCCACAATCTATCCTTAATGTCTCTACACTGATGGTTACAGGACCAACCATACACATCATATGAGTTGGATTAGATAGTGCTATTCTTTTCGGATAATTCGATATCCTTCTCAAATATCCCATGAATATGAATATTTAGAAAATATGTTTAAATACTACTGATCTTTGTATTATGATCTCATCATAATTCACTTAGTCATTGCATATGCTCATGGACTTCATTGCAAACATCACAGAAGAATGATAATAAATAAATATCATTTCAATGAACATAATCAAGACACATGGAAGTGTGAATGGCTTATAGGTCACATAATATCCATAAGTCAGATGAGCACGTACCTTGTCCTTCAATGTCCTCTTGACTCCTCTTGGTTTATTGTTAAATTTATCATGAAAAAGATTCAGACCTCTCTCTTGGAGCTGTATATGGCTTAATCAAGTCTCAAATTGTGGCACTTGACATAATTCTTGATACTTGGGTTAGTAGCCAAGAAATAGGAAAAGAGGTGAGAACCGTTATGCTTCCTAAAGTTGGAGGAAACATACATAGTGGAGTGCTTAGAAGTGTGGTAGACTTAAATATTTTCAAAAGATCATAGTCACCCTGGTTCATTGTGAGAGTGATGAACTAGGTCAATGAATTGGGTTTCACAATAGTGGAATTCATGAATTTCTGGGTTTATGAATCTCTACCAACACCTTATAGACTAGTATCCATGTTTTTCACAATGTTTGCCTGTATGATAACTGAAAGTGTATGATAGTATGGTTGAAATCATTTTTGTTTCATGTTTATTTTTAGTTTTCAAAATAATCTAAATATATTCCTCTAATTTTGTATGAATTTTATTCCTCTATTTCACCCATATCAAATTTAAAACTGTCAACACTTATTGCGCTAGGTTTCCAAGTATACTTAATAATAAAATGGACTTAGATGGGATACCATACATAAGTTTAATGGATTCAAGGAGACCGGATAAAATATGGTTCGCTTCCCCAAGATTTGAAAGTGAGCTCCAAGTTTGATGACTCTTAATAAGGAGGATTGTTTAATAATACAAGTATCTTTTTCTTTACCATTATTGTGGGCTGTCTAAACTTCTCTGATCAAAAGTCACGATAATGCACAAAAAGAACTCAAGGTTTTTTTAGAGAATCAACGTCACCATTAACATTAGAAGAATATTAAATCTTGGCCTTGGAGCGCTAGTCTAAATGATGACATGATGATTATGCTACCATACTGCTCCCCAATCAAGAGTAGAGATGTGATGTGCCATCTTCTCCTCTAACACTCTATTGCTCTAGTCCAACCAAAGCATGATGAATTGAAGTTTGGAAAATCCTAGGTAGATGATGCCGCCTTTTTGTGGCACACAACATGATCTAACCTTTGAAAAATTTCAAACAAGGTTGAAAAAATTGGTGTAACACCATTTCCAAGGAAAATGTTTCATCAATTTGTGCAAATAATTGCATATAAACGTAAAAATGAAGGCCTAAACAAACTCATATTGACACAATTGGGTAGGCATTAGAAAGATTCCCCAATGAGGAAAAGAATGGCAATGAAAAAAAGAAAGAAAGGTGGCTAGAAAATGGGCCCCTAGAGAGGAACCAATCTTTTATATAATATGGAAACTCAATAGAAGAAAATCATAAAAAAAAAAGGATAACCAATATTGCTTGTATATTGAGGCAGAGACATTACACAAGATGGAGAAATCATAATAATGACATTGGGCTCAAACATGCCAACTCACAATAATGATAAATTTAATGGTGCTACAAAGAGTGCTACAAAATGTAATGTTTTCATGAACTCCAGTGTTTGCCCCAAAAAAAAAGAAGAACGAAGGAATATCAGGCAAAAATAGAGAAAATCTAAGTAAGATGAATTTTTATCTTCGAGAGGTGCTAACAATATAATGTCGTAGAATATCGGTGTATTAAGAATTTCTCCATTTTTGCCACTTAAACTTAATCCATTTATTTTTCTCAAATGAGGTAACATTTAGGGTTTTCATCTTAACCATATTTTAAAACAACACTGAACCTTGACGGATTCATTATTAGAAAAAAAAACTATTTTTTCTATTAAAAACATTTTTATGCTTACAAGTTTTTACTCTTAATCATATAAGATTCTTGAAGATTTTCATGAGCTGAAACCATTTGCATGTGGGACTATTTATTTTATACTAGCGGAAGCCTTCCATGATCATAATGTGAAACATTCAATCAAATAATGTTTTGATCAGTTTAATTTATTTGATTAAGATAGTATAATTATGAAAAATTGCTCTAGATTTAAATAATACATACAATATAAGATCAGAGGATGAAAAATCAATTACTAATTTATCAAGGAAATTATGAAAGATCAGTATCTCATTTAATCTAAAACCAGCAAAAAAACAAAAACCTAAGGGCATTTACACAATTATCTACTCAAACATGAATTCATTGTCAAAGGCTGAGAAATCGTGGAGGTTATAAACAAAGTCCATCATTGGATGCATTTCAGAGCAGAAAGAGCTCTCCGGCAGAAAGAGGGGAATCTCCGGCGCCAGGAGGTATCCCGGGGGCTGAAGAGGCGGCGCCGCCGTGGGCTTCTCGATGGCGCCGCCGCAATGGTCGTTGGTATCAGAGGTGGGCCCGGTCAGACACTGCACGAGGCGCATGAACTCTAGAACGGGCACATGGACTATTTTGTCCGGTTGCATGTAGACGATGACCGGCTCGTGCCGGCTCTGGAGGGTTGGTGACGGCTCTGGCTCACGTTTAATGCCGCGTCTTCTGGGCCCTGAAGCTCCTTGACCGTCATCATCTTCTTCGACGCCGTCGACCGGCTGAGTCTGGCGCATAGAGAGAGAGAGAGAGAGAGAGAGAGAGAGTTGGAGCTCTCGCCGCAATTGTTGGAGAGAACTTGATGGCTCTCAGGTAACGGTCGCCGCAAGTCGCGCTTTCGGAGTAAAACTGGAGTTCGAAACAAGTCAACCAATAAGAGAGTGACACGTCAACATATCAAATGCTCCCTCCCGCGTACAAGACAGAAACGTTGTCGGACTGCGAAGATTTTTGACCGTCGATCTCAAAGCGGGCCCCACTGCTATATAGGCCACGCCAGCTATTACTTTTTCCATTTTTCTCCTCCACAGAATAAATAATCACATTTTTACCTCCCAGCGGTGAGTCACCGCCGAGTGGGCTGGACCAGCGGTATGCCAGCTGTCCCCTGTTCCCCAACCTCTCTACTCTACCGTCTTCCTGGGTTTTTACGCGGAATGCTGAGTCAGCATTCAAATCCCAAATGCGGGGCCCACCGAGGAAAAGCCGCCAGCTGTGTACTTCCCGAACCTTCTTCTTCCCCCTCTGCGAACACAACGACAGCGTCCGATCCCCAAAACCTAGGGTTTTCAGATCGGATCCAAAATGCAATCCGCCGAGGAAGATCTCTTCAATCTCCTCCCCGACGCGGTCCTTCTCCTCGTCTTTAACGCCGTCCGCGACGTCAAGTATCTCGGCCGATTGGCCGCCGTCTCCCGCAGATTCCGCCGCCTCGTTCATCAGTCTGAATCCGTCCTCGTCAACGTCGATTGCGTGGTATCTTCTTCGTCGTCTACTCAAAATCGCCATTACCTCGGATTCAACGCTACTCTCTCCGGAGAACGCGACCATTCCGGTATTTTGTCGGTTTTCGCTCGAATGCTCTTCTCTACTTTTGTTTCTCGACCTTTGAATGCTCTGCACCAAGTATTTCTCCCTAAAAAAGTGTTATTCGCGGCGGAGATTTGTCATCATTCGCCATCGGAAGTCCTACGGAGGTTCCGCGAGGTTAAATCCTTGAAAATTGTGCTTCCTAGTGGGGAACTTGGCATAGATCCTGGCGCAGTTTTTTTTTGGAAAGCTGAATTTGGCGTAACTTTGGAGAGTTGTGTTATTCTCAGCGCGATGGCTATAATAAAGAAGAAATCTGTCAGTTTGGATGGTTCGGCAGAAGGTTACGCTGAGGACGAGGAAGATCAGTCGTTTTGTACCAACGGCGGGCTGAAACTGCGCGTCGTATGGACGATCACATCACTGATTGCGGCTTCTGCTCGACATTTTTTGCTCAGGGAGATTATTAAAGATCATTCCACTGTTCAATTTCTGGAAGTTGCGGATGCCAATGGTCAGGGCGTGCTTCATATGGGTAAAGAACAGCTGGACGAGTTTAGGTCTTCTTCAATCGAGGTCGCATGCTCGTTGAATCGGACCCAGGTGCCAGCTCTAAATATGAAGCTTTGGCATGCTTCCCGGGTTGTAATGGGCAATGGCGATGTGATGGAGGGTGCAACTCTGGTGTCAATTAGGCCAGTGAGCAGGATGAATAAGGTGGATGAGCAGGATAAGCTAGCGATCGATGCGTTCGAGGGTCAGTTCCGAGAAGCAGCTGGAATTCTTGCGAAGAGGAAGGCGTATCTCTTGGAAATGAATCCGTTCTAGTTCCTTATGTATAAGTTATGTGAATAGGTACTATCTCTGATCATTTTCTTTCACTGCTCATTACGTAGAGAGCCGCTTATTCTCTCTTTTCTTACAACTTTACTGGAAATCACGTTGACAACTACTGTATGATCAAGGTTCATTTGATAAATGAATTGATCTCTGATTACATGCTGAAATTCAGGGAGGATGATACGCTCGTTGTCTGCAGCAAACTTTAGAATGATAGAACTGCAATGGATAATCCATTCTTTGCCTATCATATTGATCAGAAGAATGATAGGATCAAAAGAAAAAAACCTCTTGAAGGGTGATATTCTCTCTCTACAGCATTGAGGACGATCATCAACACTTGGATAGTTGGTTCACTACATGTAACATCGAGGAAGATTGAAAACACCATGAAATCGAAAAATTATTTTAATTTTTTTTAGGTGTTTCTCTCACTTTGTTTTATTCAAAACATTGCTCTCATTTAAAGCATCTAAATTAAGTACTCCTGAAAATGTCATTTAAATGATTCTGACAATGACTGTTTTTTCAGATTATGATTCTGAAAATGTCATTTAAATTGAGTACTCCTGAATAAGAAAATTCTACCTCTTTTCCATGGATCACACATGTTTTCACAAAAAATAACTTCATTTTATGTATGTGAAGGATAAATTTTCCCAATAACATATACATTATGGAATCATAATCTATACTTTATAATCGCGATCAAAATATTTGAGGATATGGATTGTGTATGTGTTCATGTTTTGAGTGAAATTCTATTTCAAAAATAGTAATATCCACTTTATATGGTGATGTGTCCTAGTATTTACATATTGTCCAAAAATTATGTTTTAAAAATTATAATTGCTGAAAAATAATTATATATCCCTTCTCCCTTTTCATAAAAATAAAAATAAAAAATTGTTGAAAATAGTGTTATCAAGGACTGAGACTCAATTATTTAGACCGATATCAACCGGGTGAAAAAATAATATAAAGGGAAACTTTATCTTAATCGTCAAGTTCATCAATCAATAACTCCAAGAAGGATTCTCTTTACTGCCATTGAAAATAGGAGAATTCTGAAATTTTTTCCCTAAATTTTTGTCAAAGCCGTCAGATTTATTTGCTTATTCAAAAATAATTCAGGCATTAAATAGTTTTGTAGAATTTCATTATTAGTGAATAATCATTCACAACAATACTATTTTTATCGATGAACATCTAATGTGCACGATAACTTCAATAAACATACATGGTATGTGAGCTCTTGATCAATAAACATACACGTTTTTATTGAATTTTGTGAATCATTGACCGCCTTTATATCATGAATAATTTAAAACTCCATGGTTAAAACTTTGGAGTTCGGATATATTTCATCTAGATCTCGCTTCAAGAGCCGAGGTGTCGACCGTTGACCTCCTTGAAAGTGGCACGAGTGCCGGCGTCATTTATTTATATATATATATATAATTATTTTAGTTAATTTAACTATTTAGCTTTAATGAGGTGATTGAGTAAAACATTCTCTTAGAGAATATATAGGAGAGCACACTTAGATCATCAAACTTATTTCTTGCATTATTGAATCCTCATAACAAGTAAAATTTATCAATATCCTCATCTAAATTCTTATTTCCTGTACATTAAATTCTTTTTCGGTTGTTATTAATCTCATTAAAAAAATTTCAGCCATAAGCAACTGCCTCATGGCTTCCACATGTAGCTTGCCTTTTGGACATTGCCCTTCTATCCCCCTCGACTCGTTTTTTCGTCAAATCAAGAGAAAATTCGTGTTTCTAATAATATGAATTTTTTTGTATTTTCATTAGGACTCACAATTTTTAAATGAAAATTGCTCCACTTGATAAAGTCATGTATTGGGTGGGTGGTTCAAAGATAAAATTCACATGTCAACTTGAGTTCCAAGTCAAAAGCATGATTTTGACCTGATCAAAGTTTGGTTTGATGATTTGGTCAAATGATTGAGTTTTCACATTCCACGGTCTTTATGCTGTGGCGATATGAGAGACACTAGCATTCGCAGATGCAATTGTATTATTCTAATAAAAGTACAGGGGTATCTACTCTCTCTCTCTCTCTCTCTCTACATGACTTACCTTCTTAATATGAAAATCTATGTTTCTCAAAAGACTAGCAATCTAAAAGTGGATATCTTTAAATTTCACATAATAAATTGAAAAAAAGCATACTTTAATGAATTGTTATCAAGGTGACACTATAGAAAAAGTTTTCCAAGGTATACTTATACTAACATATGAGCATGTAATTAAACTTGGATCAATTATTTAAAATTAGATGATAAAATTATGAAAAGGGGAGAGACAAGAGAGTAAACAAGAGAGGTAGAGATGAAAATGAAAGAAATACATATATTCAAAATATTTCACAAAATAAGTGTGTTATTGGGTCTAATTCATGTTCCACATGTTAAGTAAATTATGTAGAAACTTTGAAATACCCCGATTTCTGAAAATTATAAAAAAACCAATAAATAAATTTTTCTTTGTAGGATGAAATAAAAGTAAATGGCATATTTGATAAAAATATGACTAAAGGCATCAAGACATTTCAAATTGTGAAAATATGTGTACAATACCTCATTTATTCATGGATTTGGTAAATTGTATGTGCATCACTGTATAAGTAAATTTTTAATAAAATTCATGCATTTTGACAAAAAATAATGAAAAATAACATATTTTATCGCCTAGGGTTATTAGTTTATCGATTCACAATGATCACTTGATTTTGAAATGAAGATGCCATAATGACCTTCAATAGGTTGATTTAGACGTGTAAATCACCTACACATATGTTAATATTCAAGGAAACATGCATCTAGACATCTTGTTCAGGGCATATAACATGTGATGATCATTTGAGCGAATAGCCTCTCTCTCTCTCTATATATATCTCTCTCTCTATATCTCTCTTGGAGGATACGATAGCACCATGCGGGAATCTAATCATAATCATACTTCTCTCCTAGGTTTTAGCCCACGTAGCTTCTCCCTACGTCTCTCACACCCACTCTCTTCCCTCTCCCTCTCCCTCTCTCTGTGTCCCTTTCCAGTTCCCTTATTCATTTACTATTCCCCTCCTTGAAGAACCTTTCCTTTCCTAGCATTTACCTTCCTATTTCCAATCTCGTCTCCCTCTCTACTCTCTTGACTCCACTTTCATGAAAATGGGCTGGATAAGACGTGTTTTTCTGCGCAAACAGAAAATTGGTCATTATTTCAGAGTAAGGAAATTCAAGGCGTTATCCTATTATTGAGCAGATTCATTTGTTCCACCATGGATACTCCATTAGCAAAAAAATAGAACGGTACAACCAGACTTACTAAAAAAACCACGTATTTCTAGCTGAGGCGCTCATCTCTGTGAGCATGCTTTTTCGGATAATTTGCACGGAATAATTGCTGAGGTACTTTTCTCTTTTCGAAGCTTCGTCTTTCTCTCCCTGAATAATGTAGATGTAGATCTTCATTGGCAGGCACTGGGTCTCTATATCTCTCATGCAGTGATTTCATTTATGTTGGAGATCAGTTGTTCTTCGTTTTCGCGCAACGATACTTTAAGGAAAAATTCTTGCTTCTGAAAGAAAAATAATAATCATTGTTTTTGTTCTTTGTTTTCTCTTCCATGGGAGCCAGAAGCAAGGTCGTCACTTATCTGTCCCTTCTATTTCTCTGTCTGATCGTCTCTGGCGCTGCTGCAGAAAATATTTTCAAAGTTCAGTTGAAGAGAAGGCCTCTAGAACATCGAAATTACAAGCTTCTGGGGGATGATGACGGCTCCGACGGTTCATATATTCACTCCAGTTCTCTGAAAGAACTACATGAATGCTCAGTACTATGGAGAGATTGGGATTGGCACCCCTCCACAGAAATTCAAAGTTATATTCGATACTGGTAGCTCTAATCTGTGGGTTCCATCTTCGAAATGTTATTTCTCGGTGAGCATTCATCCTTCACTGAATAATTACTTCTTTTATCACTGATTAATCAGAAATTATGTTTGTTTATCCTTGGTTCAAGTGGATTCAAGTTTTGAGGGTTGAAATTTATCTTTTGGGGTTCATTCTGGCCTCAGGTTCCTTGCTATTTCCACTCCAAGTACAAGTCTGCTCTGTCATCTACATATCAAAAGAATGGTCTGTTCCTTGTTCATTATCTTCACTGCATCCTTGTTCATTATCTTCA
This sequence comes from Lemna minuta, assembly GCA_024174645.1. NCBI lineage: Eukaryota > Viridiplantae > Streptophyta > Magnoliopsida > Alismatales > Araceae > Lemna > Lemna minuta. The sequence goes on along the minus strand of CM044118.1, from coordinate 9,629,955 downwards.
ATGTATCCTTGTTCATAATAACGAGAATGACGTCTGATGAACTATGGCCCTGGAGATAGATAGCTTCTTTGAGGTTGGGGATACAAAAATATTTCTAAGATATATTTATCTCTGTCGATTCTAAGATTATCAAAATCTTTTGAATGAAACGAGGGGTATCTGAAAAATTAGTCAATATTGAGTATTTTAGTCGATTACCATTGTATGCCAAAGAACACTTGATTCTTACCCTCCTACTCCTCATGAGTTCCCTTTCCATTTCCACATGATACAAGAGAGTGCTTATGTCTGCTTAGCAAATATTTCTAAGCTTTTCTAGTGATACAAAAGCTTCCTTTGATGATCTCCAAAGACCAAGTGATCCTTTTCTCAAGAAAACTTCACGATGAAAATTGCAGGGAGTTTTGCAGAAATTCGTTATGGATCAGGCGCCATATCTGGCTTTCTTTAGCCAAGACCATGTTCAAGTCGGGGATCTTATTACCAAGAACCAGGTGAGTTTTTCTTTTGAAACGTTTTTAATTCAGATGCAATAATTCATAAAAATATTCATAATTTTCGTGCAGATTTTCATCGAGGCGACCAAAGAACCAAGCCTTGCATTCTTGCTCGGGAAATTTGACGGCATCTTAGGACTTGGTTTTCAGGAAATTTCAGTCGGCAAGGTTCTTCCTGTGTGGTATAATTTTAATCATCGAACCCATTATCAAGTTCATAAATATCATACTCAGAATCAGAGAACCTGATATTTTAACGTCCATAAATTCATTTCGTCGCAGGTATAATATGCTAGATCAAGGTCTGGTGGAAAAACCAGTCTTCTCTTTCTGGTTGAACCGAAACTCCAAGGAAGACGAAGGTGGAGAACTTGTGTTCGGAGGATTGAATCCTCTCCATTACAAGGGAAATCACACGTACGTTCCTGTCTCTAGGAAAGCTTATTGGCAGGTAAATATTCATTTTGATATGCTTAATATTTTGAATGAACTCACGAAGAATATTTCTCATTGCAGTTTTCCATGGGTGATGTACATGTTGGCGAAAATTCCACTGGTATTAGATCCAGTTTTTTCCACCTTTATTTAGAAATTAATGTTTTTTTGCTACGAAAAGTTTCAGGTTTCTGCAATGGCGGCTGTGAGGCAATTGCAGACTCCGGGACATCCTTGATTGTGGGACCCACGGTATATAGTAAAAAAATGAATAATTCATATATATATATATATATGTTATATACCATGGTTTAAATTTCAAATCAATGAAAATTCCCTTTTTTTTTATTTTCTGAAATATCTTTTTCGAAAAGAAAGATCTGCTTATTTGAAGAGTTTTCCGTCACCAAGGCAAGGAAATTGACCATTGATAATTTAGTTTCTAATATTCTGATTATTATAAATTTTTGCAGGCAACAATCACACAGATCAACCATGCGATCGGAGCTTCAGGAGTTGTCAGTGAAGAATGTAAATTATTCATCTCTGAATATGGTCAGAAAATCTTGGATCTTCTTCAAACCGAAGTAAATTACATAAACCCATTATCTATATTTTAATTTTTAAACTAATTCCCAAATTCTTACTATTTTTGGTAATTCTTGCAGGCGCGACCGAAGAAAATATGCACTCAGATCGGTCTATGCAACTATACCACCTCTCCTGATCTAAGGCAAGCTTAAAACGACTTCCTTGAAAGTCAAATTGATCAATCAATCATGATTTGACGAGTTTTTATCAGCAGGGTGATCAAAAACATGGTCAACGGAGGTCAAGATGGGTTGACTTCGGACCTCAGTTCATCTGTGTGCTCAATGTGCGAGATGACAGTTACCTGGATGCAAAATCAACTGAATAACAATCAAACAAATGAAAGAATATTGGACTACGTCAACCAGGTCAACTCTTTGACTTTGGCCGAGTCTTTTTTCTTCAATAGCCTCGTAACTCATTGGAAGTATCCACGCATGCCACGCGTTCCAGTTGTGCGAGCGACTTCCGAGTCCAATGGGTGAATCCCTCGTTGACTGCGACAACGTCAACGCCATGCCAGCCGTGTCCTTCACCATCGGCGGCAAGGTCTTCTCAGTCTCTCCACAGCAGGTAAGAAACTAAAAAAACATGAAGACCCTTTGAATTATTTAAATGGGGAGTAATTGGCCAGTATTTTAACCTAATCTTGCCAATTTTGGTAATGTTCTTGATGCACTACGCAGTATGTTCTCAAAGTCGAGAGAGGAATGATGGAGCAGTGCATCAGTGGCTTCACTGCTTTGGACTTTCCTAAGCCCCATGGCCCTCTTTGGTGCGCCAACATCCTATACATGCCCATATAAAAATAGCTTATATGCATGAATAAGCTTACAAATTCAGCGTTGACCCATGCTCGAGTTAGTATATATAAGTAAATATACGTGTATATAAAGTAAATTTCGAGATTCATGCACCAAAAGGATTTAAATGGAAAATAAATTTCATAAATTTTATCCTCATGTCACTTGAACATGGACATCTTCGTAGGCTTGTGTTTTATATACGTGTGTGCGCATGTCGTATGAACTTATATCGATATATTTGTATTTTCACATATAAATGAATTTCTATTGTGAAATTGGTGTTGGATTCACAATATAAACAATGTTTTAGATGAGTTTTGAATAAATATATCACAAGTATCATGAATTATTGATGCATGATGAAATTTAATGCAGGATCCTTGGGGACATATTCATGGGGGCCTTCCACACAGTGTTTGATTACGGAAATATGCAAGTTGGATTTGCTGAAGCGGCATGACACTTGCCCTTCCAAGAGAATGAAAGAAAATGATTGCTCCACTATGATCTGAATTAAGGAAAATTTGTAGAATTTGGTATGAGACTGAATCATTATGTTTTTCTCACTTTTGCTTCCCATATTTTTTTCTAAACTGTATGGAATAAGATGATCATCAATAACAAGGTGGAATCATGTTTGTTCTAGGTTAGAAAAGCTTCCAATGCTTGTGGGGCATATTGTGAGTTAACCTGTAATTTCTATTTTGAAAAATAAAAATATTTTTCTTCTTCCATTTAATGATTTGTTGACCATAAGTGTAAGGATTCTCAAATTTAACAAAGTGTTTTGTTTCAATAAATAGTATAAAAATAATATATGGAGTATTATTTTAGGACCAAATATGTAACATCAAACCCTTCATTTTCCGTTCTAAATCACTATCTCACTAAAACCATATTCTAATAAAAGGTGACCACATGAGAAACACATATCCTAGAAAGCACGCAAAGCGCTATACATGGTCTCTTGGCACAGACTGACCTTGTATTATTCATGACCTGTTCACTCACCTTCTTTATCATCGTGACCCACTCCTTAGTCTTCTTTACCATCGTAAACCCTGCCCGCTCTCTCAAGCTTTAAACTTGATTCTTCAAGTTTAAATCTTCAAGCAATTATGTGAGTTTTTCTCTTAATAAGGAAAATGTGCTAATTCATGGTTGAGCAAAAAAATAGCCCAAGCAACAAAATTTCACAAGACAACATATTGACTAAGGCCTCTCCCTCAACTTTTATAAATCAACTGGGACAGTTTAAAACCTCTACCATGAATTATTTTTCACAAATGAAAATAAAATATGCATAAATGCAATTATTGATGCACAATCTAAGATTATTATGATAAGGTAAGACCACAATTCCAGCTGGAATTTTTTAAAGAAGTTTGAAATAATATCAATGGAAAAAATTTCAAACTGTGGAATTAAATTCACTTGATTAAAAAAATGTTAGTTGATTTGGTTAATATTGGAAGATCATATAATAGGAAATATGCCATAAATAGGAAGATCGAAAATCGAAGATGATAAAGCACTTACTTAAATCTAGTAGGAACAATTGTGATTTAAACTTCACAATTGAAGAGAAACAAAGATCAAATGACAACAACAAATGGAGTACAAATTTTATCACATGATGATGAAAAATTTCCAATTTTAATAATTTTAATAAGTCACCAAAGGCAGTGTTGGAAGAAAACATATAAAAAATTAAGAGCCAAAATCAGATTTTATTTTGAAGACACATCAAAATGAAATTGCTTGACTGGAAAGGATAAGGGTAAATAAAATGAAATGATGGTCGATAATGAGAGGGAAAAAGTAAATTATGAACTTAGCAAAGAAAAACATATTTTCAGAATTTTAAAGTAATTAAATCATGAGTTAGTAAATAAAGAGATAGATTCATGAGAGAGGGTGAATTGGATTTACATTCAGTTTACTGATATTATTGATCTCGATATTCAAGGGATCTAATTCAACTTGATTATACATCGATTATGTCTGTTTGAATTTTGATTCTTATGATCTAAAATTGTGAATTTTATCATTTTCAGAGTCCAACTTTATGATCTTAAATCAGAGTACTCATTGTAAGTCATATGTCGATGGTAATTTTTTTATTCATTAATCTTACACCTGTTACCTTATACTCAGCAGGCTACTGATTACTTTGATAATTTCATATAAAGAACAGGTCTCCTTTTCTCTTTGTAACAATTATACAACATTATTTCTATAGATTATTTTCACCAGATGCTTTTGTCTAAATACTCTGTTATCATGAACCCACAAGTCTGTGAAGAGAAAATACAAAAAAAATTACAGTGACGTTAAATTACATTTAAATGATATTTTTCCTCAGATTTTAAGACTCAACAGGGAGGGATCATAAATTGAAATATATTAGTTTAGTCCATGTTTAATTGAGTTCAGTTTAGTCATAATTGAAATAATTGAAATAATTTACCTCCTTAAGCTTAGTCCCAAAATCTTAAGCAATATATTAGTTAACTGCTTTTTGACAGTTGATTGCTAATGAATCTGAAGATTCATATGTAAATCTTTAGATTGAAATATTTCTTAAGCCTCCATCTTTACATTAGTAGGTCAATATAATCAGAAAAAAAATTCATTAATATACTACCGATTGTATTACTCTATCTTTTAATCTTGAATTTTCTTTTCCATCTCTTTTTATTTTTGTTCTTCTATCTTTTATTGGTTTTTGTCATTGTGCCGATGTCCATAACTGATTTGTTGATCATATTGATATCACAATGGCGATAAAATCCGATGAATTCATTCAACAAACTTACACGTATCAGTTTTGCGATAATTATTGAAATCTTTGTTCCAATACTGATTATCATCATGCCCTTATCTAATCCTCTCTTAAGCCTATCAGAAATGCATTGCATTCTCGGTCGTTTTTAGATATTTGATTCCGGAATATCAATCTCAAGAACTTCTTTAATGCACTTAAGTTTTGTTAAATGTTCTAAACGTGAAGTCATATATCTCATAATTGATAGAATTATGAAATCAGGTTTGCCATTATCAAGAATAATGCATTATTCTTGAATGATCAGGAAACAAGAATAATGCATTATTGATGATCTGAGTTTCCTGTAGAGCTGAATAACAGCTGGCCCGCCGTGATAAAATGGCCTCGTGTTCCTTGAACCTCTTGAATTATCAGGCTGATTCGAGGCAAAAGAAACGTTTTCGGGGTGGAAGAAAAATCTCAAGATTCTTCACTCACTCGGAAAAATTGGAATGACAGAGTGAGAGAAAAGAACAGAAAGAGAGAGAGATAGAGAGATCAAGAAATTTCGAGAGAATGAGTTTGACAGAGACACCTGGAGAGAGAAATGTTTTGAAAATGAGTTGACAGACACGGAGAGAGAGAGAGAGGGAGAGATGCTGGTTTATTTGCGTGTATCATCAGTCTAGGAGAGAAGAGGTTTACAGAGAGAGAGGTTTGTGCGCTGCAGTACCTGACTGTATCACCTGTAAGCAAGAGAGAGATCCGACCGAAGAGGAATTGGGAGGAGAGGGAGAGGGAGAGAGAGAGATAGAGAGCGCATCAAAGTTTGTGAAGAGTGATGTGCTTCTTTGGTGGCTTCAGGCCGCTAGGATGGTTGCTGGGCCTCCCCTTCGCCTTCCTTTCCCTCATCATCTCCGCCATTGGCATCTTCATCTGGACTGTTGGGTGAGTGTCCCATCATCTAAAGAGAAGGAGAGAGGAGAGAGAAAAAAAGAGCGGTTAATAAAATATTCCGCTTGCAGGATGACGATCTCCACCGTCTGTCCTTGCTTCATGTGTGTGACGGTGGTGGTGGAGCTTGCGCTTGAGCTGATCAAGGTCCCTCTTAGCGTTATGGAGTGGTTCATTTCCCTCATACCCTGCTGAAAGAAACACTCTTTTGGTGCTCTTCTTCCGTGTTCTGCTCCTTGGGCTTCATCCGAAGCTGCCCTCTCTGGTTCTTCTTCATGGTATTTAAACTTTCATGGGTTCTTCTTTATTTCAAAGCATCAACAAATTTTCTGTGCATGATTAAAATTGAGACTCTCTGAGGCACATATCTTGCATTGCATCATTTCCTTCGCTTTTTTGTAGGATCTTATTTTCAGTTAACCTGGTAGAATTGATTTTACTCTACGAACATAACGCATTGATTGGATTTTAAATAAATCTACACATAGCTTACAGGATTGTGTTGGTTGTGAAGGTTTACGCTGATATCATTTTAAATATAAAAAAATCAATATAAATCGTCTTGAATTTTGGGAAGTTTTTATAGAGCACTTTGGAGACTATCCATAGCATAAACTAAGAGTCCAATATTTTGAAAAGATTTGGCATAAACTAAATGTCATGCATTTATTTCAGTGATTCCATTGGTTTCTTCAAGATGATACCACTTGTAAAGACTACTAACATTCTTCATTGTAAGTTTGGAAGCTTGTATTTTCATGTTGTATTTCACAGCCTTTTAGAATTCTTATCCATCAAATATAAGCATATGCCAGTTGTTTGTATTACTATATTTAGTAACAAGTGACATGTGAACACCAATCAAAATATGAGAATAAAGTATCTAAGTGACATTGGAAGTGTAAAAATTGATCCTTGAGTGCCCGCAGAAATTTCTTTTCGTGTTAAGGGATTATGTAGTTTCACAGAATTAGAGAAGCATATAATCTCAAGAGACTTCTATATTGTTGATGTAGTTGTGCAGGAGCATAAGTGTGCGTTTAGGACTTTAAAAAATCTTCTGTGATCAAAACAATGATAAAGGAAAATATCAACTATAACCAGGCCTACATGGATTTTAATGAACACAAGATTGGATACTAAGATATCAACCTCAGTATAGTCAAAGTTTTGAAGAGGATTAAGCATCGCAATGGTTTCGACCACAACAACATGGGTCAAATACAATAGTGTTTGTTTTGTGGCTTGTCCATAGACAAAAACTTCATATTAAGCTATATTCTACATATTGTTGAAACAACTTATGATCGATGTGTAAATAAAAAGGGCTTTGATGAGCTAAATAACTATATCTTTTTTATTTTGATTAAACTTCATTATGTAATTCTCTTGATCAATTTTGCCATTATTGGACAAGGATTTTATTCTGGTTTAGACGATGCCAAAGTCCAATCACAGGTGTACAACAACAGCTGACATGTTTACTAGGTAAAATCTGTGACATAACTATGATACACCAAGTATTTTTACAAGGTTATAAAGATTCTCACACAATCACACCTTTCTCACCAATTTTTACCAAGATGATGTCTCTCCAAGCAAAAAATTCCTCCCATCTAAGACCACATCCTAAATTTACAAAGATGTGAGTGCATTCATCAAGAAACATCAACATGAAAGAGAGATGAATCATACCTATTTTCTCTCTCTAAAATCAAGAAGAATAGTTGTGAGACAAAGATAAAAGATAATGGAAGAGAATATCAATAGAAACTATCATTACACAAGCTTTAAGAAAAATATGGAGAAAATCCAAATCATTAAATCTAATGACAAATAGTTCTCATACCAAAACCCCTTTACAAAATTAAATGGGAAGAATATAAGTGTTGGGTTTTGAGGTCGATAAGCCTTCTACAATTTTGATCACAACATCGAATGTAGCAGAATACATTGAATCAGATATTCAAAACATTGAGGCACCAAGAACAGATGATCTTATCATCTAACATGTATGAAAACATACTTATAGGGTTTCCTTGAGGGAGTTCTTGAAGCTTTCAAGTGTCTAGCCTTTTGCGGTATTCACACGGTCTCCGGATCCTACAAGACTTGCAGAGACACCTTGAGTTGTGGTCGTTCTCCCCCTATTTGTAGACATTTGGTATGTAAAAATATCATAAAAATCCCTCATAATTATGTCTATATCCACCAACATCCATAAACCTTATGTGTGTGACCATCTAGGTCTATATATTGTACTAGTTAATAACTCTATAGGCCCAATAACACATTATTGGTCAAAAATAATTAATTATACATATTAATATATAGAATAATTAATCAAGGATTAATTTAACCCAATTGATAAGTTGAGTTGCTATCCCATTGGGTGCCAAGCTACACTACGTACTCTAAGAGATAGAGATTATGTAAGAACTCCCTTATGGAACATTTTCATCGCCGGTTACTATGTATGTATAATCCTTCATCCGAAAAAGACTCATAAATGACTTAAGGTACGATCAACTGTCAAACCCTAATTAGTCACTCAAGTTAGTATTGATGCGTGTAGGAAATTATTTAGAACTTCTCTGATATTTCCATTACCTTGGCCAAGGATTTCATCGCATCTCATTCCTTGAGTCAATCTCCTCAAATATTGAGGGCTGATGATCTCATCTTGACCACATAATTATCTTCGAGGACTTCATATCATACATAATATACAACGTTTTAGATATCCTGTGGCTAGAATTCGTAAATCACAATCAAAACACAATTGATAGTTAGGTATAACTGTGATATGAATAAACCTGATTGATAGTTAGGTATAACATTATTCAGGAATTCATACGAATCAATTCAGTGAACTCTTTCTCTAAAGAGCATCCACTATCTATCCTTAGTATCTCCACCAATGGCTATCAGATCAATCATACTCATCATATGAGTCAGATCAGATAGTATTATTCTTTCTAGATAATCGATGTCATCGAATGTCTCATGAATAGGATTTTTAGAACATATAGTTAAAGAATAGTGATCTTTGTATTATTATCTCATTATAATTCACTTAATCAGTGCATATGCTTATGGACTTCATTACAAACATCACACAAAAATGACAATAAATAAATTTCATTTCAATGAACATAAACGAGATATATGGAAGTATGATTTGCTTATTGGCCACATAATAGCCATCGATAAAGACCATATAATTTAGAGTCACAAATTGGCATTCTTGTAAAGTGTAGGAGGAGGACTCTATTTGTAGGAATGTTATAACTTAAAATACCTCTAAAAATGTCCTTCATAGGGAGAATCATCAAGCCCACTAATAGGGTTTCTCTCTCTTCCCAAAGAAAATGACCACCATCTAATTAATTTTGTTCCGAACTCTCTCCATCATAGCATCTTACTAAATGCAAAGCAAAATCCACACCTACTACCTTAGAGATGACCGATAAAGCCAACAGTATACCACCTCTCAATGATGAATGCCTTGCATACTAGATGAAAATTTGAGTAATATTATATTTTAATTAGAACGTATATATACATGCAAAGGTGTCAAAGATGCATTATTTTCTTATCTTTGGACTCAATAATTTATTTCCTCTTGATTTGGTTGCCTTTTCAAATGGGCCTCAATATCCTTCCCTTGTTCATCATAAATAAAGTTCATAAATATGTCATCGTTTCAAAATAAGCCAATCTAAATATGATAGTTACACCTAGTTGATCGATTCCATAAAATAATATGATGGTTATTGATTTTACAAGCCCCAAAATTTATTTATTTGTCCTAATATATGTTATTCTCCATAAATGGTTTATTTTCATCTTTATTATGCATGTCAAGGGGCATCAAAGTCCTTCATAATCATGCACAAATAAAACTCATACGTTGATCAAGTAGTGATAGTTTTGACAAGTTCTAGTAGTAAAAATGATGCAAAACCATATCCATGAATGAAATGGAGTATATCTTAATGAATAAAAGATAATTCTAAGATTGGGGTTATTAGATGGCACATTAGAGGGCTTTGTGCACCAAAAGTCCTCTTTTTTTCTTGCCCATGTTAAGGACATATTTCCATCTTTCTCCTCTAAAAGTAGATGCTTGTAATCTCTTCTTAATCACCAAATGAAAATTTGGCTCTACCATTCATATGGATGAAGATGATGATGTAAAGAAAATAACAACTAGATAATCTGATTTCACATAATCATGATTAATGGTGTGATAATAATTAAATGAGAAAGACCAAAAGTGTCAATACGTTGAGATCGATAAATTGGTGATGATGTGGGGTCTATAATAGATCCATAAATAATATTCTTATATAAAAATTAAATCATAATAATTTTATAAAATGGTTTTGAATGAATAGATCATTTTTGAAAAATTTATGATTGATATTATCGCGAAGAAAAGAGATAATAAGGATTAAAACATGATTAAAATAATATGAGTCACTGGCAACATAATGACGAATCGAGACCGTATGGTCGCTGAAAAAACACGGTCAAGAGTCAAAATAAAGTCCAAACTTACGAATTTCAAGATTAAATCACGAATTGAGGGGTATGATGGTAAATAAGAGTCGAATCCACATGGAATTAGGGAAATTTTTATGATCTTTTCAAATTTGATCAAATCAGACGATGAAATGATGATAGAAACTAGGCAATTTGATATTTTAAAAAAGAAGACTCGAAGACGAATCCACGGAATCAAAAATCACTGAATTTGAATCTGATTTCGCAAAGAAATCATCGAATGAACATATGTGAAATTTCCGAAAATAAAGATCGCGAAAATCCAAAATTAAGACTAAAATTAAATCAAATTATGATTCTAAAACGAAATCTAAAGATATACGAAGATAGATTAAGATGAAACACGATCCCTAACCCACAATTGCGTTTGAATTGATCTAGTTAATCGCTGGAATCAATGTTATTCATCAAAATTTGGAAAATTGCGATCGTGGAGTTCAAGCGTCGATTTCTTCCTTGTCAATCGTCAAAATCCCACTCTCAAACACTCTATGTATGCGTAAATTAGTCTAGAAGCGATTGGGAACAAGAGATTCAAGAGATTTGGCATCTAAACAGTTCCATTTACTCAAATTGCTCTTGAATACTTAACATTGTCCAAGAAACATATCAATTTATATGACGATTTGGGCGTAACCGTCTGATCTTCATTTAATTCATGATCAACGGCTCTGATGAAAACCCATCGGATGTGAATCATTACCTTTAAGTCGTGGTCGTTGGATCTTTGATGGACCGCTGAGATGAAGCTACGTCGCGTGCGCTATAAAAACGCATCAAACGCTCGCTGTCGGATCGCGATCGGACATTTCAGATGCATTTTTATCAGTTTAATCTCAGCTGTTATAACTCCTTTGATCAACGGCTGAGATTAATTCATTTAGAAAATGATTGACTGACGAATTAGGATATGCCACGTACTCCTTGCCATTAAGTGACCATCAATGGTCACGATTCGTTGCGTGATCGGACGCTCCTTACACTGCCATGTCACCTCTTGTTTTGACTGTTGATCGCGACGCGATCGAACGCTCCAGTTCGCGCCACATCACCTACGTACTTTAAAATATCTGAAAAATCAATTTCTAATTATAAAATTTGATTTTTAATTCCGTAAAATCCTTAAAAATTCATTAAAAATTCAGAAAAATTTAGAAAAAATATGAAAAAATCCCTAAAAATTAGAAAATTCATAAGTTTCAAAATATAACTCCAAATTAATTCAAATTTCTTTCATTTTATCAGAAATTTAATTATCTATCATTATAAAAAAGTCAAATTAAATAAATAACAAGAGTTTTAATTTATATTTCAAAAATACATTCATTTCTTTAAGATTTTTAAAACTTAGAAAATTAAATAAATTTATATAAACTGATTTCTCTTATTATTTAACTTTAAAAACTAATTATAATCTCAAGTAAAGATGGGTTATGAAATTATTTATTTTTAATTCATCATAATTAACACTAAATTAATGTATTTTGAGATTATAACGACTTTTTCATAGAATGATAGATAAACACTCATAAATATGATAACATGCATAGGAATGTAATCTTTTATGTCTTAATATGCATAAATAATCATGTATTATCATGTTTAATTAGCATGTTATCACATAACACTATGAATATGATGGTTATATATAGAAGGAATGAGTGAGGATGATGATTAAATGATCGATTATGTATGAATATTAAGATCATTATAAGAGGATGACAAAATGGTTATTTGCATTTTTATGATAGTAGAAGGCTAAAATAGTATGCTCCTGAAAATCAAATTGTGATGTTCATGCAATCATGAAGATTACTTTTTGAGATAAATGAACATGAATTGAGATGTGAAGACAACCAAAGTCAAACCATGATTCGGAAAACTTACTAACTTGAGATGCATGTTATATCGTAATTAAATATTTTTAAAATAAATTCCTATGAGTGATATTGTTTCAGTATTAAATGAGTGAACAGTCTTTCTCATACAAGTTACGTAGGTGCTTGATTTGGTTAATTTTCCATTTTCAAAAATCATATTATTTGTTTATGTTTCATTGAAGTAATAATGAAAAATCATAAAATTTCTAATTATGAATTCATGTTGTCTTCATAGTATAAAAAGGTTAGTCTCTCTATTTTTTGATACATAATTTCTTACATATCCCACCATCATCCTCTTTCTATTTATCTATCTCATTCTCATTTCCACAGCTCATAGGTTAGAGTGAATGGGTATTTTGGTTATTTATCCTTGTAGAGATGTTTGGTTGTTTGTAATCTATGTACTTGCCTACATAAGTTATATTGTCATATTTCCATATTGTCTCAAAGCTTATTCTCATTTTTCACATGCTCAAGTGGAGTTTTTTTAATAACCATAATGTTATTCATCTCTAGAAAATTTCAATGCATGTTCATTTGGTACATTTTGAAATAATGTCGTTCATTTATGTTACATCTCTCGTAATGACCTCATTTCCTGTACTTTCCAGCCGGGAGGAGATGATGGTATGCCACAGGGGGCGAAGGTGCGGCATCAGTGGCAGCATGGATGTGTAGATTTCTAGTAAACATTGATTCTGTGGTGATGAAGGCATGGAATCCTTTTTTCTTTCCTCGCTCATTTCTAGTCAAATATCTTTACCATACATTCAAAATCTTTAATCACACCAGATTTCAAGAGAAATTTCACTTGATTTAGCTTTTTTTGGTCCACTAATTTAATAGTATACAGTTTTTGTAGCCATGAGAAAGATAGAATTGAAAATAAAAATGACATTGGCACTAAAACCGGAAAAAAAAATTGAAAAAAATGTACCATTAATTGTTTTTGACATCTAAGTTATAATTTAAGCATAAATTTCCCCTTTTTGCTCCTGGTTGGATCAAATAAAATCCTTCAGACATAAAAAAAAGTGAGAAACTTGTTTTTATACTCTTATTTGAGACATAAAGGTTATATTATTTGTATTTATTTGAAAAATTATCTCTGAAGAAATTGAATCATTTTTTTTGAGATTCAATTGTAATGTGGAAAGAAAATAAGATTTTCATTGGAGAGATGTCGTTGGGGCCAACCCATTGAAATTTGTGTTTTTATTTTCCTCCTTTCTTTTCTCTTTAAAGTGGATCTATGTTCCATTATTATTCTCAAAATAGAAATGTCAAAGTACATTGATTTGATCATACTACAATGTTACCATTCGCAAAAATTTTCTTAAAAGTTGCATCAGCTGCCCTCATGTTTTCTTCTTAGGTTTGTTTTAGATCATGCCTCTAAAGAGTTTGACTGCCAGAATATTAATGGCTGGATATTCAAATTCGATGTGGAATCACATAAAAGCGTAGGGGGTGAAACAAAGAAAAACTGATTATTCTCGCTTTTTGCTTGAAATGTTAACCCAAAATGTCCAAGATTCCATCAATAATCTACCAATCAAAGATAAATTTATTCACCCACATGAAAAAATAAATAGTCATAGCATAAAAGATCATGGATTTCTCAAGGTGCATTCAAAATTTAACTCTAATAACCTCAAGCGCATTCAAATGCTGTTCATAAGGCCTCAGGATTGATCCGGATGTTCAACCTTCTCAACCAGATTGAGTGAAGGATCATGTGAAATACATCATACTTCTGAGGAGGTGTGTTGACGACAAAATGCTTCTGAACTAGCTTCACTCTCCTCTGCATTCTGATGTACTGGCTCTGAGACACTGCCTGCAAGATCTTCTTCAAATTAGGGATATCCCTGGTCTGAACATGAATGGAGAAGGACTTCCAGTTCAGAACATCGCTGAAGGGCAGCACATACGCATCAGAGATTATCACAGGGATGCACTCCAAGTAGATTGCTTCCACAATCCTTGGACTTGCCACTTCATACCCGCTTGGGCAAATGCAAAATCTAGCCTTTCTCATCATATCATAGTATGAATATCCCTTGGGTAAGTATTCATACACTTGGATGTCTTCATCCTTCCCCTTCCATTTTTCTATCAGTAATGGCCGTATCGGCCCATGCAAACCCCCTGCAAAGAAGGCAAGAACGGGCCTGCGAGATGGAGATGGGCCACCGAGTATTCCCCTGGTGTGCCCGGTTATCAGGTTAATCTCGGGAAGGGAGACATCCTTCATCGGGTTGAATCCTTCTGAAGTGTTGGCGTTGCAGAGAACTCTAATGGAGTTGGAGTAGAGATGGGTCTCTGCGGATGAAGCTTTGGGAGCCTGAAAAGACGCAAGTTCCGTCAAATATGAAGAATGAGGGACTACCCTTTTTGGAAATTTGATGAAAGTACCCAGTCATGGCATGATAGGATGAAGTGGTCAGCTCCCAAGCTTCTATTCCAAAACCGGTACTTCTGTGCTATGACATTGACGTAGTCGGCGATGGTGAGCTCGATGTGTCCGATATCGAAGCTCGGTGGACGGTAGAGGAACTTCACCATTTTTGTGATGCTGAAGGGGAGGAAGTAGACGTGGGCTTTCTCTGGATCTCCGGTGAGGAATCTGTTCCGCGTCTCCAAGGTGTGCATGAATCTTCCCTCCATGGAATAAATGCTCTTGCATGGACCGTCATGGAAGAGAGGCGGTTCACCTTCACTGTATACAAAAACCCTAAAAATATTCTCCATTTCTAGATAACTCCTGCATCGCAAAAAGAAAATCTCAAATCCTTAAAACCCTGCAAATAATTTTTTTTTTAATTTTAATTTTTAGAGAGATATGGTCTCGCAGGTGAAGAAGTGATTCAAAAATTGTAAAACTGGGAGAAAATTTCAGGCAATTACCGGTGAAATGCTTGAGCATTCTTGTAGATTGGTCCAAAGGGAATGTACCCTTCTCGTGTGAGAGAAGAAGAACTGGCACCTCTTGAAGCTCCTTTAATGGAGAATCTTGCTCTTCTCAGACTTGACTCAAGTCTAGACAAGTTCTGGTCAGGATTTATGCCTAAAAGAAATTCCAAAAAAAGGTAAATCAAATTCATGGAGCGTCGCATTTTATCCTTTATGACTGGAGAACAACGATGAACTCCACAAATTTTAAATAGAAAATATTTAAAATTCTTAAATACTTATCCATGATGAGGGCCACGTGGCATGAATATGGAGAAATATCGTCAAAATTATGAATATTTTAAAAAAAATCAACCAAATATTTCGACTCATTTTCCTAAGTCAATAATGATTCATCTGCCCAAGGAAATTTTTTTTTCCCACGTGGCATTGAACGGAGAGCAAGGCCATTGAATTCTAAAGGCTCTATTCAAATCATGAGGCAGCGAAGAATGATATGTGTCGAGATCAACGAGAAGACCTCGAATTGAGTGCCACGTGGCATTAAACCAGAAAAAAAGTCCATCTTTGTAAAGAAGATCTTCTTCTTTCATGATTTCATGACGTTGTGAAGCCTCTTTGGTATTTCTTCCATGTGGGTTCGGCGAGCTTACCTTCATGGAGAACAGCTGCCGGCTGCTTCGTCTTCTTCATCGTCATCCCTTCTTCTTCTGCAATATTCTGTCGAAAATCTCTCTCTCCCTGCTCAAGGGATCCATGGGCAAGACGTTCGGATGTGTATTGAGGAGACCAGAGCGAGGAGAGAGAGCCGGAAGAAGGAGAGAGGTTAGAGAGAGAGAGGAAGAACACGGCGGCGGCCGCCAGAGGGAGAGCCACGGCGAAGATGGGCGTCAGAGATGGACATGACGACGAGGTCCGACGGCTGACGGAAATTCCACTCAGCGGAGCTTTGTTTGGCGTAAAGCTTGACATGCTTCTGCTGACACTTCGAAGAGGAGAGGACTGAGATGAGTATGAAAGTTTGGTAGCCTTATATAGACCAAAGTGAAGAGAGAGAAATTGGTCTCATTTCTCTACTCTAAAAAATAATAAGAAAGAGAGAGAAAGTAGAGAGAGAGTTTCATTTCTCTAGAAAAGTTGAAAGACTTCATAGCCTGCAGTTTTTTATGGCCTAGACTTCAATGGACTTCAATGGCCAGAGAGAGAGTTTGAAAGACTGATCAAAATAAACTCCTGTTTAGAGATTTTTTACAGTTTTCTAAGTCAGACAGAGAAAGCAGGGAGAGAAAGAGAGAGCTTTTCAGATGGTTTTCTCAGTTGAAATCGAGAAAGTTGAGAGATAATGTAGAGAGAGAAAGAGACAAAGAGAGAGAGAGAAAGCTTTTCAGATGGTTTTCCGATTTGAAATGGAGAAATTATCGAGATAATGGAGAGAGAGAGGACGCGTTTGACTAACGGGAGGAGTAGAGATAGACAGAGCGAAGGCAGAGAGAGAGAGAGAGAGAGAGAGCTCGTCGATAGAGGATGGAAGAGTTTGCCGCGTGCCTCGTTGCATGTTCTTGAGGAGATACCTACCAAATTACACGTGGCAGTCAACATTAAATTTTCCACTATTTGTAATAAATAAAATCTGTGTTTTGCGATTCTATATTCGTCCTCCAAACAGAATGACACGTGGCTGGAGAGCATGACTCATCTCCTACACGTCATCAGGATGACTCATGTCCATTGGCTGACGTGGCATCCAGCTGTCCTTAGTCTCCCAACGACTGAACATTTCAGTGGATGAAAGAGGAGTATGAGATGAATCAAAGAACTATGTTAAAAAGGATGAGAAAAAATAGCTCCATCTCTCTCTCTCTCTCTCTCTCTCTCTTCACCATCACTCTTTCTCTCTCTTCCTGCTCTCTCTTCCCATTTACTTCTTAATCTCACTATCTCTCTCAGTCCTGCATCCATGACCCATGACCATCCAACCATCCAGTCCTGCATCCATGACCCATTTTTCCAAGTCTACAATGAAGAAGGTACTGAAGGTTCAGGGTTTAGGGTTTAGGGTTTAAGGTTTCGACTTTTTTAGTCATATGGGTATAGATTGATGGTGAGTAGGTAGTTTGATCATTTTTATTCGTCTCTTCATAGTAAAGTAGTATGTGTATATATACATATCTATATATATATATATATATATAGTGAATTGCATTTTGATTTTGTTTGATAGGACGACCGAAATCAAAAATCAAACATGATAAATCACAAAAGACAAGAAAAATGGAAAAAATGGTAGCCCTAATAAGACAAATTGTCATGATAAAAATTTAGAATTATAAATTTTTCGTGGCAATGGTCACAAGAAAAATTACCTGATTCATTTGCAAATTCTATCACTTCCTCAAGCATTTAATTGAAAGGATATATTGCAATATCCTACTATGTGCCATTCATTGTCTTAGGACCAATGCTGAACTTTCCCTTTAATAAACAAAAAAAAATGATCAATAAATTCTTTTACCATGATGAAACAAATCATGCCAGGATCGATCAAACAAGTTGGATGATTGACGACCATCTCTTTCTTATTGTCTCAATGATTGACGACCATCAATCCGATCATCATCAACATTGCTAGATCAATTAAAGATGCCGATTGGTTAATTTTCAATCATGATCATGACAATCAAGTTTGGTTTCTCTCCCTCTATCTCACTAAAACGATCTGCGCAATGATCAAGGCGGCGATGGACCATGGAACCTTGATGGAGGATCAAATGGATCAGAAGTTCGATGATTGCTGATTGGATCGCCTGCACCAATCTTGACCTTCCAATTTGATCACATGATCTGATCAATAATGGCCATTCCCTGTCTAGGATAGCTGTCATCTTCAAAATTTTCCACTATTTTTAATTTCATAATTTTTTCATTCTCTGGATGCCACGTCACGTAGACGACAAGAGTACAAACAGAGAAGCGTTGCTGACGTGGTTTTTAGCAGTCCACGATTAGCTTACGTGGCATGCGGCTCTTCACGATCTCCGATCCATTTCCCTTTATTTTTTAAATTTGTGAAATTTGTGAATTAATTATAAACCTCTTTTATTTTTTAATTCTAATATTTGCTCTGGGAGGGAATTAAGAAAGAGCGCGAAGACACGTAAGCAAAGCAAAAAGCGTGGTTGACGTGGCATCCTGCTCTCCGCGATCCGCTCGACTGCTAACGGCTCGACTCTTCGGTGGATCAGAGAAGATCGAGAGAGAGAGAGAGAGAGAGAGAGAGAGATGGAAGCGGACAACACTTGCTTCAGAGGTTGCTGCAAGAGCGAGAAGATCTCTCTCCGCCTTCCTCGTTCCTCGTTCTCCTTGCTCGCTCCGATCGCCAAGGGTATCTCTTTAAATTGATCACTAATTTCCCGATCTCGATTTCTCTTGGTCTTGAGTAATTGCTTCCTCTCTCTACGAATCCCTTGATCCAAGGATCGGAGAGCACGGTTTACGAGGCGACAATCAATGGAAAGCGTGCGGCGGCGAAGAAACCCGTGTTGTCTACTTCCGAAGACATTGACAAGTATCACCGTCAGCTGCAATTGCTTTGGTAACCTCATTCGACGACCTTTTAGTTATTTAACTTAAAATTGTTGGTTTAACTTCATTTGGAGTTCGATTTCAATTTGTAACCACATTAGAGGCTTGCCTGAAAATTTTAGGCGTGAGATCGTTTGGAATTTTCCTAATTTGAAGATTGATTCCGCTTGCTTACCTAATTAGAAGCTCACTTCATATGTATAGGAGTTAGATCCGTTGGCTTTTGATTTGTAGATTAATTTCTATTGGTGACCTAATTAGAATCTGACTAAAATTCAATGGAGTTCAATCCATTCGAATTACTTTATTTGAAGTTTCATTCTGCCTGTTTCTCCAGTAACTTGGATCATCCTGGCCTGGTAAGACTTATAGCTGCGCATGCTAGGCCACCTGACTATTTACTTTTCTTCGAGTTCTACGAATCTCCGAACCTCGCAGAGAAGCTGCATATTGAAGAGTGGAATCCAACTACAGATGAAGTTCTTGTGATTGCTATTGAGATTGGTAGGGTTTCGGCTTATCCCATTTCCTCTTTTTTCTCTCTGAAAGTATATTCTATCGAGATTTTCTACCTCAAGTCTCATGCCATCAGTTCACTCTATCCTACTTTTATTTCTTATGAGCTATCAACACCTTCTGTTTGTAGCAAGAGCTATGCAGTACCTTCACAGTTTGGAGATTTTGCACAGAGACATTAAACCAGCAAATATTTTGGTATTTGTCACACTCACAATTAAGAGATACATTTTCCCTTGTTTTGATTATGATGCTACTGCATTTGCAGCTTGATTCAAATGTATATCCACATATTGCTGATTTCGGTCTGGCAACTTATAAGAAAGACATTAAAAACATTTCATCTGAAAATTGGAGATCGTCAGGGAAACCAACTGGCGGTTTTCACAAGAAGAACATGGTCGGAACGCTTCTCTACATGGCACCAGAGATTCTTAGGAAGGATGTTCATACTGAAAAATCGGATGTCTACAGTTTTGCAATAACAATCAAGTAAGATCTCTGTCTATCACACCATCTCTAAAACAAATCTCCTGTTGACCCCCGCTTACAGGTGAGATGATTAGTTCTTTTGGATCCTTTTGATAGCAAAGTTTAATCTTTCCCCAGTACTAATGAAATTTCCTAATTATATTTCAGTGAGCTTCTCACCGGTGTTGTTCCATATACAGACCTGCGCACAGAAGCTCAGGTATATGTATTCCTCCTCTTGCTCTTTAATTAATTTCTTTCGATGTTTCAACAGGTAGAGTCCAATGTTGATGCTTATAGGATCTTCATTGATCATGTATAATGGATGGATTGATTGCATTTCAGGATCCAACCATGTATCTCATACTTTAGCTAGTTTCATGTCCGATTAAAGACACGGACAGTATTTTTCTAATAGGAGCACAGTGACACAGTATACAGGTGAAATGGCATACATCTGGAAAGGCCCTAATGAGGGTTCCTATCAGAGGACCCTAATTTTAAGGATCAATTTAGCTAATCATATTTGTTTATTTTGCATTCAGTAATTTTTCTCAACTACTGAAAATAAGATTTTATCATTAATTTCTTTGTGAGGTAATAACACCAATAAAAACATTGGTGAAGAACCTCCTCTCACCCATAGTGGGAGGAAAAGAAGTAATCCACACTTAAACACATAACCACCCCAGAGATTGTGTGGAAAAACACAAACTCTTCTAGTCGCGGGTGAGCTAGCACTCGTCTATAAAGAAGGGCTTGGTGCTATTAAGGAGGATGTCCAAGAACTGGTGCCAGTGAGGAGAACTTGGGTGGGTTCTCTCAAACTACTACGTCCCAGATCCACCCTGGCAGTTTCTTGATTTACCTTTTCTATTTCTTTCCCTTCCTTCTCAGTTGTATTCTTTCTCAAATTGGAAATTCAAAATTCTTTTACTTTTCCTTCTTGGACTCCTTCCAGTTATTTTTAGTGATAAATATTCCTTTTCAGGCCCACACAGTTCTTGAAATGAACTACACCGAACAACTGCTCACTGCTGCAGTATCCCATGGATTAAGGCCTATTCTTGCCTCAGCCGAATCTGGGGCACCAAAAACATTGATAAAACTAATTGAGAAATGTTGGAGTCCCAATCCCTTGGATCGCCCATCTTTTGATGATATATTAGAAGATCTTGAGTCATTAAGCATTAATGACAAAAGAAACCGAGAAGTAGCAGAAGATGATAAATTTGTAAATTGGCACAAACATTATCAGGAGGAATTAAGTTGGTCTTCTCTTGGAGAACAGTTTTCAAAGACAGAGCAGTTGGGAAATTCAAATTTTAACTCGTGGAGAAAATCTATTAATGGTGTACATGCCTATATGCCTACGATTTCTTCGGGATCCTTTGGGACATGTGGAAGAAGAGAGAAAATGGAAGATACTCACTTCATGCTTCCGATGATGAGTGGTTCAAATGATATTCATATGTTTGGAATCTTTGATGGACATCGAGGTGGTTGTTTAGTTTGAAGGCTTCTGATGTTAATTTGGGGCATGAAAATATCTTAATTTCTTCAAAAAATTTTAGGGGCTGCAGCAGCTGAGTATTCTGTTACTGCACTTCCAGGATACCTTCAGACTGTGGGCTCCACAAGAAGGTAGAATTATTTCCCCGCAGGTGTGAAAGGAAGTTGCTTCTGACTCACCAAAATCTCTTCTGTCTCTCTCATTCGGTTCCATCTTCTCAGGAATCTATCGAGATATGATCAGATTTACTTTCCTTGTTCTATTTCTTACAGTTTGAATGCTTCTATAACCATGAAAATTTTGATGCAGTCCATCAGATGCTTTGGTTAAAGTCTTTCTTATGACTGACTCTTCATTCAGAAGAGAATTGAAATCTCAACTTATTTCAAAGAGAATCATTAAAAAGGATTATCATCCAGGCTGTACTGCAATTACTTCTTTAATCATTGAGGATAAGCTTTTTGTTGCAAATGCTGGAGATTGTCGTGCTATACTATGCCGTAATGGTCACCCCATTCCCCTGAGTAAGGTGGGATGAATCTTTTTTTCTGTCATAAATTTGATTCTTGGTCCATTCATGTCGGTTGTCAAATTGTTATAGTATTTTGTGATGTAGGATCATATTGCCAGCTCTGAAGAAGAGAGGGAAAGAGTCATTCAGGAAGGTATGGTAGTCGAATGGAAAGTTGACTCGTGGAGGATTGGTGCAGCTGGACTCCAGGTTCTTTCTCTAAAAAACTTGATTTATAATTGCTCAATTTAATCATCATGTTAGTTCATGCGATACTTTAATCCATGGATTTGGATCATTAGTGGTCGACTGAATCAGACACTGAAAGCCATGCTATTCAAATTTTTAAATATATTTACCTTCAAGTTTATTCATTCTACTGAGAAATAATTTTTGTGGTTAGGTGACAAGATCGATTGGCGATGATGATTTGAAGCCAGCGGTAACAGCTGAGCCTGAAGTAACTGAGACGTCTCTATCATCAGACGATGAATATCTGGTAAGTTGCTTCCTCCATCTAGCTGAACATAAATACAGCTGAATATCATCAGTTGGATATACTAAGAATATCATTTTGCTTCTTGAAAACTTCGACAATCGTAACTTCAAATGGTTTCAAAGGTTATGGCTAGCGATGGTCTTTGGGATGTCGTCAGCAATGAGGATGTGGTCTCCGTCATAAGAGACACAGTCAAAGAGCCAGGCATGTGTGCCAAAAGATTGGCCAATGAGGCTGTTACACGTGGCAGCAAAGATAACATCACTGTCATTGTCGTCTTTCTTCGTCCAGTATCCACTGCGGAAAGAGTCTACTAATTTTAAGATGTATGATTCTCACTTATCCCATTTAATTCATGTATAATTCTTTTTATAGAACTAGGAATTGATATTTTTCTGGGCATATTTATAAAGAATTTTTTTTCCTGATATGCATATCCATTTATTTTTTCGTTTCGTTATTTATAAATCTCTTACTTAAGTAAAGCTGTGACAAGGATTTTTGATTGAATGCTTCCCTCCCTAAGATTGAAGTCTGACTTCTAATTATACTACAAAGTTGAAGATGTGAATTCAATTTTTTTTTCTTCTTTTACTATCTAATGTTCGATATATGTATCACAAAGATATAATCTTCATGGCTAAAATTCTAAATTTTTTCAAGAATTATCTCATGATGATGACAGATGAAAAAAAAAATGGAAACGAACTCATGGAGGACTCACAAATAAAGATGAAAAAAACCTATGTAGAACCTTCTCAATGATCTCACTTAGATATATCGTGATAGATAATGGGATCGACTCAAATGAATCTCATTAGTGAATCTGTGATGTTGGTGTTAGTATCTTTCTTTTATCCTTTCCTCTTAAAAATGTCTCTATACTCTCATCCTTGATCGCGCATATACTCCATTCATGTCACCTAGTCTTTTTTGAAATGACTTCTTGCCAGGTGTCACCTTCATCTCCTTCTCTTCTTTCTTTTTATTCAAATCCATTATGGAGACCTATTTCTACCCACTTGTCCTTTCATGAAGCTTTCTTTTGTGATATCCTTTTGGTTATTCCTTTGTTTTTGCTACACTCCTGCTATCTCAAAGATACCTTTCGTTAGTCTTCTTGCATGCAGTCGTCCTCTTTGCCTTGAGCACTGTCATCTTCTCACCCCACATAAATGCTACCAGAATGTAGCATCTTTTCAAGCGCCATCACCTCCTTGGCATCACATCTGTGCGAGCATTTTAGTTTTCCTCAGCCAATTTTGGCGACATTGTCATCACATTGGTAGCAAGGGTCAATCATCTCTTTCGATGACTTTCCACCAATATCATCCTCTTCATGGCATTTGAAAGGAGAGTGTAGCCTTCATCAATATTCTCAATTTTCTATTGTTCCTCGATCTATCAATGAAGTCTATGAGCATATGCATTGACTATGTGAATTATAATGAGATCATACTACAATGATCTTTAATATTTAAACATATGTTCTAAATATTCATATTCATGGAATATTTGAGAAATACATCAAATTATTCGATACGAATAGTACTATCTGACAGACTTATACGATGTGTATGATTGATCTTGTGACCATCAATGTAGAGACACCAAAGCTTGATAGTAGGTGGTCTTTAGATAAAGAGAAAACAGTTTACGATCCAAACTCTAGTGATACTCTCTGATCAAATATTCATTTGACAACTCATAAATCTCTTTCAAACTCGGCGACCTATATCTAGCATGAAGAATGAGTAGAAAAGAGAAAACTCTCTAAAAATGATATTTGGTAAACAATTAAAGATCGACAGTGCTCTCTTTCCTCTAGCCAGTCAATGATAAAAGTCAGAAATAAAACAGTAAAAAAACCTAATTTTTTACCTTTGATTTATAACCAGCCACTATAAGAACGTAGGGTATGAAATGTCAATCAAGGCCACAAAAGTTCAGTTCCCAATTTGAATAGGATTTTTAGATATCAATCTTTTAATGTGAAGCAATCTGAATTGAGTTGATCTCATTTCTCTCTTCTTATCAGTTGATCACAATAATTCATGCCAATTGACATTCTCTCGGTCAAACCCTTTAAAATAACTTTTAGTATTATGTTTTCTCTCTATCCTCTCTCCTTTTTTTATGGGCGTATGAGAGAGAAAAGAGAGAGGGGAAGCAAGAGAGAATTGTGTGGTCTTAGCGAGAGAGGGAGAAGAAGTGTGTGAAAGAGGAGGACTTAATAAGAATTGCATAACGGAGAGAGGATATGCAAGAAAGTGAGAGAAAGAGAGGGTGATGTCGCAAGAAGCATAATGACGAAGAAGAATTTTCTTGCATGCACAAGAGAGAGAATTTTGAGAAATGATTCAATAGTGGAAGAAATTTTTTCACACATGAGAAAATTATCTTCCATGCAATAGAGAGATGAGAAAAAGGTGGCAAAACTCCCTTCCACGCACATGTGGGAGAGACAGAGTAAAAAGAAGGAGAATAAGATTAGAGGATAAGAGATGAAGAAGAAGGCCGAACTCTCTTATGTGTATGTGTGCAAAAGGAAGAAGCAAAATTAATGCTGAAGAGGGAGAGGTTCCACGTGAGATAAAGAGAGATAGAGAAAATTGCAAGAGATGTGACGATGGAAGAAATAAGCGTGCGATGGAAGAAGATTTTTCTTCTATTCACGCATGTGTGAGAGGGCAAAACTCTGTTACCTAAAAAGTTCTGTCCAACGAGAGAGTAGGAGAGGAGCAAACAAGTGGCAAGAATGAGAGAGTAGGAGAGGAGCAAACAAGTGGCGAGAACAAGAGAGTTGGTGGAGATTAAGGAAGAAGACAAACAGATGGAGAGAGGAGATGTTGCCGAGAGAAACATGGGGGAGAGAGAGAGCTGGGGACGGGGGGGGGGGGAGAAGGAAGGTTGAAGAAGGTGGCAGCATAGGAGGCGACAAAAGAATTCTTTTCTACCATCTACTTGCATGCACTCGAACGTGCTCTTGTGCAGGAGAAAGAGAAAGAGAGAGAGAGAGAGAGAGATATATATATATATATATATATATATACTCTCTTTTGCCAATGCGTGTGATCATGTCATGTGGCATAATCACATAAATTCTTCTTATATAAAAAACTATTTAAATAAAAAACTTTTCCAGTTATATAAATACATTTGAAAATCCTTTTTAGCTTCTTAAATTTCCCAATAATCTCAAAAAATCTAATGAAATCCCACTCCCTCGTAGAAATAAATCAAATCATTTAGAACTAAGATAACATGCATTCATAACTGCATTTTAAATGGGAAACAAAATATATTATTTTTTAAATCAGAAATTTTAATTTGTGATTTAATGAATTATTTTTTGAGAAATCAATGTCATAAAATTTCATAAAATGTTATCAAATCATAAAGAGTCAAGAATATCCTTTAAACATAAAGACGATCATTTTAATCATTCTAAATGATGATAACATGCATTTATGATCATATTTATAAGAATAAATGCATAAAATGTATGATATGAACACATGAATTAGCATATTATCAAAAGCAATGGACGACTGCGATTAAAAATTAATTGAAGAAAAAGTGTCCATAAGTTGGTGTTGACTATCGTGGGGATTTGAATTTTTATGTCAAAATATTTATTGTATCTTGATTGGATAGTCTAGAAACTGCCATGCATCAAATGAGGAGTGCATTTATTCTAACTAGTCTTGGCCATTATAACTCCTCAAAGCAAGTCTCCAAATGATCGCATGTTAATTCCAATTGATCCCTAGTAGGATTGTGTCACATACGCGCATTCATTTAAGTGAAAGTGAAGGTTCCCGATTAAGCAATGCTGATTCACCTGATCCAATCCTTCTAATAATACTACATCACTTGAAATGATCTAAAAGAAAGGTGGCCTTGATGGGTTTAATTTGAAACATTAATTGCTATATAAATTCGATGAATTAGGCTATTATGAATTAGGTTGTTATATATTAGATGCGACTAGAAGTCATCGAAGATGATTTAGTGGTCAAGATAGGATTGTCTGCCCTTAGTATTCGAAGAGATTGACTCAAGGAATGAAATGCGATAAAATCCTTGGCTATGGAGTAGAAATATCACAAGAGTTCTTGATGATTTTCTCCATACATTAGTACTCACTTGAGTGATTGATTATGGTTTAATTTTTTGATTATACCTTAAGTTATTCATAAGTTTTATACAGATGAAGGATTATATATACATGATAATTGATTACAGGAAGGTTCCATATAAGAAATTTCATATATTTCCATATCTCTTAGAGCACGTGATATCGCTTTGTACCCAACGCGTTGGCAACTCAACCTATCGATTGCATTACATCAATCCTTGACTAATTAATATATGTGACGATATAGATAATTAATGAGGTTAACTAATAAGCGAGATATATAGAGTTATCAACTAGCAAGATATATGAACGTGGAGGGTCACACAAATAAGGTTTATGGTTGTTGGTAGATTTAGACAAAAGTTTGAGATCATTGATCTTATCTATGTTGATCAGTACTAAATTGAGTGACCGATATATTGATCATTAATCAAATCGACCATAATTTATCAATCAATAATTAGACATATAATCTTATCACGGGCATCGATCTCTAGGTTGATTTGATCAATGTCAATTGATACAATCAGGTTTATTCCTGGCTGATAGACTAAGTCCATCAAGATCACAACAATCGTGATCAAAACATTGTTCCCTTGTTCTAGAAATACTTTTTATAAGAGAACCAAGCACATTGAGATAGCTTATAACTTCAGATGAGAAGATATTGCTCAAGGAACTAGCAAACTAATCATGAACTAAAATGCAGAAGATCAAGTTCCAAAGATATGCACCAACCCTTATCTAGGAGCACCTTTCAAGATCTAATGTACAAAGGAACTGAAAGATATAGGTACAATCTCTCCAAAAGGGGGGAAGCGAATGGAATTTCACTAAATTAGGTCTGATGAGGGACGAGGGTGGGGAAAGGAAGGGGAACGGAGAGACGACAACGATGATGAGAGTGAGAGTGGGATAACAAGCTCTAACCTGAGCTCAACGGGGTCCTCGCAACCAACCCATAACGTGGTCGACAGTGGTCCTTGCGACCGAGCTCGGACTGCAAGCATGGAGTCCTCATGATCATCTCCAACGGGGAGCGACGGGGTTGGCAGAACCTTTACAGAAATTCATCTCAGCATTCGATTGCATTTTTTTGCCATATTCAACTTAAACTAAACCTAATTCCTCGTCAAGGTCAGCCCTTTGCTGTAACCGTTAAACGGTCGTCCTCCCAACCGCTCTCAAGCCAGAACATTTATGGAGTTTCACGGGATGAAGGTGAAGCAGCCCTATTTGAGCTCTCTTCCTCCAAACCCACCAACTTTCATCCTCATCACCGCGATGGAAGCAGGACCGGAGGTCCTGGAGCTTCTAATGGCGATGCTCTTTGCCGCCTCTCTCGTCTTTGGTCTCTGCGCCTCCGCCGTCATCTGCAGGAGTTGCACTTGCACTGCAAAAGAAGACGAGGAAAATCCCTCAGAGGAGAAAAATAATGAGCAGCCCAAGCGTTTAGGAGGACTTAGTCAGAAGATTGTGGAGTCGTTGAGATGGGGAAGGTCGGGGAAGATTGGGGAGTCGTCGTTGCTGCAAAGTTCTTTGGAGGGAGAGGGAGGAGAGAGTGAGGGAGACGGAAGGGAGGGAGATGGAGAGGAATTGCGGGTTCAAAGTTCGTCGCCAGTTTGGCAGAGGAGGATATTGATGGGAGAGAGATGCGAGTTTCCGAGGTTCAGTGGGCTTATTCTTTATGATGAGAAGGGTGCTCCCCTTGGCGGTGGTATATCCTCTGAGCCGCGCTATTCTGTATCTAAGGTAACGTCAGTCAACAGCTCTCTCTCTCTCTCTCTCTCTCTCGTTTGCTCTTTTTATACTCTGCCTCTCATGCTGTCTTCATCCCTCTCTCTCTCTTGTTCGTTCTCTTCATTTCTCTCTCTCTTGTTCGCGGTCTTCATCTTCCTCTCTCTATCTCTTGTTCCCGCTCTTCTTCTCTCTTTCCCCCTCCCTCCCTCTCTCGCCATCACCCTTTGAGGGAAAACGTCGATAAAAGAAATGAATATTTTTCTAATGCAGGATGGACAGTGGATAGAATCAGCTACTACTGCAATGACCAAAAAAGCAACCAGGACTTCTACAACGCTTAGAGACCTCCTTTAGAGAAGACCCATCATCCGTAGGCCGTAGCAGCTTTAAAGAATGTCCTCCGGGGCAGACATTCCTCTTTCTTGCAAGAGAGAAAGAGAGAGAGAGAGAGGAAAGAAGAGCAAAGTTTGGAAGCATTCAACCGTCAGACTGTGATGCCTCATTGATGGCAATCATCATGACTTTCATGTCTCATCTTTGAAACACACATCCCTCTCTCTTACTCTTTACTTCATTGGAATTGAAACTTCAAGCCAAAATCTTTGTCTAGGGTGTGGGGCTGAGTTTATTCCCGTCGCGCGCATAGCAAATAAATCAGGGGAGAGGATTGCGCGCAAATAGTGTGCGCCTCCTGCGCACATTGCGCGTGAAAATCGGCACAACGCAAATCGGCAGAAAATTGTGGGAGGTTATTTTTTTGTTTTTTTCTGGTTTCTAGTCTATAAATAGGGACCTAGAGCATCCCTAGAGGTATCTCTGTACCTTCCTTTCTTCCTCCATAGAGTTATTGAGTGGTTTAGTGTTTTTTAGTGGAATTTCTCTCTTCTCATTCTTCTTCTTCTTCTTTTGAGTGGTTGAGTGCAATTGTGAGTGTGCTCATCATCTTGAGAGGGTGCTTCTTGTGGTGATCAGCAGCCAACAAGTGGTATCATAGCGTTTTTATCCTAGGCTTGTGAGAATGTCCTAGAGGGGAAGGACTTCTACCATTTCCGATGATACACATGCACCTACACCAACCTTGCATCTCCGAGGAGTGAAACCAGTATGTCTACTTCTATTTTGATGTTAACAAGCACAAACTATCGTCTTTGGGCTATGAGGATGGAAGTTTCTTTGGAGGCTCATGACTTGTGGGGAGTCATTGATAGAGGTGAGGTAAATCGGAAGAAGGATCGCCTTGCATTGTTGATGATCCTCAATTCCATCTCCGAGTCACAAAGCAATCAAATCGACATCAAGAAGAGTGCAAAGGAGAATTGGTAAGTTCTCCGCACATTCCATGTGGGAATGGACAAAGTGGTGCAAGCAAAGGTGCAAGCATTGAAGAGGAAATTTGAAACAATTTCCATGAAGAGGAATGAGAAGATTGATGGCTACTCAAATCGTTTTGTCCAAATTGTTACTAATTTGAGAGACTTGGGGGAAAGTCTTGATGAGTATGGCGCTGTTTCAAGGCTTCTCAGGTCAGTCCCTAAAGATTTTGATTCTCTAATTCTTCTACTTGAGCAGACAAGTGATTTAAAGACCATGAGACTTGAGGAAGTTTTTGGGCAACTCAAAGTTCATGAGTTGAGACTCCAAGAGAGGAACTCAAGAGATGAGGAGCAAGCACTCCTATCTAGGGCATTTAATATGTCTAAGAAGGATCAAAAGGGGTCATCTTCAAGCGGAAGGAGACAAGGAAAGAAAGGAAAAGGCAAAGATCGTGGTGATGACGCCAATGGAGAGAAGAAAAAGAAGCAATTTGACAAATCCAAGGTAAAATGCTACAATTGTCAAAAGTTTGGGCATTTTTCAGATGAGTGTGAACTTCCTAAGAAGGAGAAGTCAAAGGGAAAATAAAAGATACATATAGCCCAAGAAGATGAAGAGGAAGAATCATCGTTGCTAATGGTGCTAGCCGATGAACATGCGGATGTGTTACTTCAAGGTATGAATAGCTCTCCTATAGATGATATGTGGTATCTAGATACGGGAGCTAGCAGCCATATGAATGGTATGAAGACCTTCTATCAGTCCCTTGATGAGCCTCACCAAGGAGTGGTGAGATTCGGTGATGGTTCTTCAATTAGGTATGAAGGCAAAGGTAAAGTACATGTGGCGTGTACAAATAGTCAACGAATAATATTTGAAAATGTTCTTTATATACCTAAATTGAAGGCTAACATCTTAAGTTTGGGAAAACTTGATTCACAAGGTTGTGACATACGTTTGAGGGATGGTTTTCTCACCCTTTATGATGGCTAAGGAAGATTGTTGACTGATAACATGTAATCTTAACATGATAAAACATGATTATTAATACAAATTAAGGCATAAGACATTACATTCATGTGCATGTTATCATACTTTGAGTGCATTTCTATCATTCCATGCAATTTTATGTTATAATCTCAAAATGCGTTCATTTAGGGTTAATTATGATGAATTAAAGATTAAAGATTTTATAACCCATCTTTAATTGAGATTATAAGTGGTTTTTAAAGTTAAATAACAGGAGAAATCATTTTTATGAACATTCATTTAATTTTCTAAAGTTAAAATCTTAAAGAAATGAATGTATTTTTGAAATAAGAATTAAATCTTTTGTTATTTAAATAAATTGAATTTTTATAATGATAGATAATTAAATTTCAGATCAAATGAAAGAAATTTGGATTAATTTGGAGTTGTATTTTGAAAGTTATGATTTTTACAAGTTTTAGGGATTTTTCTAGATTTTTTTTTGAATTAATTTTGATTTTTCAATAATGAAAATGAATTCAAAAAGGGGCAAAAAGCGGATTAATTCTGCACGGGACCTGCGTGGATGCGACGTGGCACGCAAGGCCACGTGGCAGCTGATAACATGTATTTATAACTTAAATTATTATCCTAATTAACTCATATTCATGCTTATTTTATGAGAATATGATGCATGTTATCATACTTTTTAGGAATTTTCTCCATTGGTATGTCATTTCATTAAAGTTCATATTTATGCATAA
The DNA here is from genome assembly GCA_024174645.1 of Lemna minuta. NCBI lineage: Eukaryota > Viridiplantae > Streptophyta > Magnoliopsida > Alismatales > Araceae > Lemna > Lemna minuta. Next base: position 9,598,517 of record CM044118.1, on the reverse strand, counting down.
ATTAGGGATAATTATATGCTTGATTGATGATGAATCTTCTTGAAAAATTAAAGTTATATGAAGTATATACTTTCCCTGATATATCTTGACTTTAGTAAATGATTTTTAAAAGTTAATTCTAAGAAGGAATGTATTGGATGATTTAAATAGAGAGATCTCAATGAAGCATTTTAAGTTATACTTAATTCATCCTATGTTCTTATTTTAATTATATTCCTTTATGGCATAATATTAAAAAGGAAAGAATTTGTGATCTAATGGAGAAAATTTGGATTAAAAAGGAGTTCTACATTTAGAGTTATGAATTTTTGAAGTTTATGCCTTTTTCAGCTTTTTATTTTCTTTTTAAATGCATTTTTTAAGGATTTTCTTTACTAAAATCGAGAAAAAGGGAAATCTTACCTGCAGGTGATGACGTGGTGAGCGCGCCCAGGTGGCGAGCTGACGTGGTGCGCGGGACCACCGCGGGGGTGCGACGCGGCGCAGAGGCCATGTGGCAGGGCCGCGGGTGGCCCACGCGAGGTGCACATGGCGCACAAAGACGCGGACACGTGGCAGGAGGCCACGCATGTCCACTGGTCCACGCGGACGCCCATGTGAGGCGCCACATGGCAGGTAGGGTCGGCAAGTGAAGGGCCCACGGGTTAGTGGGCCGTGGTAAGAGAGTGGGGGCGGTACCGGGAAAGCGTTACACCGCCCTTTATTTTATACTTGATGTTATGTACTTTTTCTTCCATGTGGGACATAGTCCCACACGTTTCTTACCTGTGAAGGACGCGTGGCGGCTCAGTGGACGTCGGATTCCATCAAGACGGCGGAGACCGCGTGGACGTGAGTCCACGTGATCATCAAATCAGGCACGTGCTTAAAATGAAACTTAAGTGACGGCGATCGGAAGGCTTACCTGACGCCACGTGGCGACACGAGGGACGTTATCTTCATCAACGTGAAGACCACACGATCGCGATCTGACGGCCACAGTCAAGCCCGATTTTATCCTCTTCATGGAGACGCATGGAGCCTCGGATTTCCATCGGACGACGGGGAGGATTCGTGGAAGAACTCCACGATCGCGGTCCGATTGAACCGTGATCGTGGCGCAATCGAGCCGCGATCGTGGATCCTTCATCGTGGAATCGATTCCATGATTGTAAGACGGTGTTTGATTGAGGATCGACAGCACGATCGACGCACGATCGGTCTTGAAGCAAAATCCTGGCTCATTCAAGGCCAATCCAGAAGCTACGATGCCACCAAGTGAAACCGCCCCCATGACGTCTCAAATCCGCTCCCACGACCGCCTCAATTGCCCACGATTTTGGGCTATTTTTCTCTTTAAAAACCGATGTATTTCTCTCTTGTTCTTCAACTTTTGATCGATTCGTGAAGTAAATTAAGCGAATTTTAAGGAAGTTCTTTATTTATCATGATCCCCCCGCGTTCAGGCTCGATTGCGAAGCAATTAGAGCGGGATTGATCACGAATTTCTCCTTGATTTCATCAAATTTTCCCCTTGAATTCCAAACGTCCACGAGGAAGAATCCAAGAAAATTCGCTTCAATCCACAAGAATTGAAGCCCCATTATTGTGGCAATCAGGTTAGTAGTGAGATTCGATTGATTATTTGGAGGTAATTTGAGTTTTTATTAGATTCAGAACTTAATTTTGCAAATTAGTTCATAGTGTTCTTCATTTTCGACAAATTCGAGTCCGAAAAATCACTAATTTTGAAAATAAGATATCTCTCTTTATAATTCCAAATCACTTGATTGTGATTTCAGCAGATTCCTCTTTTCCTCAGATTTCCGTGGATAGCAAATTCCGAGTTCATTTGACCCTCCAATTTGACGGTTGACCGAGGACTGTTCATCTTTCATCAGAAGTCAAACATTAACTTTTGGGGTCAATTACTTCTAGCTTAAAAATCAGAATTCGATTATTTTGGTTTTGTTATATTTCTATGGTTCTTAGCTTTCCATCGACATATAAATTGCAAGATTTGGATTTCATTTGACTGGTCAATTTGAAGATTTCCTCTGAGGTGTTCATTTTGGGAATTTTCTGATATTTAATTTTCAATAATTCAGATTAAATCCATTTCTTATCAAAAAATCATGAATTATATATCAATAAATTCCATTTTTTCTCTAGTTTCTAAATATATAATTTTCGTAATCTTCTGACTCTGTTTGGTTCTCTGATTTTACAGAACACCTACTGTTGGTCAAAGTCAATGCTTTGACTTTGACTTTTAACTTTTCCCTGTCAAATCCGAGAATTGCATTCTTAAAACTTCTTATTTAGTCTATTTATATTATTTCTATTCATTATATCTTATTTTTACTTCTTAAAAACCCCTTTTAAACCTAAGTTTCACCAAGTCAACTCTACGATTATAGTCAACCGTGCTCTATGGATCGACCCGATACTTACACATTACTTGATTTTATATCTGATCTTTGTAAGTTCGGTTTTATAAATTTTGTTTGACCTATGTTTTTGTGTTTTTACGACGCACGAAAATGCATCGTCAGCAGCGCCACGCGGGCCCACACCGCGTATACATATATTTATATATTTTATATAGTTTATATAATGGTAAATTCAGCCTTCAGTATATCGGAAGGGTATTCAACCCACTAATCCGTTGGGTCTTATAAACCCGACTTGTTTCTTCAATTTTTTCCGTGTGGGACTAAGTCCCACACAGTTATTTTTATTTTAGGCGACGTGGCTCACGGAGGAGCGTTGGATCGGCGACGCATCGGAAATCCGCGCGTCGATCGCGTGGACGCGCTGACCGCCGATCTTTGATCACGCACATGCCTTTAATCGGGAGTTATAACGGTCGTGATTCAATCGCGGGGGGAGCATCTGACGCGTCGAATCAAGATCCAGTGGCGGCGATTAAATGCGTTTTATAACGCATCTCTTAAAGGCTTCATCAAGACCGTCCATCGCGATCCGACTGTTGCGATTTAATCAAAATGGTCCACGATGGACCGTTTTATCGTAACCGTTGATTAAAATAAATCAACGGTTAACGCCCATTCGCCTATAAATGAGGCGTTGTTCAATTTTTGTAAGCATTCTTGGAGGATTTTACTTAATCGACCCATCTAACCCCTTCCTCTCTTGAATCTCTCACTTCTGATCTCTTCCAGACTCGATTTCGCATCCACGGAGTGATTAAAAGTGAGATTTCGTCGATCGATCATGGAGAATTTGTCTCTTGAACACCGATGTTCACGTTTGAATTCGCGGAATGAATAGCCGTTGATCCGGCGATCAATTGGATTGATTTGATCGTTATCTCAGGTTAGAAAACAAGTTTTCCCTCTAATCTATCATAATTTATCATCAATTTTTAGTTTAGGATCTTACTTTAACTCAATTTCGTTTTCAATTTCAATTTGTGTTCTTCGCGATTCCGAAAATTTCGTCCCACTTCACTCTTTGATTTCTCCGCGATTACTAATCCAAATGGAGTGATTTTTTATTATGTGGATAGATCTTTGAGTTATCTTTCTAAATCTACCATTTTCCCTAATTTCTCACCTGAATTCATCGTCCAATTTGATCAATTTCCAAAAGATATCTTGAAAATTCCTTAATTACCTGTGGATTCGACCCTTATTTACCATTATACCCCTCAATTTGTTATTAATTCCTTAAATTAGTAAATTCGGTATTAGTTTTGACACGAGACTGTGTGAAATCAACGACGTCGAGGTCTTGTCTCGTCACTGACCAAGACTCCCAAGATGAGGGAGAATATGTACCTTTTGAAGCTCAACATTGTCGAGCATTGTCTTCTTGTGGAGAAAAATGATGAAGAGGAATGGTTGTGGCATAGAAGGATGTGTCATCAAAGTGCTCATACTCTCCATGGTATGGTGAAAGTTAATCATGCTATTGGATTACCTAGTTCTTCAAAATTTGAGCACAAGTGTAGTTGTTGTGTGGCCAGGAAGCATGCGAGAGTCCCATTTCTCAAATCAACTGAATTTAGAGCTTCAAAGCCCTTGGAATTGGTCTATTCTGACACTTTGTGGACCAATAACACCATCAACAATTAATGGAGGGAAGTATTTTTTGCTAATTTTTGATGATTTTTCTAGATTGATGTGGATGGCGATTTTGAAGAACAAGTCGGAAGCGTTTGGAGCCTTTCAAAAATTCAAGACTCTAGCGGAGAGTGAATCCAATGGAGCATTGATCAAGTGCTTGAGGACTGATTGTGTTAGAGAATTCGCTTCTAAAGAATTCTCAAAGTGGTGTGAAGAGAAAGGCATTCAAAGGCAACTCACTACTCCATATACACCTCAACAAAATGGAGTAGTTGAGAGGAAGAATAGGACTGTTGTGGGTCTTATAAGAAGCATGCTCAAAGACAAGAGTTTAACTCTTGAATTATGGGGTGAGGCTATCAATACTTGTGTGTATGTGTTGAATAGGCCCTCTACAAGGAGCTTGCAAGGGAAGACGCCCTATGAGATGTGGAGCGGGAAGAAGCCTAAACTGAGTCATTGACGAGACGAGACCGCGAGGTCGTCGATTTCAACACGCTCTCGTGTCAAAAATTAAGCCTACCTTACCAATTTGGGGAATAAAGAGTGAATTGAAGCGTATAATGATAAATAAGGGTCGAATCCACTGGGAATTAAGGTATTTTCGAGAGATCTTTTGGAATTTGGTCAAATTAGATGATGAATTGAGGTGAGAAATTATGGAAAATGGTGGTTTTAGAAAGATAACTCACATATCTATCCGTGGAATCAAAAATCACTCGATTTGGATTAGTAATCACGGAGAAATCAAAGATGGAAGTAGGATGAAATTTTCCGAATCGCGAAGAACACAAATTGAAATTAAAACAAAATTAAACTTATATTGAAATCCTAAACCTAAAATTGATGATACATGACAATAGATAAGAGGATAAACTTGTTTTCTAACTCGAGATAACGATCAAATCGATCCAATTGATCGCCGGATCGACAGCTATTCATTCCGCGAATTCAATCGTGAACATCGGTGTTCAAGAGACAAATTCTCCTTGCACGATCGTCGAAATCTCTCTTAGAAACACTCCGTGGACACGATTTCGAGTCTAGAAGCGATTACAAGAGAGAGATTCAAGAAAGGAGGGGTTTAGATGGGTCAATTAGGTGAATTTCTTCTCGAATGCATACAAACGACGAAGAACTCGTCTATTTATAGGGCGAAATGAGGGAAACCGTTCGATTGATGCGTTTAATCCGCATCAACGGTCGGGATTAAACGCGTCAATACAAAACGGTAAGGTTTAATCTTGGCCATCAGATCGCAGATGGACGCTCCGGATCGCTCCACTTGATATGCGTTTAAAAACGCTTTGATTTGCGCCCCTTGGATCGCGATCCGACGGTCACGATGCATTTCGGCGCGTTAAATCGTGACGTCATAACTCCTCATTAATGCACACGTGTTTGATCTGCGATGTGTGGACCACGCGTCCACTTGATCAAGGTGTGTGATGCCGCCATGTCGTCTCCAATCCGACCGTTATAATCCCTTTTATTTGTCAGGTGTTTTGATTAAATCAAGTGGTCCGCGTGTCCACCCGATCGGCGTCCTCGGATCGCGATACATCGCTCCTCATCAAGCCACGTCACCTGCAGAGTAAGTAACGTGTGGGTTAGTCCCACACGGCTAAAATTATTAAAACCCGTCGGGTTTATAAGCCTCGACGGACTACGGGTTTAAATACCTTTCCGGTCTACGGAAAGCTGAAAACCCATTTATATATAGTGTATAATATAAATAAATTATAGATATATAAAACGCGCCACGTAGGCGCTGCGCGGGTCCGCGTGGCACTGCCACGTGGCCTTGCGTGCCACGTCGCATCCACGTGGGTCCCGCGCAAAATATAAGCCCCTTTTTGTAAATTTTTTATTTATTTTAGAGCGGTTTTAAATAGAAAATAAAATCAGAAAAAATCTAGAAAAATCCCTAAAAATTATAAAAATCATATCTTTCAAAATACAACTCCAAATTAATCCAAATTTCTTTCATTTGATCTGAAATTTAATTATCTATCATTCTAAAAAATCAAATTATTTAAATAACAAGATATTTAATTCTTATTTCAAAAGTACATTCATTTCTTGAAGATTTTAACTTTAGAAAATTAAATGAATGTTCATAAAAATGATTTCTCTGATTATTTAACTTTAAAAACCATTTATAATCTCAAGTAAAGATGGGTTATGAAATCATTAATCTTTAATTCGTCATAATTAACCCTAAATTAATGCATTTTGAGATTATAACATAAAATTGCATAGAATGATAGAAATGCACTCAAAGTATGATAACGTGCACACAAATGTAATGTTTTATGCCTTAATTTGCATTAATAATCATGTTTTATCATGTTAAGATTGCATGTTATCAGTCATCTTAGGATCTTCGGCTCAATTGTGCATGTGAAGACTCCTGGAGCTTTGGGGAAACTTGAAGATAGGAGTAAGGAGATGGTGTTTGTGGGGTACGAGAGAGGTACCAAGGGTTATCGGTGTTTTAATCCTACCACACACAAGGTTCATTTGAGCCGAGATGTCATCTTCAATAAAGGGTGCAAGTGGAACTTCAAGGAACGACAACCAAGTGAAGGTATGGAGTTGTGTGTTTCAGGTGTAAATCTTGGATTTGACAATCCAAGTATGAGTTTGGAGGAAGATGGAGACAATCTTGAAGGTGTGCTTCGAGATATGCCTTCAAATGAAGAAGTGGGTCAAGGTGAAGGGTCGTCATCAACGAGCAATGAAGTGATGCCAAGATTTTGATCCATCCAAGCTCTCTATGAAGCTACTGATCTGATTGAGGAGGAGTGACTTATCTCATTTGAAGAACCCACCACTTATTCCAAGGCATCTGAAGATGAAGCATGGAGGAAAACTATGGAGGAGGAGATTACCTCCACTGAGAAGAATGATACATGGAAGCTAGTGAAGGCTCCTAAGTCATGCAAGCCCATTGGTGTGAAATAGGTATACAAGCTAAAGAAGAATCCGCTTGGTGAAATTGTGAAGCACAAAGCAAGATTAGTGGTGAAAGGGTATCGCCAAAGATACGGGATTGATTATGATGAGGTATTTGCTCCTGTTGCTCGTTTTGAATCAATCCGTATCTTGATTGCATTGGCAGCCCAAGAGTGTTGGAGTTTGCATCATCTAGATGTGAAATCTTCCTTCTTGAATGGTGAAATCAAGGAGGAGATCTATGTGAGTCAACTGGAGGGCTATGTGAAAGAAGGAAAGGAGGAGTGGGTCCTCAAACTAAATAAAGCACTCTACGGCCTCAAGCAAGCACCAAGAGCATGGAATGCAAAGCTTGATGATACTTTGAAGAGCATTGGCTTTGTGAAAAGCAAAAATGACCAAGGTGTGTATTATTTGAACTCAAATCAAGATAAAGTGATTGTCGGAGGATATGTAGATGACTTGATCATCACGGGGACAAGTGAAGCCAAAGTGAAGGAGTTCAAGAAAAATATGATGAAGATTTTTGAGATGACAGATTTGGGATTGCTATGTTCTCATTTGGGCATTGAAGTGCATCAAGGTAAGTCCCAAATAACCTTTTCTCAAAGACCATATGCAGCACATATCTTGGAGAGTTTTTAAATGGTTGAATGCAATCCAACCAACACTCCAATGGAAGCTCAGCTGAAGCTAAAGAAAGAAGGAGCTGGAAGAAGCGTGGATGCGACTTTATATAGGAGCTTAATTGGAAGCCTACGGTATCTACTTCATACGCGACCCGACATGACTTACTCGGTGAGCATATTAAGTAGATATATGGTGAATCCTACCTCTGACCATTGGATAGCAGCAAAGAGGGTGTTGAGATATCTCAAAGGTACCATTGATTTTGGTCTTGTGTATGTGAAAGGCGTGAAGAATCTCATTGTAATTGGCTATAGCGATAGTGACTTCGCCGGTGATGTGGAAGATAGAAAGAGCACTTCGGGACAAGTTTTCTTTCTAGGTGGTCTACCAATCACTTGGAACAGCTTGAAGCAAAAGGTGGTGGCCTTATCGTCGTGTGAAGCTGAATATATAGCAATTACGTCAGCCGTATGTCAAGGAGTGTGGATTGCAAGATTAGTGATGGAAGTAATGGGAGTAAAGTTGGAACCGGTGAAGATTATGGTTGATAATCAATCAGCCATTATGTTAAGCAAGACCTCAGCTCATCACAATAGAACCAAGCACATCGACACACGATACCACTTCATTCAAGATTGCATCGAAGACGGGAGAGTAATCATCGAGTATGTGAAGACTGAAGATCAATTGGCTGACATTCTCACAAAATCATTAGGGAGAGTGAAGTTTATGGAGCTAAGTGCAAGAATTGAAGTGAAGAAGGCATGAGACATGAAAAAACTCAAGGACAAGAATGTGGGGCTGAGTTTATTCCCGTCGCGCGCGCATAGCAAATAAATCGGGGGAGAGGATTGCGCGCAAATAGTGTGCGCATCCTACGCGCATTGGGAGTGAAAATCTTCACAGCGCAAATCGGCAGAAAATTGTGGGAGGTTATTTTTTTGTTTTTTTCTGCTTTCTAGTCTATAAATAGGGACCTAGAGCATCCCTAGAGGTATCTCTGTACCTTCCTTTCTTCCTCCAGAGAGTTATTGAGTGGTTTAGTGTTTTTTAGTGGAATTTCTCTCTTCTCATTCTTCTTCTTCTTCTTTTGAGTAGTTGAGTGCAATTGTGAGTGTGCTCATCATCTTGACAGGGTGCTTCTTGAGGTGATCAGCAGCCAACATAGGGATCTTGTGAACTTGTTTTGCTTTTTATCTTCCGGGTGTTGATGAAATTTTCTACATTTGATGGTTTCAACGAGCTCCAAACCGAGACAGTTTATTCAGAGAGTAAACTGTTTTTAGAACATTGTTTTCATTGTATCTCTCTCTCTTGCACACACATTCAGCAGTTATAAAGCCCTTTTATTTCTTCAACGTCGATTGACTCGATGATTTTTATGAGCGTAGGAATATAATCTCCACAGGTATACTTCGACACTTTCGCCAACAGGAAATCAGAAAGCGAACACAAACAAGAGTGGATGAAGAACACAAGAAATGAGCAATTTATTTCACAGCCCGGAAAGTGCAGATGGTTGTTCTTTCAACGAGTGAAAGAATCTGATGTACACCATATAGCAGTTCAACTTCGTTTCTTTTGATTTGGATCTCACCTGCAAGAGAAATAAAAATTCAAGATTACGATATTATAGGGAAAAGTAAATGCAATATATTGAGGTATAGAATGATATCGAACTTGGATATTGTGAAATTCTTTATAAAAATTACCATTCTCGCCACTTTTTCTTTAAGATAAAATTTCAAAGACTAAAAAATATTTTTTTAGCTCCAGCATTCCTTTTTATTTGTCAGATGTTTCAATGAAAAAGTTTATCTGGTATAAAGAAACTATAAATTGCTAGAGGTTTTCTTAAGAGAAGAATATACTCGTATACAGTAAAATCTACTTGAAATCTTTATCACTCAGCATCGATGACGATTCAATGCACACCGATCACTTCATCAGGGTTTTGATCAGTTCCTCTTGACAAAAAAATATCATCCAAAATTCATGCAGAGAACTACAAATACCCATTTTCAATATATAGAATTTCATAAATTTTCTCAAGAATCGTTTTTGTAAAAGAATGGAGAGTAAAACGTCATATCTCTGACCTGGAGTACCTTGCACCCGTTACTGCAGCAAATAATCCGCAGCAGCTGATCCATGAAGCTTGATTATTCAGATGACTGGTTCTCGCCCGCTATAAAGAAAAGGAAAAAATAATACGTCATCTCCATAAATAAATTAAAAATCTTATTTTCGTTTCAATGAGCTTCTGCAAGACCTGGTCAATTCCTTCACTGTCGTGATCCTCAACGGCAGGATGGCTCTCAGAAGGGTCATCCTTCACAGGTTGGTCTTCTTCATTATTCACAACCTGGCGACTGTGAATATCTTCTTCTTTATCTTCTAGTTCTTTCTGTTGTTCTATCTCCAATGGTAGAAGAGGTGGATCCACCATCTCTGATTTGCCGTCTTCAATAGTGAGTAGCTTAGGAGCTGAAGGAAAAAGATCTTCCTCTACCCCAGTTTGAAGATGATATTCCTTCTCTGCTTGAATCTCTGAAACCTGGATTTCTTGATTGACAAAAGACTCTGCTGAAGGAAGAGAAGAATCTTCAGAGAAACCGGCATGCTCCGTTGTAATTCCTTCAACATCTCTTGTAGAATTATCGTCTGCCTCAGATTGAATAATCAAAATCTCTGGCTTTTCATACTCAATACCTTCACTCCTTTCCGCCATGTTTGAAATCTTCAGGCCTAAGTCACTCGTATCAAGGCACTTACTGTTGAAATCAAGGAATACAAGCAGTCGCTCTCCTATCAGTAAAGGAACAAAAGAAGATAAACAGATCATAATGGAACCCAGAGATGAACCGTGAAAAGGGGGTATCTCCAGCCTGGCTAAAGTGGTGAGTGAAATTATCAGGAGGCAGGCAGATGAAGAGCAGAATGCAACGAAGGACAAGGTTATGAGGAAGCTCGGAGACCCACGTGGATATTGCTTCCACGGAATTGGAGAAGAAGCTTTCGGCAGTTACGGTCAACAACCAGGTGGACTGATTGCTGGCCAGAGAGACTTGGGTTGGCGTGTGCTGGCGCACTCTACCTTTTTCTTGTTCGCTTCACTCTCTCTCTCTCTCTCTCTCTCTCTCTCTCTCTTTGTGGGGCTCGCAACAGAGAATTTCGGGCAGAGTTCTTTTCTGGCACATCCCACGGCCCCAATGAAAAGTACCGTGGGCACCTGGTAAGAGAGGGAACGAAGATAGAGCGGAGAGAGACGCAGACCAAGGTTCGAAGGGATGTCTCCTTGTACTAAATTTGATGTTGTTATGTTTTGGCTAAGAGAGGGAGAGAGAGAGAGAGAGAGAGAGAGAGACCGTGATTTGGGTAAGAGGGAAAGAGAATAGTTGGAAACAGGGGTTGAACCTTGAATCTTTCAAAAATGTATTCCATGAAAAACTCAAAGTAAATGAGAGCATTTTATTTATCTAGTATTTGATGAAATCAGCCGGATATCTTAGCCTCCAATTGATGTAAAATGATTATGATTTCGTGTAGGTCTTCCCAGTTGTGTGCCTACTCTTAAAACCTCTCTCCTATGGATGGACATTCAATGAATGAGTGTATTGTGTTGAGTTGATATCTCATGGATAGCCCTTATTGCGATACACTCCACAAAGGTATTTTGGGCTATCAATAATAGTATGATTTATATGTACTTAGACTAAACACCCTCTTATATTGGAAAAATTTTAACCTTATGATGCTTGATGGAAATGATGGAAGTCCCAAATCGGTTTTGATGTAACCTAGGGAGGGTGAAATGATTTCAAGTAATATTTTGGGTTTTCTAAGTTTTTCCTTGATTCAAGGTGATAATCACACAATCATTATCTTAGTGGTAGAAAAATATACTATAGAAGTTTAGGGACCTAGGGTCCCCAACATCTATCCTTGAGGATACCTTTCCTCAGAGCATCAATAACTCAACAAAAGGAATACACATTGTCTAGTGCAAGCCAAGCTCCAGCTTAAGCAAGGAACTCAAAAAAAGTTTGTAGAGTTATGACACAATAGCTCTACTTGCTTTGCCCTTGTTCTATTTCACTAACCTTCCCCCATTTAGCACGACCTCTGTTGGCACAGAACACAACTGGTGCCCTCAACCCAACTGCATGTCTAAAGTCTTGTATTAATTCAGAATTGTCTTGGCTTCCTCATGATGTGTGACGAGGCTAAACCGTAAGGTTGTCAATTGCACACGGTCAAGAGTAAAAAATAATTCCAAACTTACCAATTTGATGAAAATATCTCAAATTAAGGGGTATAATAGTAAATAAGGGTCGAATCCAAAGGGAAATAGGGAAAATTCTGATGATCTCTTCAAATTTGATCAAATCGGACAATAAATGGATGGTAAAAATTGGGGAAAATGGTAGATTATGAAAGAGAACTTCAAGAAAATTCCACTAAATCAAAAATCATCAAATTTGACTTTGATTTCGCGGAGAAATTGAAGATTGAAGTGAGAAGTGATTTCCGAAGATCACAAGAACGAAACTTACTAAAATAAACCGAAATTAAGATGAAATTACTAATCTTAAAGGAAATCAAACTATAAGAGGTGAAAGATTAGTGAAAACCGCTTCCACTAACCCAAGATGGTGATTGGATTAACCCAATTAATCACCGGATTAAGGCTATTCATCGAAAATTTGAAAAACCGCGATCGTGGAGTTCAAGCGTCGATTTCTTCCTCGTCTTTCACCCAAATCTTGATCTTAAGCACTTCGTGGACGCGGAATTAAGTCTAGAAGAGGATAGGATCAGGAGATTCAAGAGATTTTGATGAGACGAAACCGCAAGGTCGTCGATTTCACGCGGTATCGCATCAAAAATTATTCCAAACTTACCAATTTTAGGAAATTTACTCTAATTGAGGGGTATAATGGTAAATATAGGTCGAATCCATAGGGAATTAAGGAATTTATTGATGTAATCTTCAAATTTGATCAAATTGGATGAGAAACTGATCGTAAAAATTGGGGAAAATGATATTTTAATAAAGAAGACTTCTAATCGATTCCACGGAATCAAGAATCATTGAATTTGGATTTGATTTCGTGGAGAAATCAAAAAATTGAAGTGGAGAGAAAATTTTCGGTGAGAAAATCACGATTTTAGATGAAATTTCACGAAATTGAAACCTAAATTTTAATCTAAATACCAATTAAACATTATAGGAGGATAATCTATGTAAAACTGCTCCCACTAAACTCAATTAGCGATCGAAACGAGTCGATTAAACGGATTAATCGCCGAAAACGTGAAGAACGCGATCGTGAGCTTCAAGCTGCGATTTCTCCCTCGATTCTCCACCAAATCTTGACTTCTACCCCTCCATGGACGCGGAAATGAAAGAGGAAGAGGAAGGAATCAAGAGAAATGAGAGAGAGGGTGTCTAGACAGCTCAATTGGATTAAAATCTCAACTTGGATGCTTTAGAATCGTGAAGAACATCTTGTTTTATAGTGTTTTTGGGGGTAACCGTGCGATAGAAACGATCGACAGTTACGATGGAACGGTCCATCGTGGACCGTTTCAGTTAAGTCGCAGCCGTCCGATCTCAATCGACGGCTCTGATCATCCGTGCGATTAAAGGTTTAAAAACGCCTTGATTTATCGTCGTTGGATCGCGATCCAGCGGTCACGATGCTCCCCGCCAGATCGCATCTCAGCCGTTATAACGCCCATAATTAAGCATGTGCGTGATGATCTTTCGGTAGTCCGCACTCCATCTGATCGACGCATGAGATCGACGCGTCCATCACGATCTGACCCTCCTCCGTCAGCCACGTCACCTGCACGTTTAAAAGAATGTGTAGGATTTAGTCCCACACGGAGTTAATTTTAGGAAACCGTCGGGTTTATAAGACCCGACGGTTTAGTAGTTTCGAAAACCCCTTCCCATATAGGCAAGGCTGAAGAACTTGATATATATAATAATAATATAATATAATATATAAATGTCGCGTGGGCCCGCGTAGCGCTGCCACGTGGCCCGGAGTGCCACGTCGCATCCACGTGGCCTGCGCAGTAAAAAAATGCTTTTTTGCATTTTTAAAATTCATTTTAATCGATTTGAATAGAAAATAAATTCATAAAATTTCAGAAAAAATTCCTAAAAATAGAAAATTCATAACTTTTGATATATAACTCTGAATTAATCCAAATTTCTTTCATTTGATCTGAAATTTAATTATCTATTATTCTAAAAAGTCAAATTAAATAAATAATAAGAATTTAAAATTATTATTTCAAAAATACATTTATTTCTTAAGAGTTTAAACTTTGGAAAATGAAAAAAATGTTTAAAAAATGATTTATCTTCTTATTTTAACTTTAAAAACATTTATAATCTCAAGAAAAAGGTGGGTTATCAATTTATTAAACTCTAATATATCAAAATTAACCCTAAATTAGAGTATTTTGATATTATAATGACTTTTTTATAGAATAATAGAAAAAGACATATAAGTATGATAACATGCATGGAAATGAAATCATTTATACTTTAATATGCATGAAAAATCATGTTTTATGATGTAAATATAGCATGTTATCAGATTTTGTGTCTAAACAGATCAATTATATTGATTTGCTCTCGAATGCTTTACAAATCGGAAAAACATCTCAATTTGTAGGACATTTAGGCGTAACCGTCCGATCGGATTAATCGACGGTTCAGATGAAACGGTTAATCACAAAGTGTTATGATTAATTCGCGTCCGTCGGATCGCCGATGGACGCGCAAGATGATGCCACATGTGTATGCATTATAAAATGCGTGAAACTGCCGCCGTTGGATCGCGATCCGATGCTCTTGATGTGTTTCATCGCGATTTAATCTTGACCGTTATAACTCCTTGATGGACGGTCGCAATCATTTCACTTAACTCTCTATAAAGGCACGTGAGTGATTGGTGATCCGGTGGACTCTATAACTACGCGATCCACGTGCTTTTGATCAAACGCATCACCTTCGGCCACATCACCTACAATTAAAAACTAGAGTGGAACATAGTCCCACACGGAGAAAAAGAAAGCGAATGATCGGGTATATAAGATGCGACAAAAATAAGGGTTAGCGAGTTTCGATAATCAGGATGCTTACATGCTCTATAACCCTATATTACGAGTAAATATAAATACACACACGTATCACCTCTGCGCCACGCAGGCGCTCGCGTTGGTCCGCATGGCTCTGCCACGTGGCCTTGCGTGCCACGTCACATCCACGTGGGTCTCGCGTGATTAATAAGCCCCTTTTTTATTTTTTAATTGTTTTAATAGATTTAAAATCGAAAACAAATTCAGAAAAATCCGAAAAAATCCCTAAAAATTAGAAAATTCATAAATTTCAAAATATAACTCTAAATTAATCCAAATTTCTTTCATTTGATTCAAAATTTAATTATCTATCATTATAAAAAGTCAAAATTAATAAATAACAAGAGTTTTAATTTATTTTTCAAAAATACATTTACTTTGAGATTTTAACTTTAGAAAATTAAGTAAATATTTATAAAAATGATTACTCTTATTATTTATCTTTAAAAACTATTTATAATCTCAATTAAAGATAGGTTATAAAATTATTTATCTTTAATTCATCATAATTAACCCTAATTTAGAGTATTTTGAGATTATAATGACTTTTTCATAGATTGATAGATAAATGCTCATAAATATGATAACATGCATAGGAATGGAATCATTTATGCCTTAATATGCATCAATAATCATTTATTATCATGTCTAATTAGCATTTTATCAATGTGCTTTCCATATATGTCAGCTCTCCAATATGTTGAGGCATTTAAATATGATCTCTTCAATAATCAAAGAGTCATTTTGATCCTTGAAAGATCATAGCTTATCATAAAGATTCCATCTAACTCATCAAAGACTCCTAATAGTCCATAATAATATTTCCTCCAATCTCAGTTAGATTCATTATAGACTCAATTACATCCTAAAGAGTAATGTGTGTATGTCTAATCTAACCTAGACTTATAGTCTCTCGTATTATTATATAAAATTGTAATGAAATAATAAAAAGTAAGTTCTCCTTTATTTGATGTTTGTTGAATTTTTATTATTGACTATTTACCCTTAAATGTGTTCACTATGACTTTGGTCTTTAAAATTTCACTTTGACCTTGAAATTTGCTTGTCTATAAGTTTTTCATTGATTAACTTGACTTGGTTCAATTGGCCCTTGACATTGAATTCAGCGAAGTCGTAAAATCAGTGAGAGAATAAGGAATGAGAATATAGCAAAGAGAGTGAAGAGATGAACAAGAATACTCTTTAGGCTTACAAGGTGCTTAGAGGCCCAATCACAGTCCCTTCAAGTTGGAGCATAAATTTCTGATGTGAGACACGTCAAGAAAATAAGATCTCCTCAAAATTTCCTTAATTGTCTTGATGAAGGAAAGACTTAAAATGGGACTGAGGAAAAGTTAAAACTAATGGAGATGGGTTCACCAAATATATGAGTTGTGGCTATCCTTTAGTCACTCACCTTATTAGGAGCAAAGGAATGTTTGATGTTTGATGTTTAATCAAAACACCACAACAAGAGAAGAAAGACAGGACACCTTGTTTGAGATGTAGAATATCTTTAGATAAAAGCCTTATTTCATGATTTAATGTCATGCCTTGAGGGGAATAGATAGAAGATAAGGAGAAAGAAGTAGAGGTGATCTCCTTAAAATCTCAAAAGGAGAGAAGAGAAGAAATTAAGAATGAGGGGAAGGATATGGAAGAATGATGGAGAAAAGTGGAGAGAATGTGGAAGAACAAGAGAACTAAATAAGAAATATGATTTATCATTCAATAAAAATGTGTGTGTGAGAGAGATTCAACCACAATCCCCTTGAGAAGATGGGGTATTTACAAATGAGAATGAGTCACCCTTTGAAGTGAGGCCTCGCTTAAAGGGGTGGTTAGCAGCACCAACTTAGTAGGAGACAAGGTACCCCTTCAAAGGGTGTTGTGGGGCCCTCATATGAAATTATGAGAGCATGGCATTCTAGGATCGGTGTAGAATTTGTATGCTTTTTAGGCATATTTAATGAGGGTAAAATAGTGGTTAGAGTTGGCTTTGGCCTAATAAACAAATAGCTAGGTTTTTAGATTGAAATGGGGATACTCAAGGGTTCTTTAAAATTTAGGGGATGTTCTAGCTTGGTTAATGGATCCTTAGATATTAGGCAGTAGGTTTGATTTTTTTCAAAGGCTCAAAACTAATGGTTTTATGGGTTAGAAAGTTCTTGGTAAAGTAATTGAAGGTCTAAAAAGGGCTTAAGGATTGAGGGATGGCTCCCCATCTACATGGTGGCTTGCTCCTCTTCATAACATCAAAGTTCTTGGATTTTGTAAATGTCCTCCAATAAAATGGCATCAAATTTCTTCCTCACATCCAACCTGTTCCTATGGTGTGGAGGATGAATCTTCATTGTTGGAGACCTCCTCAAGATGATGCGCTTCTATTTTTGTTGAGTAAAATTTGGTTTACCTTTAGAACTTGATCTTGATTAGTTTGATGATGGAGGAAGACATTGAGATGGGCATCTAAAAATGTCAATCCTTCAAATAGATTTTTACCAAAGAGTGTGATAAGATATCCCTCTCAAATTTTGGATAATTTTTACCATGTTATCCATGTGGGGTACTTTGTCTATGATGTATGTGCAAACCACTTTGATGATCTTTAAAAAAAATTGATGTTTGAAGTTTGTCATTTAATGTAGTCATGGAGATAACTCAATGAATTCCTAAAGATGAGATCTTATCAAACACATTTTACTTGTATATATCAAAGCCCAATAAATTGCTTGAGTCTAGAGCAATATGGATTGTTCTATTTCTTGTAACACTAGGTGAAAAGATCTCCTCAAAGGTAGATGCAAGATTTAGGAAGGGGTTTTTGTCACCTTTGTCAATTGCATAAAGAAATTTTGAGTAGGCTTCCATTCAAATATATCCACACTGCTCTCACAAAATCTTGTACCTAAGGGATATTTTTTATCTGATAATACCCTCAACACTCTAGATAACATACATGAATTAGCCCATGCATAATCTACTCAAGAATATCCATAATTTAGATAACAAGAGTAATATTAAGATAGATCAACTTTCCAATCAATTATCAATATTTATTGGCATCCTCAAGAAGCCTAGAAGTGACCCAGGAGTTCCTTGTATAGGTGATGTAAAAGAATAAACCAATCACCAATATGGATCCATGTGGGTGTCTCCAAGAGAGAGAGGAGTAGAGGATTAGCATGTTTCCCATTGGTCATCTATGTTTGCTTCAATTGACAAGGCCCTGGCCCATCAAAAAAAGAGAGGAAAAAAATCTCTTGACAATAGGACATTCAAGAGCCACTTAGCTGCAAGCATTTCCAAAATACTAAGAATGTCTTGGGATGTGAGTTTGGAGTTCTACTTTTAAGAAACAAAAAAAAAAGAATGATTATTAAACGATCAATGTAACTCAAAAATTGATAGGATGGGTCATGTATGAAGTTTGGTATTACTCAAAAATTGGGCAAATAGATCTAAAGTATTGGAAAACTAGGGTCATTGTCTTTTGACTTACAAACACTCAAGAACACCAATATTCTCTACTTTTGTTTCAGCAAGCAGTGAATCGCTTGATGAAAAAGTGGGTACTTCAGCACTTCTTGGCATCATACCCCATCGATAGGATGGGTGATGTATGAAGCTATGTAAATCTAAATAATTAAATTTGTGAATAATTAATGATGCCAGTATGTGCTTTAGGTTCAACTACAAATAAAAAGGTGTCCAATCTCAATTATTCTTTTAATCTAGATTTTATTGTATATGGTTTCAATATTATCTATTTTTAAAATAACTTCAGTTTTTTTGGTCCATGGTTCAGACTAGGAGATGTCATAAATGATGAGATTAATATAGATCATCAAGATGAAAAATTTGGGTTATTTATTATCCAATTACTCTTCAAAATGGTTTAATTTTTTAAATGTATTTCATGTTGCAGGTTGTGGTTTTGAGTTTCATAGGACTAGGTAGAATATAATATATTTTTAAACTATGCACTTACACATTAACTTATTGAGCCATGATAATATCAATCTATTTGGAAAACTTAAACGGGTTCTAAACCTATAGAATTTTATAAGACAAATATGCAGATTTTTTTTATTTTAGCATTATTTAAAACATTATAAATTTCACAAAAACTTAATTTGGATCAACCCCATAATGAGGCTCAAATTTTGAAGTTGGGTTTGAGACAGGTCAATCTTGGGTGTGTGGGCTTAGATTTTGAAAAGCAATAGGGAAGGAACTATGAACTATAACTTTTCTATTAATGAACATGGAAGGAGGAAGAGAAAGGTCGAGGGTCTAGAAGGAAGATATTCTTACTCTCTTTTCTTTTTTTTTGGCGAGGTGCATATAGGCTCCATCTCAATATATTCTTACTTTCATTTCTTGTCTAGTGAGATAGGTCTTGACTTTTTTTGTATTTTGTATCCTTATCTAGAACAAGAAATGGAGCAACCATTTGATTGAGCACTAAAATATTTGAGGTTTTGGATGTCACTTAAGTGCTTCAGGATACATGAAATTTGAATGAAACATAAAAATATTTTCAAGATGCATCAGGGACATCAAATCATGGTTGATGTAGCACAACCGAAATCTAGTTCACTATCCATTTTCGTCTTCCACTCTAGCGATGAGGGGTCCACGCATGCTTCTACACCATCTGTGCCACTAAATCCCTATAAAATGAATGGGATGGCTGAGATTTGTGATGTTTATCCTTATTTAGAATCCCTTTCTCTCAAAATATCCTCATCTTCTGATATATCAAGTAAGATGAGCTATTGATCTTCCATGCATATAAAATATAAGAAATATGTATATTAGCATACCCCAAAATACAGATTAAATATATATCAACTATAGAGTATGTGTGCATATGATGTATCTATATTTGAAGTGACTTATTATATAATATTTGAAGTATCTATATTTGAAGTGATTACAAGTAAATATTATATGATCTGCAATCTATGAATATGTGTATTAGAATGTGTTATCATGTGTATCAAGAAGGTTGTTCCATACATACATGTGTACATATCTATGTATATGATGATTGGGGGGGACATGTGTATGTGTGTATATATGCATGCATGTGTGTATGTATGTAAAGCATATGTATGAATGGATGTTTTGTTGACAGTTTAATCTACTAAATTGAATATATGCATGGCGATTTATGATTTTTCAGGAAACCATATGTATTCAAGTATGTATGTTGTGCAAAGTCTATGGGTATATTCATGTCCTTTAATGAATATAGCATGCCAAAGATGATGTATGCATTTAGCTAAACATGACATATTTTGTGTGTGTTATAGGACTTGAGACCATCGAGTATGTAATAGGTTAAATATGCATGGAATGCCATGTATATGTATAGGTAAAACATATCTGTATATGGATGTATATGGATGCTCCGGGAGTGTGAGATTGAGAGAGAGATGAATATTTAGCGAGGCATTTAAAATCCCGTAATTACTGCAATCCCAGCATTGAGAAAGACGATAATTCCCCTCATCGCTCCCTTCCTTGATCCCAAAGTTTCCCACTCTCTCTTTACAGCCCAGCATACGAGGCTCCCCCCTCTCATGAGTATCGCCACCATTTTCCGCCAAAGAAAAGTACAAGATTCTTCCTCCTCCAACCTACACCTCTCCATAAATAGGCGTCGTCTGGGAGGAGGAAGACAGAGCAACAACCACTTCCAGGGAACCCGAATTTCAATGGCGGGAAATACAAGCGGCCTCAAGCCTGTTGCTGGGTTCCTACTCGTCCTCAACTTCTGCCTGTACGTCGTCGTCGCCGCCATTGGCGGATGGGCTCTCAATATTGCCATTGATCGTGGTTTCATCATAGGTAAATTGCGATATCACGATAGTACGATAGTTTTCACTCAAGGAGAAAACAGGAAACTATTTTCCTTCATTAAAAAGGATACTTCACTTACGTGGAGAGATAGTTTCCCAACGGCAATGATCGTCCGATTGAAAAGGGCGATTTCCTTATGGACGATAACTCCCGTAAGGAAGTTATCTTCCCCGAAGGAAATTACCCCTATTTTATTTGGACGATAATTAAAGTATCTCCCTGCATAAAAAATTGCCTTTTTAAATAGAACGATAATAGTCATTCAGAAAATTATCTTTCCTAATATGCAATTTATTGTTTCCAATTGGACGACAATTGTCATTAGAAAATTCTCTCCTCAAATGGAAAGTATCATTTTCAGTATAAAGATAATTTCCATGAGGACATTATATTTTTTTAAATGGGTGATGATTGACATAAGAAATTATCTCTCAACACGAGTAAACTATCTTTTTTAATAGGAAGATAATTGATAATAGAAAATATTCTCCCCACTTGAAGAAATTATCCTTTTTAAAAGGAAGATATTTGTCAAAAGGAAATTATCTTTCCAAATGTGGCACTTATCCTGTACTAATTGCTCTCTGTGAGTGCAGGTCCAGGGCTTCATCTGCCAGCCCATTTCTCACCTCTGTTCTTTCCTATTGGAAATGCGGCTAGTGGGTTCTTTGTAGTATTCTCCTTGCTCGCCGGAGTTGTGGGCGCAGGTGCGGCGCTCGCCGGATTAGGAAATTTGAGGTCTTGGAACAGAGAGACTGCTCCGGCAGCTATGGCGGCTGGGCTGATATCTTGGGCTCTCACTTTATTAGCCATGGGGTGACCTTAACTGCTCATCAAAAACCCATTTTAGCGTTGAAATTAGAAGCGAAGATTTTAGTTTTACGAAAATTTGCAGGTTGGCGTGCAAGGAGATTAACCTAGAGGGAAGAAATGCACGGCTGGTGTGTGATTTATAATCGATGATATCTTGCTTAAGATGATTAATTAGAAGTTTTCGTGTTGCTTTTTTTTTTCCAGAGAACTATGGAGGCTCTTATGATAATCCTCTCGGCAACACAGTTGATTTACGTCGCCGTCGTTCATGGAGCATGTAGGATCCCCCCCGGGCATCATTGAATGGGAAGCTAGCAAAAGGTGGGAGCTTAAAATCAGGATTCCAGTCAGAAGATACTGAGCAATAATGGGTATCGTCGTTTGAAAGGATTTGAATTGGAAACATGTGTGTTCTTTGGGGTTCTCAGTGTACAATGATTCTGGTCTTCTTCTATCTTTTTCATGGGATTTGCTTTTGGTTTGATGATGTTGAGGCTTGTAATGGATATCTATTTCATTGGTGTTTGACGAGTGGAATCCGGAGATCATATTCATATTCACATCATGTGAAACCTTAGCCAAGATTTCAGTTTCCCATTTAGGGTGATTTCAAATTGCATGATCATGACTGAAGAAAAAAATAAAGAGAACCTCAGAAGCTCTAAAGAGAATAAATTACCATGAAATGGGTACCTTAACTTTCTATATTTTCCTTATTGCAGTTTAATTTACGAAAAATGACGATGATGAATCACATCATCAAGTTAACTTCATCTTCTTTTTTTCTTGATTTCAGTTTGTATAACCTAGAATCTCCATACTTTTTTTTAAGTGACGTTTGGTTTTCTGTAGCATAAATCACGGGCTTTAGAAACTCAATGTAATTTATAAAATTAAAGAAAACACATAGACGATACTAATCTTAATTTTCTTAGATTATTCGTCCAACATTAAGGGGAAAAGTTTTATAATGAATTATGATCACTTGACAAAAAGTCAACGCTTTGCAATGAATTCTAGAAAAATAGGATTCATGCTAGTAGATTTATTTGATGTACAAATGCTTTTATTTACTCATTAATTTTTTGGAAAAGCAAAAAGAGACAAAATTGTTTTTTCCAAAAAAAAAAAGAATTAAAATAAATACTTAGGCATAGATAACTTGATAAGGAAAAAACTCTTCAATCTTTAGCCTTGACACTAACTAACTTAGATCGCCTTCCCAATAAAAAGGGATCTCTTGAGATCATTTATACCAAAAATAAAATGGAGCATTTGTGAAGAAATTAATGTCTAGGACAGTCTAGGAAGCATTTTTAAAAAGAGAAAGTAAAGATTCTAGTAAAACAAAAGACACAAATGTGGGGGGAAATTATTTGATGATCTGATTGCATAAAAACACTACTTAGATTATCAATTAGCTAGCTACGGAAAAGAAGAAAAAATTATTTTTTCCAAGCAAATGAAGTTAAATAAATAGTTGGTCTTAGCTAAATTAAAAAGGTTACTTTATTAAACAAAGGAAACTTTTTTTATGAAAAAATTGCAACAAAAATATTAAAAGGAACATTTATGAAATAAATTTCTGCAAGGACAGTCTACCTGGCCTTTTCCAGTCAAATATTAAAAACTCTTGAAGAATAAGGAACATGAAAGGGGGGAAATTTATTTGATGACATGGTTGAAGAAAATTTTTTCACACAAATTGGTAATTATTTAAAGAAGGACAATAAAATTATTTTTTTCTATGTGAGTGACTATGAAACAATAGGTGAGTTATTTGAAATAAAGAAAGAATTTTATGAAAATTTCATTCGTAGTTATTAAAATTAAACGTGATGAAAAAACAAATGGCTAGGACTGTCTAGGAAGTATTTTTTGAGTGGGAATATTAAAGATTTGGGAAAAAATGGAAACATGAAAGGAGGAAGGTTCTTTGATGGTCTAGTTGTAGAAAAGCTATACATCAAATAAATTTTCTATCAAAGCTAAAGGACATGATAACAAATTTTCCCCTTGAGAAAATGGATGTAAATAAATAGTTGGACAAATCTAAATTAATAAAATAATGAGAAAAAATTTTGTAATTAGTATTGAGACCATGTTTCTGAGATTAACTACCAAAATAAAGGGAATTTTTTATGATAATTTAGTTTAGAACTTGTTAGACCGTGTCTCTCTTTCTTCCCTTTTTACTTTCTTCTTAGACTGTACATGGGGCCCACAGTCACTTACTGTAGGCATCCTTCTTAAGTCATGGGTCCATTCCTCTAAGTAGGTGGGCTATCTTATCTTCTTTCGGGTCTGCTATTGTATCCGATGTATTTAACTCCCCAAACCTAATGGAATAAGGGGCTGCTTCTTATTCGAAACCCTAATCAGGGATTACGGAACCGGGTGGAGGTCGTGTCCTCTTAGGAGCCCTAATCAGGGGGTTCCAGCTACAAGAGGGGGTTTGAACACTAAGGAACTTTGCGAGATGGTATTAGAGCAAGGTTGATCTTTCTCCGACTCTCTTGAGGTTTTTCTGACTTCCTCGAACAATCTACCTTTACCTGGATCTATGTTTGAACTCTCTTGGTCTTTTTGGATTTCTTCGATGGAGGACTTGGAGAAGTCAGTGTCTCTTGTAGACACCGGGTCTCAAAAGTCTACTGGACACCCGGTTGTTGCTCTACCTGATCTTCGGATCAAGTTCACGGGTTCTAATGTATTTCGATGGAAGAAGTTAGTTGAACTGACTCTGAAAGCAAGGGGTTTACTCAATCATTTGAGTGACGACCCTGTGGAGCTGGGAAGTCCTATGCGTAAAACTTGGGATGCTGAAGAGGCATTGATTCATTCTTGGCTGTTGAGTAATATGTCAGAGGAACTAATGGAGGACTACATCTGTGTTACAACTGTCAAGGAAATTTGGAACGAGGTTACGGGAATGTGCTCCAAGGAGCACAATGATTGGCGCATCTACGATTTACTTATCAAGGTCAAACTGATCAAGCAAGACGAGTTGTCTGTGGTGGCCTATTCTAGTAAATTAAAGGCGATCTGGAGGGAGATAGACTTCTACTGGCTAGTTGAGAATCCTCATTCTCAAGAGAGGAAAAATGAGTTGAAGGTGAGGATGTTTACTTTCCTTAGGGACCTCACCTATGAATACGAGAATCTTGTTAGTCAGCTCATTCATAGGGAGAAGTTGTCAAACCTTGACGAAGCAATTGGCGAAATAGTAAAGGTTGAGTCCAGGAAAGGTGTTAGTGTTGACTCCTCACAGGGAGGTGTGTCCTCATGTTCTGCTGCATTCATCTCAAAGACTCATGCACCAAGCCTTAATTCGAATTCTACGCTCAGGATTCAGCATCAAGAATCTTCTATGAAGAACTCTACACCAGCCGATAGCTACTCTCAAGACAGGTAGACTTTGGTCTGCTACTACTGCAAGAAGAAGGGGCCTACCAAGGATAAATGTCACAACTTGGCCTAGAAGCTGTTGCAGCAGATGCAAACACAATAGCCTAAGAAGGCCTTTGTGGCTCAGGATATGGGGGAGAGTGTGTCTAACACTCTGGCCAAAACCATGAATGAGAAATTGAAGATTGATCGTAAAGAGAATCCCAAGACCAATATTAGTTCCACATCCATGGCTCGGTCAGGTATCATCTCTACTGCAGCTAATGTAGTGAGTTCCTCCTCTTCAGATTCAATGTTTTGGGTATTGGATACTGGTGCCACAGACCATATGACACCGAATAAAGTTCATCTTATTGCTTATGATTATGTTACTAACCCACACAGAGTTTTGACTACTGGGGGAGAAGTTTTGGACGTTGAGGGTTCTGGTGTTATTCGACTTGCCAAGTGTACTCTTAAGGACGTGTTGCATGTTCCAGGTCTAAAGATGAATCTAATCTCTCTACAGAAATTTGTTAAAGATACTGGCTGGCGCTTTATTCTTGATGATGATGATTGTTTTGTCTGTGACAAGGTGACAGGGAAGTGGATTTTCACTGTTAAGAGGGAGGCTGGACTGCTGCTGCTTCATGAAGACCCAACATCAAATCTCTCCTCAGCGCATCTTCTACGAACAGTGGAGACTCTAGAACTGCTGCACAGGCGTATGGGTCTTCCAGCTTTTGAAGTGTTGAGATGGTCTTTTCCTTCTCTATGTAAGAATGTGGACATGAGGAATCTCTTTTGTGAGGCTTGTGATTTAGCCAAACACCGCAGGTCCTCTTTTAAAAGTTCTGATGAACGTTGATTAAAGCCATTGGAACGAATTCACAGTGATGTATGGGGTCCGTGTCACATGCTCGGACTTAATGGACATCGATGGTTTATCGTGTTTGTAGATGATTGCACGCGTTTCACCTGGGTGTATTTGCTAAAGTCAAAGGCCGACGTGCCACTTGTAATTATTCAATTCTCTGAATTAATTAAGACTCAGTTCAATACTCAAGTGAAGTGTTTCCGTTCCGACAATGCTAAGGAGTTCTTCACATCTGAGATTAATATTTATATGAATGATAGAGGGATAACTCATGAATCCTCATGTGTGGGAACTCCTCAGCAAAATGGCTTAGCGGAAAGGAAATTGGGTCACCTTTTTGTCTTCTGCTCGGGCGCTTCTTCTTCAATCGAATATGCCTAAATATTTTTGAGTGAAGCCGCGTGCACATCGGCCCACTTAATTAACTGGACTCCAGCAAGAACCATTAATTATCAAGCTCCTATTGACATCATGTCATAATTTTTCCAATGTGAAACTTAGAACAAGACTTCCTACTAGGATATTTGGGTGTGTAGACTTTCGTTCATACGCGAAGCAAAAAGTTGGATCCTAGAGCTCTTAGGTGCGTATTTATTGGATATTCGAATACCTAGAAAGGGTATAAATGTTATGATCCAGCCACAAGAAGATTGTATGTCTATGCTGACGTAACTTTTAGAGAAGCTGTTATGTTCTTTAGTTCATATGTTGACGTATCTCAAGAAGTTCCATGTCACACTCACTTTGATCGAAATTTTTTTTATCTACCTTCTGATGCAATTAAAAAATCTCCCGTGATTCAATCGACCCCTGCCTCAACTCATGAGGTGCAGCAGAATGTTGTTGATGAGAGAGAGAACCAGGAAGAGTCCAAGAGCGCTAATGATGGTGATGACTCAAATGTACTGGACATGACCCCTGGACACAATCCAGGACACGATGTGGGATAGCATGATCAAGAGACAAAGTAAAATTATAATACTTGGTGAGCAAAGTGTCCAACCAATTCTACTAGGTGATCTGGACCGGCCTATTGCTCAACGTAAAGGGGTGAGAAGGTGCAGGAGCAGACCTCTTTACCCTATTACTAATTATGTCTCATATGATTCTATCAGACCTGGGTATCGTGATTTTATCTATGCACTTTTATCTGTGCCAGTTCCAAAAAATACTCAGGAAGCTCTTATGAGTAGAGAATGGAAAGCTGCAATGGATGAAGAGATGGTGGCACTGGAGAGAAACTCTACATGGGAGTTGGTAAAATTACCTCTAGGGAAGCGTGTTGTGGGGTGTCGTTGGGTCTACACACCCAAATTCAATGTTGATGGTAGTCTTGAGAGATACAAGGCCTGACTAGTTGCGAAGGGGTTCACGCAGTCAGAGGGCATTGATCATTTTGAAACCTGTGCTCCTGTAGCAAAGTTTAATACCGTTCGAGTTCTCATTGCATTGTCATCATCTCTAAACTGGAAGCTCCTTCAATTTGACATCAAGAATGCATTCTTGCATGGTGATCTCGAGGAAGAGGTTTATATGAAACTTCCTCCCAAATATTCTCTCTCGGAGGATCCAAGAGTTGTGTGCAAGCTCAAGAAGGCGTTGTACAGACTTAAACAATCACTCGGGGCATGGTTTAGTAAGTTCACGGGGGCTATGGTATCGTTTGGGTACTCACAAAGTTGTGGCGATCACACCTTATTCTTTAAACATAATAATTTAGGCTTAGTTTCAATCCTGGTGGTCTATGTTGATGACATAGTAGTCACTGGGAATGATGTTGATGAGATTCAGAGTTTGGAAGGGAAGTTGTCTGCCACTTTTGATAATAAAATTCTTGGGTCCTTGAAGTACTTCCTTGGCATTGAGATTGCCTATTCATAAGATGGTATCTTCATATCGCAGCACAAATATGTTCTTGATATGCTTCGTGAGACAGGGAAGCTTGATTGTCTACTTGCTACTACCCCAGTTGATCCACACATGAAGCTGGATAAGGCTGATTCTAGTTCTCCAGTTGATAAAATCTCTTTCCAGCGTCTTATTGGTAGGTTGATTTACTTAAATCATTACATGCCAGATATATCATATGTTGTGAATATACTACGTCAATTCAAGTCTAATCCTCGAGTAGTTCATCAAGTGGCAGCTGATCGACTTTTGGCCTACTTAAAGAACACTGTTGGACAAGGCGTCTTCTTTAAACGAGGGGAAGACATTCAACTCTCTGTCTACACTGATGCCGATTTTCGGTGAAAGTCCTGTGGATTGGCACTACGACATGATATTGTGCTTTTTTGGGCCCTAATTTAGTTTCTTGGCGAAGCAAAAAACAAAAGGAAGTCTCTCTATCTAGTGTTGAATCTGAGTTCAGGGCTCTTGTGAAAGGCATCTGTGAAGGCCTATGGATAAAGGAGTTGCTGGTGGATCTTCGCCTATTTATGCAACCGAATATCATCATCTTTTGTGACAACCAATCCACAATCGCTATTGCACAAAATCCAGTCCAGCATGATAGAACCAAACATATTGCTCGGATTCGACATTTTATCAAGGAGAAAGTGGAGATGCAAATTGTACTGCCTCAGTTCATTCCAACTACGGAACAGCTGGCAAATAGTTTTTTTACAAAGGGTCTCTCCAATCCTCAATTTCAGTGTCTCTTCTCCAAGTTGAGCATGAAGAACATCTATGCTCAACTTAACTAAATAGAAACTTTTCTAGAATAATAAATGTAGGGCGATCCAAAAAGGAATTTTCAAGTGGGGCTATCAAAGAAAGTAGACAACAAGAAACAAGAAAAGGGGAGAAATTCTTTTGATGATGTGGTTGTAGAAGGTTTTCCATTATATGGTTAATTATTTATATAAACTAAAGCACAAAACAGTCGATTTTTTCTTATGAAAATGGATGTAAATCAAGAGTTGGGCACATCAAAATTTAATAAAATGAGGGGAAATAATTAATGACTAGAAGAGTATGGGAGTATTTTTGATGTGGGAAAATTAAGATACATTAAAAAGGTGGGAAACTTGTATGATAAATTTCTTACTAAAAAAGTAGTGTGAAGAAATTGTTTGGCATAGCTACCTTGAAAAAGATGAAAGAAAAACTCTTTGATGATTAGTAATGGCACAGTTTCTTTCATTAATTGCCTAAATGAAGGGTATCTTTCTTGATAAATACCAGGAAATTATCTCAAAGAACGTTTTTGAAATAATTAATGACTTGGAAATAATTTTTTGAAATCAGACGAATCAAGAAACAGGAAAATGGCGGAAATTCTCAAAGGCTGCTGCTCATGAGCTGTGACCACCAAGTCCGTCGGGATTCGCGCCCAAAAACCTCTCTTTTTAGCTCTAGAGAGAGAGGAGCGAGACGGGTCTTCAAATCTAGCGTTCGCTTCCAAGAGACGGGTCTCCAATATGGCATATGACGACGGAGAGTGGCCTTCCGAGTGGAAACCCCTCCGAAGAATTCGTGGGTGAGCTACAGATCGTATCTTTACTGGATTTTCCTTCCGGTTATTTCCATTTATTTCTTTTCCAGTCTTCAAACATGGTTTTTGAGAACGATTAGCTTTTTTTCTCCCTCTTATTTCTTTGTTTCTTTCTCTCCCTCTTAATCTTCTTCCGAAAAACCCCGTTTTCCGGCGTCCCTCGGCTTTTTTTTCTAATTTATTTTTCGGAAAACCCTTCAAAATTTTTAGTTTTTTTCATTGCATTTTTTGTGGGATCTGATTAACCTTCTAAATGGATGAAATTTATGTATGCCATCGAAATGTTTATTCATATCTGATTTTATTTTCGTGCGTCAAAGCAGTTAACGTGGGTACTGAAAATTTTAATGGTGACAAGCGTTAAATTACCGAATTGCTTTTTTTTCCAAAAATTTACGCTTCGTTCTCTTTCTCCCTCCCTCGCTCCCTTTTTCTCTCTATGCCAAATACGAGTATATCTCTATTTATCAATCTGTCTGGCTATCTTTGCATCTTTGTCTTTCTCCCTCTTCTTATCTCTCTCTCTCTCTCTCTCTCTCTCTCTCTACATATATACATATATACATATATATATATATACGTGTGTGAGTCTGTGTATGTGTGAGTTTGTGTCTTTATTTATTCATCAATGTATCTATCTGGCTATCTATGAATCTCTCTCTTTCTCCATCTATCTACCTCAATCTCTCTACATATCTATACACCCCTCTCTTGATCTATATGTGCCTCTCGCTCTATGAACCTATCTCTCTCTGTCTATTTTGTGTCTCTATCCCTCTGTGCATTCTTTTCTATCCATCCCTCTATGTCTCTATCCCCATGTCTATCCAACTCTCTGTCTCTCTATCTGGATCTCCATTTGATAGATATGTCTCTCTCTGGGTGCATCCATCTCTCTGTCTGGATCCCCATTTGATGGATACGTCTCTTAAAACGTTTCTAAGAAATATATGGCGATCAATAATTCTCAATGTACACCCATGATTCTGAATATACATAAATCAACAAAATTTTATAGAAACGATTGATTTTTCGGCGATTCATTTCACCCCTGTTCAGTCTGAAATTCATCTTATTTCTGAAAATTCTTCTCTGTCAATGAGT
Organism: Lemna minuta; assembly: GCA_024174645.1. Taxonomy (NCBI): domain Eukaryota; kingdom Viridiplantae; phylum Streptophyta; class Magnoliopsida; order Alismatales; family Araceae; genus Lemna; species Lemna minuta. The sequence goes on along the minus strand of CM044118.1, from coordinate 9,568,150 downwards.
TTACTTATTTGTATCTATTGTTTTCTTAATCACCAGCTCATGGTCAATGTATTTTGTTAGGTCAATAGATTGCAAAGACTGCAGGGGCCCACTCGTGTTTCGCTGGTTCAAAAAGTCAATGACAGTCGTTCAACCGCCTTTGACTAGGGGGGCTGCCGCCGTGTTGGGAATGAAGCCGTCGGTCCGGAGAGGATGGGGAGGAGGGGGAGTAGATCAACATTTATGTGCTTTATAACTTCACCTTAATGATGAATTTGTCTAGCTTAGCCGCCGCTCATTCTTTCCTTTCTGTGCTTCCCATCAATCTCTCTCTCTCGGTCTCTCTGTCTCTATCTCTCTCTCCATTTGCCTCTGCTTCCATCCATCCCCATCTTCTCTCTCATCTATTTATCTATATTTTCCCTCTCTATCCATATATATTTTCAATGCGCAGACAAACAGATAAGTACTGATTGATTTTTAAAAAATATTTTTAGCTGTCTTTCCTAATTATTGTTAGAAATAACTACTTTTTTGAAACACAAAAAGGAAGATCATCCGATCATCGGTGAAATTCCCGGCATTTTTTAAATAACTTTTGATTTCATTTGAATATCTTTAATGATTTTTGACTTGACCTAATTTTCTGCTGCTCAATTTCTCTTTTTTTGTATTTTTATGTATTTTTGGTATTATAGTAATATTCCTCTGTGTTATTATTTGCATATAATTTTCTATAATTCTGTCAGATAATAATAAAATTACATCCAATTTCTAAATTTCTAAAAATAGTATGGCACTTATTCAAGTTATTGATCATACAAAAGACAGATTATTGACTTTTAATAGCCAATAATTTTATAATTTTCATAGGAATAAAATTAAAATTTTTGGTTTCATAACAAAGATCACCACTGAATATCAATCATCTCATGAATCGATGAATGTCTGCTCTCTCCTGATGAATATAGCCCCAGAGAATCCAAGATTCTGACCTTTTGACTCAAGTTCCAGCTCAGACAAAAAGTCAACCAGATTCTGTGCAGAGTTAAAGTCAACCCAGTTGACTATTATCTTTGACTGAGGTTCCCACGAGTTGACTTCAGCCCAGGGGAAAAAAGTCTACTCAACAGCAAATGCTAAAACCAGAAGAAATACACGAATTAGACTTTTGTTTTCTTAGTGGGCCGGGCCCATTCACACGGGCTGGCTCATATTTCAGAGCAATCGTCAGAAAAAGTTGACTTTAACAACACCTCTGCTACCCAGTTGACTTTGAGGAGTAGAAAAAAGTCTACTGTTTGACCGGGTATCATCTTCGGTCATCTTCCACTGCCGTATTATCATCCTCGGTCAGTATCAAGATCTTTTCCTCGACCATTGCTATGCCAAATCCATCCACGCGGGTATTGCCCTCAACATGTTTGACGAAATCCCCAAACGGGATGTTCTCTCCTGGTCAGCCATCATCAGGTCTCACTCCAAGTCCGGAAACCCAATTGCTGCCATGGAAGCTTTCAGAGGAATGCGGCGCCTGAATATTGAGCCCAATTTCGTCACAATTCTGGGCCTGCTCTCCGGAATCAAGAATCTAATTCATTTGAGAACTGTTCATTCTTACTCCATGAAAAGTGGGCTTTTTTTGGATCTCCTGGTTCTGAACTCAATGATAAATATTTATCTTAAATGCGAGGAACCTGGTTCTGCGCGCCGCCTGTTCGATGAAATGCCTCGCAGAGATCTTGTCTCCTGGAACACCATGATTTCTGGGTATTCTCATTTAGAATTGCTCAAAGAATGTTTTAACCTCTTCAGGAAGATGAGATTTTCCTCAGGGTTTGAACCCAATCACCAGACATACTCCTCTTTAATCTCGTGCTGCGCCTCTGCACATCATCGTCGTCGTCATTATCATCTGGGAAAATCCATCCACGGGAAGATTATAGTCTCTGGGATAATCGTCGATGACCGATTAGAAACATCGCTGTTGATGATGTACCTCAAGCAGAAGAATCCCACTTACGGTATCCGCCTCTGCGATCTCTCCTGCGAAAAGGATTCAATTTTCTGGACTTCAATGATTTCTGGCCTGGTACAAAATGAAAGAGCAGATGATGCTCTTAAGCTTTTTCCCAGAACACTTGGAATTCTCAATTCACCCACCATAGCCAGTCTTCTCTCTGCGTGTGCCCAACTTCTGTCTTTCAAGCTTGGAGCTTCTATTCATGGCTATGTCCTCCGTAGCAATATAAACTTAGACCTGCCTGCACAGAATTCTCTCCTCTCTATGTACGCGAAATGCGGCCACCTCCATCTCTCTCTACTTCTATTCTCGTCCATGGAGGATAAGGACTTGGCGTCATGGAACTCCATTATCTCGAGCTTTGTGCATGATGGTGATCTATGCATGGCTATGGAGACTACGACGAGGATGATGCTGAATGGACTCCACCCAGATGACATCACTGTCATCATCCTTCTCAAGGGATCCGCCTCTCTGGGATCTCTTTCCCATGGAAGGGATCTTGCACGGATTTATCATGAGGAGCAACCATGATCTCCATCTTCTTCTCTCTGCCTCTACAGCACTTGTTGACATGTACTGCAAGTGCGGGAAAGTCGAGCTTGCACGGCGGTGCTTTCGACTCAATAATGGTGGAGGAAAGAGACTTGGTTCTTTGGAGTTCGATGATCTCTGGCTATGGCATTCATGGAAAGGGAGAGCAAGCTCTAGAGCTCTTCTCCTTATTCCTTGCCACCAGAATCCCGCCTAACAAGATCATCTTCTTGGCGGTGCTCACAGCATGCAGCCATGCGGGACTCATGCATGATGCACTAAAGATCTTTGTCTCTATGATGGAGGACATGAAGGAGACAGAGCATTATGCATGCATGGTGGACTTGTTAAGCAGGAAGGGGATGTTGCGGGAGGCAGCGGAGGTGGCAGTGTGGAGGCGGAGCTCTCCCGAGGTTTTAGGGATACTTCTTGATGCATGCAGGATGCATGGGGACATGAAGTTTGGAGAAGAGGTAGCTAGGGAGATGATGGCCTTGGAGCCAGGTGGTGCAGCCAGCTACATTCAAATGGCTCGTGGGTTTGCGGCTGCCAGTCGGTGGGACGGAGTGGAGTTGTCGTGGCGGAAGATGAAGGAGATGGGGTTGAAGAAGACACCAGGGTGGAGCTCGGTCGATGTTGGGAGGCGGCGCTGCTGCCACCTTCTTCATGGGACAAACATCGCATCCGCGTCACATGGAATTGAATTTCCTTCTAATGATCTTATATCAAGAAATGAGAATGAAAGCAAATGATTATGATGATGATGATGGGTATGATTCTAACCTATTGGTACAAATCTATTAATTACAGATTTCTGTCACATATTTCTCACAGAGAAAAATCAGATCGAAAAGAATATTCGATAATATCTGCTCTTTCTATTTGAAATAAAGTTAAAATCAATGTGTATATATTTCAAATTTTCTTCTTCATTTGGGTAACTAAAATCTCAGATTATTAAACCTCTCAAATCTCCTTTTTTTGCATAAAAAACTGAGAGTGTAATGGAACTCTTAAGGACTAAGTTTACGATATAAACTATCCAAATTGAAAACCAATAATCTTTTATTTATCATTTTTATCAAGAACAAAAACTTTGGTAAATCTAAACAGAGAGAGGTTACCCTTCTTTTTACTAATCTTTTTCTTTGATTCAGCTCTTTTTTTGTGTGAATACTTCGTCTTCTAATAGTCTCGAATGTTTAAATGATGATGGAGATTTTAGGCTAACAAAATAGTTGCATAAAATCAAGTGTCATGGAATCATTAATTTCCAAGTAAATTGATCTTCAAAAAAGGATCTTTTGACTTTGATTTTAGCATTACCTAAAAACAGAAGATATGATTATCACATTTAATGAGTACAAGAACATGACCTTTATTTCATAAAAATCAACCATTTCAATCCTCCTTATTCCTATCAATTGATGTGAGCGCCAAAACAAGAACCAGTTGAGCATGATCAACGATTACTTTTGCATATATATAAACATATCGATAAACTATAAGGACATCCATCTCTTGAAAAAAATCAACTTACCAATGAACCCTTGATATGAGTTTAATGCTACTAAAAATTGATGATCATAAAGAGAGTTAATGGTTTACTTCAGCTTGCCATGCTGCTTTTAAGCACCAGTGCTTCTTTCATTTTTCACTTCTTGTAATGTTTGAAAAATGAAGTATGATCACAGTTGCGTTGTGTATAGTACAATTTCACTATCGCAGATGCAGAGTGAGGGAATGAATGAGAGGAAGGTAGAAAGATGAAGAGGGGAAAAGAGATGGAATGGCTGAGGAAGGGTTTGGAAGGAAGTGAGGAGAGAGAGAGAGAGAGAGAGAGAGAGAGGAAAGAAGTTGGTAGGTAGGTAGGGAGAGCAGAAGAGGAAGCGGAGCAAGAGAGGTATAGATACGGCAGAAGAGGGAAAGAGAGGAATATGGGGGAAGCGAAGGCAGAGGGGTTGGCAGATAGAGGGAGAAGAGGAGAAGAGAGAGATCGGGAGAGGAAGAGGTAGGGACATCGGGGAGAGCATGGAAGAGAGGGGGAAGGGGCAGATAGAGAACAGGAGAGGAAGAGAGGGATGTGACAGGAGAAAGCTGAAGGGGTAGCAGAGAGGGAGAGAAAATTGTGTATGTGTGTGTGAGAGAGAGGGGGGGGGGGAGTGGGAGGGACGTAGTGGCGCAGCCTTAGCGCAGGAACACAGGAGAACAAGGACTTGAATCCACAAGCCTTGGTTTTCAAGAAGAGCTAGTATCTGAATCCACAGAACTAACCTCTTCAACCCTTGAATCCACAAGGGGGTGTACTTGAATCCACAAGCACAGAGCACTCTCTAACCAGGAGAACACTCAAAAAGAAAGCAGAGCTCTCAAAAGGGGATAACTTCAAATTGTGAGTTCAAAGTGTACAATGGGGAGCCTTATATGGGCCTCAAAAGGTAAAGGGTCGTCCATGTGATGTGACCCCTGAAATGACAATTCAAAAGTCTTGGAACTATAACACTAACATCATGTATGTGTCAGCGATTAGACCTGACACCACAAAAGGAAGCTTCTAGGCTCAGATAGGGGCCTGAAAAGAGATATTCCAGCATCTTTAGAATCTGACACAATATATTGTTGTGTCCCTAGGCGATCCACTGTAGATTTGTCAGTTTCTAGGGAGTCTCCCAGGCCCATTAAGCTTAACTGGGCCTCACAGCTGGACTGCTTTATTTGGGCCTCCCTCTACTTGTAGATGTGTGGCCTACATCACGTAGAGAGTTTAAGGAAAAGAGAGAAAGAGCAGTAGGGACGGAGGTAGAGAGAATGGGGAGAAGACAGAAAGAGCAAGAGAGAGGGTGGTAGAGAGAATAGAGAAAGGATAGAAGGGAGGGAGGTAGAGGGTATTAGGGAAAGAGAGAGAAGGAGAGGGAAGTAGAGAGAATTGGGGGATGAGAGAAAAAGCGGGAGGGAGGTAAAGAGAGAATGGGGAAAAGAGAGAGAAAGAGTGGGAGGGAGGGAGGAGAGAGAGACCACAAAGGAGAGTAGGAAGTGAGGTAGAGAGAATGGGGGAGAGAGAAAAAGTGTGAGGGAGGTGCACAGAGAATGCGGGAAAGAGAGAAATAGTGGGAGGAAGGATGGAGGTAGAATGGAAGGAGGGAGAGAGAGAGAGAGAGAACATAGAGAGAGGGAGAAAAGAGGAAGAGAGGAAAAAAAAGTATCAGCTTGGAGAGAGTCTCATCCGGGTTAATAAGAATAGAGAGAGAGCACACAAGGACAGGAACACAGATATCAAATAAGGGAAATTGAGTGTAGTGGGTAAACATCAAGATATCAAATAGGTCATATGTCAATTAAAGATTATGATACTCCAGCCTAACTGAGACTCAACAGAATTCAAGTCTAGATCTAGGTCTTTGCCAAAAATCTGACCATGACCAAGACTGTTGATCCCTAAAAGTACAAAATCCACAACATCAATAACTCCCCTTTTCTATAATCAGCTGGCCCATTAAGCAGGAACGGGAAATCTTTAAAGAGACCTAATTTACTCCGTCTTTTTAATGCTTTTCACATCAACTCGTCATACAAAATACAAAATCACCAATTCATTAAAGACAAAAAAGAGCAATTGATAACTAGGATTTCTATTTCAATTCCATATTCAGGATTAATCGATGTTTGTAACTTTCCAGACCAACAAAAACTTCCAAAATATACCAAGTATCACGATGGACACTTAGATGAAAAGCATCACCGCTGAAAAGAGGACAAATCATACTCATTCATAACAGGGAAGAAAGAGGATAAACCGTTTGAAATGAAACTTTTCAAGTTCTGGAAAAACGGGTGGCGATACAAATAGCTGCAACCCAAGATTGAAGTTCATACGGATGAATCACTTCTAACCAGACCTGAAAATATTCTTTTGAAGATTATAAGATGAAGAAAGTAAATCAAAATATAAATCGTACAACTGAATAATTCACCTGTTCTTCGAGTAGCGCAGGAGGAATGCTGTTACAGTCACAGCAGTCACTGCTCCCGCTCCCAAAGCAAAACTCGTCCACGAAAACTTTCGATCCATGATTGAATCACCATCATCAACCACTCTTTTTCCATTCTCCATCAAATGATAAAAACTGATCGTCTCCTGCAATTCCCTCTTCTCAGATTCCAGTTTTCTCACTTCTGCTTCCTTCTCTTTCTCCAAAGACTTCAATTTACCTTCAAGCTCAATAACAGTCAATCCCTTCACGTTTTTCTCGTCTGCTAATTCATTCTTCTCCTTTATAAGCCTCTGCTCAATTAAATTCGCCTCAGTGAGCTTCCCCTGCAATTCCTCGCATTCAGACACTACCGTGACAAGATCGTGCTGCAATCTTGCCACGTCACCCTCCAAGTCCGAAGCCCTGGCGGCAACCGCCTCTAAAACCTTCTTCTCGGATTTCTGATCTTTAATTTGAAGCTCTAATGCATTTCTTTCAATCTGAAGTTGTTCTACGGTGGCGCGGAATATTTCTTCCTGAGTGAGTACCGCCTCGAGCTCACTCTTGAGGTGTTCTCGCTCGAATTTGAGCTTGGAAACTTCGTCTGCATCTGTGGTGGCGCCGTTATCTAGGGTTTCGCCTTCCATGAGAGAAGGTCGAGGAGCAGAGCCTGCCAAAAGGGTGAAGAGGGGCGAAGGGAGGAGGAGGAACTGACGAATCAGACGCAGAACCCTACACTTTAAACGGATTAGCCAGTCAGAGCGAATAACGGATGACCCATCTTGAGCGGATCGTCGATCCGATTCAGATCGAGTTCATCAAATGGCAGGAGAGAGAAGGATTGTTTGATTGCATCAAGTTCAATTAGATCAAGTTCGAACATATCGAGTTCGATTAGTTCGATTACATCGAGTTTGATTACATCGAGTTCGATTACATTGAGTTCTAATAGACCGAGTTCGATTACATTGAGTTTGAATGGACCGAGTTCGATTAGACCGAGTTCATCAAATGGCAGGAGAGAGAAGGATTGTTTGATTATATCGAGTTCGAGTTCGATTAGATTGAGTTCATCAAATGGCAAGAGAGAAAAGGATTGTTTGATTAGATCGAAGAGGAGAGAGAGGGAGAGTATAAGTGGAAGAGAGAGAATGCGGATTTGATGACATGTCCCTTAGAAACTAGCAGGTAGTGTTCATATTCATGTGTTCATATTTGATGACATGCGGATTTGTGTTCATATTCATGTTTGTCATTCATGTTTTCATTTATAAATATCTACAATAAAAATAAAAAATTGAGAATTATAAGTATTATTCTAATACTGATTTTGAAAGAATCGTATATATCTTAATGTAAATTTTTAAATGACATTTATATTAATTAAAATGAATAAAAATAATTTAAAAACAAAGTCATAAAGTATTTTCATTAACTTTGGAAAATATAGGAAATATCATCCTATACTAATTGTTTCTTCGTGGAGTAGTCAAGAGAACTAACCTTTGCAAGAGTAAAAGCAATTGATAATGTAATGTTGAGCATTCAAAGAGAGTTGGAAAATCAGACCAATTTCTTTTGTTAGTTGTTCTTTCATCAAAGAGTGATCAAACAAGATAAAAAAGGCTAAATATTTGTAATAGATTGGGGAAAATCAAGTAAAAACTACAATTAGCAACTAGGAATTCATATCTGTCGGAAGAAAAATTTGTGCGAAGCATTTGAAGAACATTCAGATGATGAAATTTGTGTTGAGATCTAAGGCATCCTTTTGATCTTATCACCTCATGAAAAATCGAATATGCATCCTTTTGATTCCTTGAATGTAAAAGGGAAAGTAGGACACGTGCTTCGCCTCAAGTGTTTCTCATCTCGATAAATCTTTTCATTTGGCACATGATCAAGAGTACTTGATGTTATAGTTTTGATACATTTTGATCGATCGTCCTACCATAAATGTCACACAAAATCAAGGGAGAGACCAAAGACTTGGGTGGCTCTAGAAATGAGAGTTGTATGAGTCCCCCAAATCATACCCCTTAGGGTCTTTATATAGAGTTCAACATTCGTTAGAAAAATCCCAAATAAAATTTTTTTTTACCCCATCATCTATGAATCTTATGCTCATCCCCCTCCAAGCCCAAGTATACATCCAATTAAAAAAATTTAAAGCCAAATAACTCTTTATCACCATGTCCAAGTAAGTAAATAGGTGTCTAATATTGACTTTGAGGCATCAATCTACACTCCATATCTTTGAAGTTAATGGGATTATGCTACCTACACATACAACTTGTTGGTCTGTAATAACCATATACACATATTCCCTCACTACATGACACTATGCATATAATGACTTACAACATCGTCAGATCTCAAACCCTGATCAATCCTTCTCCTTGAAATCATGAAAAAACTATTTTATGATATTTCATTGCTTGCCTTGGCCAACAACTTTGTCGTTTTATGTCATGAGTCTATCTCCTCTTGGTATCGAGGGCAAACAATCCCATATTGACCATACAATCACCTTCACTGGACATATCCAAGCTTTGACTATTTGGAGAACCTTGAAAAGAGGCTTGTAGGTCAAAGTCAAAACACAACCATCAATTCACAAAGGTGTCTTTGGTATCTCGAGTTTAATGACTACCTATGCAAATGTGATATGAATCAAACTTATTGACAATTGGGCACAATACCTTGTAAGATTTAGATGGATCTGTTTAGTGAAGTATCCTTGGACATGGTAAACATCACATATGTATAAAATGAATAGAAGGTTTTTAATAAAGTGAAGGAGATGTGTGTAGTATGATTTTTGGCAATTTGTACTCTACTAGCCCGGGGATTTTTTACTTCCAAATTTCTCAAAAAGTATTATGCAAATTTAACTAGATTATGAGGCGACTGACTAACTCAACAAAGGGGAGGGCATTGACTCTCATTTTTGGGAAGGGAGTTGGTAGTTGGCACTAAGTCAGGTGGAGGCAGGCATTGTTGGGAATTTGCTGACTTAGTAGTGAAAAGGGCTTTGGCACTCAGTAGTGGGAGGGCTTCAACACTTGATAAATTAAAATGCACTCTCCAAAATTAGCTCTTAGCACTCAACCTTGTAGACTTTATAGTTCTATGACATTAGAAAGTTTCATTTAGGTAAGTTTCACTTATTTTTTGAAAGCATAATTTATTAAATAAGCTAACTCGTCAAGTAAGCCAACTTACTATGGTTTTCCGAAAAACAAAAAAACAAAAAAATTAAAGATAATTAGAAATAGCCCATCTTGAGTGGATTGCTGATTCAATCCAGATCGAGTTCAAAATCCGAGGGGGAGAGAAGGTGAAAAAGGTTGAGAGAGGTAGCGAGAATAAATGGCAAGGGAGAGAGAGAGAGAGATAATTTTGGAAAGTGAATGGAGAGAGGGGGTAAGAGAAAGAGACCAAGATAGAAGAGAGAGACAGAGGAGAGAGAGGGAGAGAGTATAGGGATAGGATGACATGTTTCCTTGAAACTAACTAACAATTTTTAAAAACATGTTTGTGTTCGTGCCAATTGTTCATCATTCATGTTGTAAATAGCTAAATTATATTTTTATAAATATCAATATTAAAAGTAAAAATGAGAATTACAAATAATAATCTTGTATGGATTTGATATTAATATAAATTTTTCGAAGACATTTATTGTAATTAAAATGAATAAAAAAATTAAACAAAATGCAAAAACAAAATCATAAAAGGTTTTGTTAACTTTGGGAAATATAAACAAATATAGATTTACAAAGAGAATTCAAAGATCTATCCATGAAATAAAAAATCAAGAAAATCATATTTTAAATTCACAGAGAAATCAAAGAGAGAAGTTAGAGAGAAAAAATTATTCACAATGAGAGAGAAAATAATAAAAATTCATAATTATCTATCAAATTATGATTTGAAATGGAAATCTAACACTAAATAATGATAGATTAGGGAGAATAAACATAAACTCACATAAAGACATGATTCAAATGGTCCAATTATTTGTCAAATCAATTGCTTTTCATTCTAAGATTTCAATGTAGAAATCCAAAGTTCAAACAATGATTTCTCTCTAATTTTTTGTCAAAAACTTGATCACAAATACCCTATGGATGCAGAAATGGGTATAGAATATTATTAAATTAGAGATTTAAGATTATAATTGGGTTTTAACGTTAAATAATAAGAGAAAATACTTTTTATGTACTCATTTATTTTTCTAAGTTTTAATTTATAAGAGAAATGAGTGTAATTTTGAAATCAACATTTATTCTCTTCTTATTTACTAAATTTAACTTTTTGATTATTTATAAATTATTTAATTTCTGATCCAACAAAATAAATTTGGATTAACTTGGAGTTGTATTTTGAAAGTTATAAATTTTCTAATTTTTAGAGACTTTTGAAATTTTTTTATTTTTTATGAATTTATTTGAATTAATTTTAAATTAAAAAAGAATAAAAAATCATACTAAAAAGCGCACTGATGTGGCAACCTACATGGCAGAGTAGTTTACGTGTCATCACGTGGCAAACTGTGTGCGTGCCACGTGGCACATATGTGTGCATGTGTATATGCGCGTCATTAGTGGGTTAAGCACACATTAATGGATTGTGGGACTAATTTCTTTTATTTATATGCGCAGGTGACGTGGCACGACGAGAAGCATTTGATTTTCTTGTTAAATCAAAGCCATTGATCGTCACTTAAGTTGACGAATTGTTTTAAAATTCGTTTAATCTCAGCTAGTCATCTAAGGAGTTATAACGGTTAAGATTAAAACTGCCCGATGGACACGTGGACGCATCTAGAGCATCATCTGAAGATCAAACGACATGCATCTTCATGTACGACGTGGCGAAATCTCAGTGGTTTATCTTCATTTGAATGGACGTGATTTAAATGTAAGGATTTGCATCCAAGCGTTTCATCAGAGTCGTTGATTGAAGATTAAATGTCAAATCCGATGGTTGTGCCCAAAATTTATCTATTTATACACACGTTCTGTGACGAAAAATGTATTCTTGGATGTTTCAAGCTATCAAACTATTTAGACATCTTAATCCTTGAATCTCTCACTTTCTTCTTCTTCTAGACTCATTTCCGCATCCAAGGAGTGGTTGAAAGTAAGATTTTGTCGAAAGAATAAGGAGATTTGCATCTTGAATATCAACAATCGTCTTCAAAATCATGAGATGAAAGCCTTTGATCTGGCGATCAATTGGATCATTTTGAGCACTATCTCAAGATAGATTATGTGTTTTCCTCCTAATCTTTTGTCTTGTGTCATTAGATTGTAATTTTAGAAACATAGATTAGGTTTATTTAGAATTTATTTCAAAATTCTCTCTCTTCCGGTTCAGATTTTCTATCTAATTTTCCTTCATTGATTTCTCCAGAAATCTTGATCCAAATTCTGTGATTTTTTATTCCGTGGATTTGTCTTCGAGCTATCTTTCTAAAAATATTAAAATCCTAAATTTTTCACCTAAATTCATCGTATAATTTGATCGAATCTAAAAGATTTCTTCAAAAATACTTTAATTCTCCGTGGATTCAACCCTTATTCACCTGCATACTATCTAATGTATGATTATTTCTATAAATTGGTGAGTTTAAAACATGTTTTTGATACGAGTCCGCGTGTATTCAATGACCTCGTAGATTCGTCTCGTCAATCACCGCTTTGTTAACAATCTAAGAGGTATTTTGATCGCCAATCAAATCATGTAATTGATGGGGACACCTTAATTAGATCGACACTGCCTATGTTCAGCACTCATTTTATTCATTAGAACAACAAATGAATACTACTCCCCTTCTTCTTGATTCTTTCCAAGCATGTGTCATTGTTATCATTGAAAGCGAGAGAGAGAGAGAGAGAGAGAGAGATGTATCACACATCTAACTGTTTAATGTTTAATAGATCAATAGATAGAAAGATAGATAGGCGTACCTATATATAATATATGATGAAAACCAGCTAAGGAAGAGAGAGAGGTACCTCACACTAGACATATTGGGAAAGAAACATGCACACATACCCATCAAGGATAACCCTTAAAAACTACTTTTAATTCATTTCAACAATCGTTTCCATCCAATCAATTCATTTCGGTTTAACGGAAAATCAATGCATCAAAGATTTGCTTTTCTCTCTCTAGACAAAACCATCATCATGTATGCTATGTAGCTACCATCTCAAGTCAACCATTTCCATTTCCCTCATCTCTCTTCTCATCCAAAAGCATTACTATTTTCATCACTCTCTGACTCTTCTTTCTCGCTCTAAACATCCCCGTCTTTTACTCTCTACACAACCGTTGCCATCACTATTATCCTATTTTCTCCCTCCCTCTCTCTCTCTCTCTCTAACTCTCTCTATCTGTGTTTGCTAGAAGCTGCTGGCGTCGCCGTCAGCGGTCACCGTTTGCAACCAGCCAAAAGAGGAAACTGAGAAGTGGCTTCCTCGGAGGAAAGGGACGACGGACAGCTCAGGAAATGAAAAACACGATAAGGGGATGTTTATTATCTCCTCAGAAGTCACGTGCTTAATTTTATGATAGTATATATATCCACCATTCCGTAGAGATCCTGATCCCTCCCTCTCTCTCTCTCTATCTCTCTCTCTCTCTATCTCTCTCTCTCTCAATAAACCCTAGACGCAACGTATCAGCTTTCTCTCTCTTCCTTTCTATCTCTTCTCACGCTTGGCCGACAGAGTCCAGAGATTGCAGAAAGAAACCCTGTCCTCATAATGATCTCTCTCTCGCTCTCTCTCTAGATTCTAAGGTACCAAATCCAAAAACTTCAACTGATCAGCTCTCTCTCTCTCTGCCCGCACGTATCTAGATTCCAACGTAGTAAACCCGGAACTTAAAGTGATCAGCTCACTCTCTCTCTCTCTAGAAATGCAGGACTGGGAGAGAGGGCCAGTGATTGGGAGAGGAAGCTTCGGAGCAGTCCACCTGGCACGTTCTTCCTCTACGACCTTAATGGCGGTCAAATCTTCCCCCCTCTCTCAATCCTCCTCTCTCCTCCGCGAGCACTTCTTCCTCAGCCAACTTGCTGGCTGCCCGGAGATTATCTCCTGCTATGGTGGCGCCGCCACCTCCGACATGTACAACCTTTTTCTAGACTATCTCCCCAATGGATCCCTCGCGGAGCTTCGGCGGCGTCGCCACTTCGCCGCCGAGGAGATTCGCCGCGTCACGGCTTCTCTCGCAAGCGGCATTTGCAAGATCCACGCCGCCGGCATTGTTCACTGCGACATTAAGCCACAAAATCTCCTCTTCGACGCCTCCGGTGCCCTCAAGATCATCGATTTTGGACTGTCTAAGTTCTCCCGCGCGCCAGCCAAACCTCTAAATTCGTCTTATTCTTCTTCTTCCTCCCTCTTCCTCTTCCTCTACGTCTTCCTCTTCTTATTCTTCTTCTCCTCCTTCTAGGGTTTCTTCTTCTTCTCCTCCTCCTTCTTCTTCTTCTTCTTCTTCTTCTTCTTCTCCTTCTTCTCCTTCTTGTAGGGTTTTTTCTCCTTCTCCTTATTCTTCTCATTCAAGGGATTCTTCTTCTTATTCTAGGGTTCCTTTTTCTTGTTGTTCCAGGGCTGTTTGTTCTTCTTCGAGGGTGTCTTCTTCTCCATGTGCTTGGGTTTCTTGTTCTTGTTGTTCTAGGGTTACTTCTCCGAGAATTTCTTCTTTTTCTTGTTCTAGGGTCACTTCGTCCTTTTCTTCTTCTTCTTCTTCTTCTTCTTTTCTTCTTCTTCCTCTTTTCCTTCTTCCTCCTCTTTTTCTTCTTCTTCTTTGTCTCTGAGAGGAACGCCGATGTATATGGCGCCAGAATCAGCCTTAAAAGGGGAGTGTGAGCAACCGGCGGATATCTGGGCTTTAGGTTGCGTGGTGTCGGAGATGGCCTCCGGTGAGCCCCCATGGCCCACCTCCAAGGCTTCCTCTATCGGGTCTCTCTGGTTCTTGCTCAGCTCTGGCGACTTCTCGCCAGAGATTCCCAAGGAGTTGCCTGAGGAAGGAAAGGATTTCCTCAGAAGATGCTTCATCCGGTGCCCAAGAGAGAGGTGGACGGCTGAGATGCTCCTCCAACATCCCTTCATAAAGGTTTTGGGATCCTCTCCGGTGGCTTCTCCCAGGAGCGTCTTTGATAATCTACCGGAGCAGGATTGGAATCTCCCCACCTTCGGAAGCTCTCTGTGGGTCTCCGGAGACCACTCTCCGGCGCCGGTTAGAGGCTTAGGGGAGCTCGCCTCAAGCTCAATTCTCTGGCCCAATTGGGATTCTTTGGAACAGTCTTCCTGGTTGTTGGTAAGAGGTGAGGCGCAGGAGTTTCTGAAGTCTAACACCTCATGAAAGGATTAGTGGATAATCAAGATGAAGATCATCTTCCACGGAGAGAACTACACAAAAGCCTCCCTAATTGAATATAATCATAATTATTCTCTTTCTTCTTCCCCCTATTTATATTTGATTAAAATATAAGTGATAACATACAATTTGTACTAAAATCACATGATTGTTAGCAGTTTTGAATGCATATTTCACACATTTAATTTATGTTATCATGTTTTTAATGCATATTTCACACATTTTAATTTATGTTATCATGTTTTGAATGCATATTTCAAACATTTAATTTATGTTATCATGTTTTGAATGCATATTTCACACATTTTATTTATGTTATCATGTTTTGAATGCATATTTCACACATTTTATTTATGTTATCATGTTTTTAATGCATTTTCGCAAATTCCAGGTTATTTATCTTGAAGTCTCAAAATGCATCATTTCATGATAATTTGTATAAATTCACAAATTTAACTTCTCAAAAACAAAATATCTTTAATATTAACCATTTTTATCTGATTATGGATAATAAAGAGATTTCACTTTAAATCAACTTATAATTTGATAGTTTGCCTTTCAAAAGTGAAAATAGATATTTTGATAGAACAATATTTTAATTCCCCAATTAATTCATAAAATAAATGATATATATTTGAATTTATGATCCACTAAAGAAAATTTGACTGAAAAGGGAGTTATATTGTGAAAGATATGAATTTTTAAGTTCTAGGAATTTTCTAGAATTTTTAAAAGCCTAAAAATGAATTATTAGGAATCTAAGTGCATGCAGGTCACATAAACTCAAATTTTCCGAGTTTTAAATTTACCTCGTTTTTTTTATCATTCTAGGTGATGTGATAGCAAGAGAGATGTCATATCAAGCAAATCAAAGTAATTTAACTAAAAACATCCAATTTTACTTAAAGGGTGGGTAAGTGGCGTAATTTAGTTAAGGGATGATGCAAAGAGAGATGACATCATTTGGAACATCTAGTTGCATCCAACGGCCACGACTTAAAGGATGACAGTTTGATATTTAAGTACCCAAGAGGCAATATTTGAATCAGCACAATCAAGAAATGCCCTTTATTTGATAGTTTCACCCAATTTCCCTTATCAATACACTTTCTTTCCCAAAAAATATTGTTCAAGAATTCTAATTGACTAGACCATTAGGTCAAATTTTTCCTTGATTTTCTTGTTTAAAACATATTCAAGACTCACTTTTGGTTTCTACTGAGGATTTATAATCAAGATTTTGATAAGAACTTTAGGGAGAATTTATCACTAGAACATCAAATTTCTATTTGGGAATCTTGGAAAGAAAAGCCCTTGTTCAAGCGATTAATTGGATCAATTTTCTTATGGTTTTGAGATATTCTTTAATTGGATAATATTTTTTCTAACCTATAGCCATTAAAACTTAGATTTTGATTACAAATAGTGGATCATTAGCCATTATCAATTTTCGTCACTTTCTCTATCTCTCTACACATGATTTTTTCTCTCCTTTTTCTTTCCTTGACTTCTCTTGAAATTTAACTTCAATTTACATCATTTTTTTCCTTGAAAATTCAATTACACATAAAATAAGAAATAGGTAGGAATAAAATTTACAAAATTGACTCTCATGCATTGCCATGAAAACATTGATTGTGTTGTTCGCGCATGTGCCAATCACTAGCATGTTAGTTTAATCTAAGTTTGATAATTTACATTGGTTTGTGCTTAATAATTATGAAATATTATATTAAGAAACTTTTAGATTTGGATTGATAGCTTTTCATAAAAATGATTTGAGAAGGGTATGTCCATGTTAGTGCAGGTACCAACAGCTTGCATGATTGACCTACTTCGACTTCGGAACACATTCGCCACTAAGAATAAGCTCTAGATTAATTATTTTCTTATTTGTCATTAAAACATTTGAATAAGAAATTCTAAACATAGGATTATCATTATTTTTTTTTAGTATTATAACAAGACAGATGTTCCTAAAGACACAAACATTTCAGTTTCATCCTCAGGAAATTATGAATTATTATTATTATTTATGTTATTTTAGATTATATGCTTAATTTTTTTATTACCATTTGCTTAAAATATCAATGTTTAATATCCATTGTTAAACCATGTTATTGTTCATTATCTTATTATCCCTGATATTTTTCTTACATAGTTTAATTTGTATTTTAGTTATTTTAAATTAATTATTATCTAATTTATTTTTTCTTTTAATTTCAGGTACTCATTTTACTATAAATATATATAGATATATATATTAGCTACGATTTTCTTCTCTCTCTAGTCCACTCTTTAAAAACCCAAATAACTAAAATCACAGGTACCCCAAACTTCAATGCCCTCTCTCTCTCTCTCTCTCTCTCTCTCTCTCGTGTGCAAAATCAAGGGTTCCCTCTCCTCAGCGAAGAAGAAAAGAAAAAAAGGGGTGATCCAATTCTCTCTCGTGCACGCGATCACAAAAGCAATTTTGAAGCAATCGTAGTTCTCAACATTTTTGAAGAAACACCGACGATCAAGCTATCGACACTCACTTTATGTTCTCCGGAACTACACGCAACGGAAATCATCGTGTTAGGCCTTCGTTTGACTTTCGCTTTCCCTTCTTGTGTCTTCGACCTGCATTTTGGTTTTGATTTCAGTTTGTTTCAGTTTTGTCTCCTTTAAAAAGTCAAGTTTCTTTGATCGTAATTTTTGTTTAGATTCTTTTTTTTTTCAAATATTGATGTATTTTTTTATTTAAATACTGATTTATTTTGTCTTCCTAATTTTGGCGTAATTCTCGTTTAGATTCCAACTTTTCTTTGTATTTCCTATTTTCGTTTTGGTTGTGTTTTTATTACGAGTTATTTATTTGTTTGTCAATATTAATTTTAGTATCAAATTAGTGTCTTAGGATTTGGAATTAGTTTCAAAATTGTTTGTATTCTTTTATATGTGTTAGGTGTGTCTTCCATAGATCATTTGAATCTGTGTATTAGAAGAAAATTTAGGCAGAACTCCATCGAATTCTTGTTTAAATTTATGTTATTTGAAGTCAATTTTTAGTCTAATCTCCACCTTATTTTAAGGATAGATTAAACCAAGTTTAATCTTTTTAATTATTTTGATATTTCTGTTTTCCTTATTCATTACACTCTTGAGGAATTTTTTTTGGAATTAGAAAGCAAATTGAACAAAATTGCATCAAGGTGAGATTCAAGGTGACAGTCTTGAAAGCAAATTTTTGGTAAATTTTTATTGGTAATTTTTTTGGTAAATTTTTATTGATATATAGTGCATTAGAATCATCGCAAAATGTTTAGAGTATAGTTCTCTGGATAGGCAAGTGTTGATGTTGTGTCTATATCAGTATTACATTCCAAGTCAACGGGAGAAAGTCAAAGTCAATAGTAGAAAGTCAAAGTCAACAGAAAAAAGCCAAAGTCAATAGCAGATAGTCAAAGTTAAAGTAGACAGTCAAGGTCAAGGCATAAATGACAAGTCACACAATTAAAGTCAAAGTCAAAGTCAAACCAGCAAATCGGGGGTTATTTTTAAATTGTTTTCATTTTAATAATTTCCTTTTACGCATATCATATTTAAATCATTAATTGTTAGCTTTCGTGATTAGTTTAGTTTCTCATTTTATTTACATATCTATTTATCTTGTGAGCTGAATTGAAGTACTAGGTAATTAGTTGCACCATCACACTTTGTGTCAGCTCTGGGTGAGTCATACCTACCCACGAGGGTAAGGGGGAGATTCCTTGAGAATCGTAGCTAGTCGGGACGACTCTAGAGAGTTGACTAGAAAGTCAAATAGAGGTATATTTGTTCTTCACCTGACAGGACTACTCGGACTCGGGGACGAGCGACTTACTTGGTGCATACGTGGATCGGAGATACGTGTAAAAATACGGTTGTTGAATGCACAAATTTACATATCAAACAATTTATACTCAACTCTTCAAATCTGATTTTCCTGTTAGAACAGTGGCCAGTCAAGGTTGAATCCATAGAGAAGAAGGTTAAAAGATTAAAATCAAGAAAGATTTTTAGTGTTTTTTCATATTTAGAAAGCAGAGATGAAAGGTGAAAGGAAGAAAATGAGCATGGAGATGAAATGAATTGAACAAGTGCTTCCAAACTCCTTGCAAAGATTGAAACCCCTTGATCGATGGTAGAAAAGTGATTTTTAGGGTTTGTAAATGAGAAAATGTTGATAAACAGATGAGGAAAATAGAAGAAAATTGATAGAAAATGATCCCAATCTAAAGATTCATGATGAAAATACAATCAGTGATGCTCCCTAATCAAAACATGCCTTCAAGAGCTGTATATTTCACCCGGACTTGGTGTCCTGCATCGAACATGAGGAATGAATTGAAGAGAGAAGAAACTTAATAAGAATGATGGTCAACACATGATGAATGATCAATCATTGCTTTCTTTGCTTTTGGCTAGCCAATGCTAGAAGCATACAACAAAACATTTATAACCCTAATTTTTTTGTCTCAGAACTTCTATCAGCCTTAGAAAATTCGTGGAGCTTGAAATGAAAATCATGCCCACGAAATTTCAGCCCCTAACTCCATCAGGATCGTCGGATATCAAGCTTTTACTTTAGAAAAATTTGGACTATTGATAGTGTTTCTCTCTCCTCAGATTGCGCTGGTCAAAGCGCTCCGATCAAAATTCTCTTAAACACAAGAAAATTACCATTAAATGCCCCTCAGCTCTCTCCTCTCTCTTCTCTTTCCTCTCTCGTCTCTCTTCTCTCCATGCGAAATAGGGAGATGAGGAGAGAAATTTTTGCACGCAAGACGGTAGGAAGGGGAAAGCACAGAAAGAAGTGGAGGACGAGGATGACGGAGATGGTGAGGGTGGAAGAGAAGGAGAAAAGAAGAGGGAGAAGGAAGGGAAGCAAATGAGAGGGGGAAGACGAAAGAGAGGAGAGTGAGTTCTCCTCGCGACGGAGGTAATTTCCGTCGTGAGGAGACGCAAGGAGAGAAAGAGAGGAGAGACAGAGAGGTTCGCCTCTGCGTCTCAAGAAGGAGATAGGCTCAAGAGAGAGAGAGAGAAGGAGAAGGAGAGGGAGAGGGAGAGGCATCGCGAGAGAGAGGGGCGAAGAGAATAGAGAGAAAGAGAGGATAGAGGGAAGAACAAAAAATAGAAAGATGGGAAAGAGAGATCTTGAAATTTTTTTATGAGGATAATTCTCAGGATACAAGAGGTATTTATAATGGTGAAAAGATCTATTGTAAGAGTCTCATTTAGAAAGTAGACATTTCGTCGAACAGCTGTGTAGATCAATAGTTATGATCGGTAACGGCTGTGGCTGTCTTGCCTTTGATTGGCTGATCTGTCTTGGAGCTGTGCGCTAATTGGATGGAATCAAGGTCAATTAAATCTGAGTTGAGCCAAGTTGACTCAACACAATTTGGTTCAGCATGTATTCAATGTAGTGTCTCAATACCCTCTTGCAAGCTCACGGTGGGAAGCACGTGAAGCTTGGACTTTAATTGAAGAAACCTATGTTTTGGTAAGGGCTTGGTCAACAAATCAGTGAGTTGATCTTTGGTAGAGACGTAGCCAATCCGTAGCTGCTTGGAGTTGACTAATTCACGGACAAAATGATAATAAATTTCAACATGTTTCATCCTAGAATGAAACACTCGATTGGCTGCTAGGTAGGTTGCTCTAATGTTGTCACACCATAGGACTGGTGAAGTAGGTAGTGGAAACCGAAGTTCTTGGAGAAGAGACCTCAGCTAGAGAATTTCTGCCGTAGCATCAGAGAGGGCTCGATACTCAGCTTTTGTGTTGGATCAGACAACTATTTTCTTCTTCCAAGAGCTCCATGAGATCAAGTTTTGACCAAGAAAGATGTAGAAGCCTCTAGTTGATCTTCTATTGGATGAAGAATCGGCCCAATCTGCATCACTAAAGACTTTTAAAGTGAAATCGGACTGTGAATGATAAAAGAGGCTATCAGTCAATTTTCCTTTTATGTATCTTAAAAGATGTTTGACTTTGAGCCAATCATCCTTAGTTGGAGAGTGCATTGACTGACATACTCTGTTCACAGCAAACGATATACTTGGTCGTATAATTTTAAGATACTGCAATGCCCCAATAGTGCTACGCTAGATAGAAGGGTTAACAGAAGTTAAATTTGACAACTTTGAAATAGAATATGAACATGGATTAGAAACCGGTTTTGTATGTTCCATGTGTAATTTTTAAGAATTGAAAGTGCATTTTCTTTTAGAGAGAAAACATCCATTAGATTTTTGAAGAAATTCAATTCCTAACAAATATTGAGCAGGGCCTAAATCTTTCATTGTGAAGGTATTTTTAAGCATTTTAATAAGAGGTGTGTTATTCGCAAAACTCGAACTGATTAAGAGAATATCATCAACATATATTAATATGAATATAGGGGTTATTATTGTGGTAATGAAAAAAAAAGTGAGGTGTCAGTGGATGAACCATGAAAATTAAGAGAATGAAGAAAAGAAGATAAATGTTTAAGAAGTTGACTGCTTGCTTCATTCCATATAATGACTTATGAAGTTGACAAGCATAAGATGAAAATGTTGTCTTGGAATCCAGGGGGTTGACTCATACAAATTGTCTTAGTAAGGTTACCATGTAGGAAAGCATTCGAAACGTCCACTTGATGAATATACCAATTCTTAGTGACAACTAAAGAGAGCAACAAATGAATTGTGGTGATTTTTATAACTGGACTAAAAGTTTCTTGGCAATCAAATCCTTCTTCCTGTTTGTAGCCTTTTGCCACAAGTCTGGCTTTGTATCTGTCGATGGTCCCATCAGGTTTTTGTTTGACTTTGTATATCCATCGCCAACCTATGACATTCATATTTGGACTTTAAGGTACTAAAGTCCATGTGTGATTATGATGAAGGGCTCGAATCTCTTCTTTCATGGCTTTAGTCCATTCAAGATTTTGTAGTGCCTGAATGTGATTAGTAGGTTCAGAATGACTTTGGGATTGAGTGATTAAACATTCAGGCAATGGGTGTTTAGTGACGTGTTGAGTTTGTTTATATAAGTCTGTATGAGATTTTGTTTTTCTAGGAGGTGTCGAATCAAGCGAAAATGATGAAGATATGGGTTGGTCAATGGATGATTTAGTAGATAATGATTATGAAGAAGATAATTCAGATGAAGAATGAGAATCAAGTGTACTAGCCTAATTCTTTGTACCTGGAAAATTTGGGTCATCTGTGATAATGGTGATTGCCACATGAAGAGGAGATGAGGTTGACTTGGTCAACGAAGATGATACAGGTGAAGTAAACTCAGCTAGTTACTGTGAGGGAGCAATTATGACCGGTCCTTGTCCCAAAATATCCTGTGACTCAGTGGAAGGAGATGTTGAGAGCATCATGGAATTTGAAAATGGAAAAATATTTTCTTTGAAGATAACATCCCGAGAAATGTATAGCTTACCTGTAATTAGTGATAAGAATTGATAACCTAAATGCATGTGACTATAGCCAAGAAATACACATTTTTCAGACCTTAAATCTAGTTTATTTTCATGTATGCCCTTAAGTGAGGATAACATAGGCATCCAAAATTTTGAAGAAAATAATAGTCAGGTAACTCTCTGTATAATAATTCATAGTGTGACTTATACTGTAATAAAGGAGTTGTCATCCTATTGCTTGCAAAGATGTTGTTTTAAGGAGAGAGAGAGAGAGAGAGAGAGCTATCTCTAAGAGGTGTCAATCTTTTCTTTATGCACTCCCATTTTTCTCGGGTGTGTAGGGGCAGGAGACACGATGTCTAATTCCATGTTGCTTGAGATAATTTTGAAGTGCATGAACCTCACCTCCCTAGTCAGTTTGAAGAGAGATCAATTTGGTAGAGAATTGTCTTTCTGCCTTAGGATGAAATTCCATAAAGATTCGGAGGACATCACTCTTGTTCTTCAACAAATAACCAAGTGTATTTTAGTAAAGTCATCAACAAATATTTAAAACCGAAATGAGATATCTCAGGGGCTAGACCCCAAACATCCGAATGTATAAGTTCAAGAGGCTTGGAAGATCTATGTAATGAATCTTTAAAAGACAATTTGTGAGACTTTGAAGAGGAACATGCATCATATTGATAACATGCTATTTATACGTGAATTTACATGATTATTAATGCAAATAAAAGCATTAAATATTCTAATTGTATGCATGTTATCATATTTTAAGTATATTTCTATCATTTTGTATAATTTCATGTCATGATCTAAAAATACGTCAATTTATGGATTATTATACATAATTAAACAAATGTGATTTTTAATCCTAATTATATTTGAGATCATAAGTATGTTTTCATGATTAAATGATAAGAGAAATGATGCTTATTAACATTCATGTATTTTTTATAAGTTATTTTAGAAAATACATGAATGCATTTATTTAATTAAAATTCATTCTCTTATTATTTTAACATTTTGACTTTTTATAATAATAGATTATTCAATTTCTGATCCAACAAAACAAATTTGAATTAATTTGGAGTTTTATTATGAAAGTTAAGATTTTTACAATTTTTAGGAATTTTCTGGAATTTTTCTGAATTTATTTAAGTGTATTTTTAATTTTTAAATTATTAAAAACAATTAAAAAGGGAAAAAAGGGGTTAAATTATCGTGCGGGACCCGCGTGGATGCGACATGGCATGCAAGGCCACATGGCAGAGCCACGCAAGCCCACGGGAGCGCCTGCGTCACGCGGAGGTGGCACGTGTGCGTATTTACATTTATTTATATATATATAGTTACTGTAAGTATAAGCATTTACGTTTATCGGAACTCGCTAACCCATAAAGTAGTCGCACCTTATAAACCCGACATTTCTCTTTAATTTTCTCCGTGTGGGACTATTCGTCCTTTGATTTTTATTTCAGGCGACATGGCTGAATACGGAGCGCTGGATCAAAGCGCGTGGATTATCGCGCTTAGATTGCGTGGACGCGGAGTCCACCGGATCATCAATCAGAGCACGTGCTTAAATCACGATTTAAGTGAACCTTTTGACGAATCATTTGACGACGCATGGACTCACCATGACCGCCCGATGAAGATCCAACGGATGGATCAAAACGACGTGCCTCTTTCTTCACGCGACGTGGACGCATCTTAACCCTTCACAGTCGATCGAATAGATGCGACTTAATCGCATCGATTCATCAAAAGATGCGCAATCCTGACCGTTCATCGCGGTGAACCACCTCATCCAACGGTTACGCCTCTTTTCTCCTATAAAACCAATGTTCTTCGCGACAGAAAAGACACCCTTGGATTTTTTAGTAAAATCGAACTGTGTGGACACCACAATTCGAGAGTCAACCGATTTCTTTCTCTTCTTGACACGTTTCTGCGTCTGAGGAGTGCTTGAAATCGAAAATTGATTAAAGGAATGAGGAGAAATCACACCTTGAATGCCATCTTCGTCTTCGAAATTGCGGAATGAAAAGCTATGAATCGGGCAATTAATTGGATCATTTCGAAGGCTACTTTGGGTTAGATTGCGTGTTTTCATCTTAGTCTTTCATAATTTAGTGTTAATTTTATATTCTTAATCGTAGATTAAGTTTAATTTGTTTTTAATTTCGGTTTTCAATCATTTTCGCGATCGAATTTTTCTCCCATTTTCAAACTTCAATTACTGCGCAAATTCTCATCCAAATCACTCGATTTTTTATTCCGTGGATTCGTAATTAAGGTATCTTTCTTAATATTATAAAATTCCTAATTTCTAAACACAATTCGTTCTCCGATTTGTTCTAATTTCAAAGATATCTCTCAAATTTCCCTAATTCTCCGTGGATTCGACCCTTATTTACCCTTATTCGATCCTTAATTCTCAAAATTAAGGATAAGTTTGGACTTTGTTTTGACACGACATCGTGTGTATTCAACGACCATACGCATTCGTTTCATCACACACATAAAATTTCTAACATGATGTGAAACAGGAATTTCAAAATTTTTTAAAATGTTTTGAAAAATCTGAAAGTGAGGATGCCCAAGTCTATTATGCCAAGTTTCTTGTGATGCTCATTCTCCTAAGTTGGTAGTGAAATGGTGCATGTGGTTGAGAATGTAGAGTCCATCTTTATGCGTGCCTTGCATTCCCACCTCCCCTGTCTTGTTATCCTTCACCTGAAAAAGAAAGCAAGAAATTCTATGAAGACAATGTTATCAAGGGAAAATTTGTGAACCGACAATAAATTTTTAGTAATTAGTGGCACATATAAAACATCTTTTTAATTTAAAAGTGCAACTTTGATTATGTAAGTATGCCTTACCTGTGTGAGTGATCTACATACATTGACCATTCCTGACATACAATTGATCAGGTCCAGAGTAGATAGAAGGATCATGTATGTCACTTAAATTTGGGGTGATATGGTGAGAAGCACCAATATCAGGATAACAAGTAATCCCTTGCAGTGGTGGATTCATGGCAGTAGTGACCATGTTTACCTGAGGATTACTAGAAGATGCTCGAGAGTTGGAATTTTGATTTTTCAGATTCCACGTAGGCTGTACAAAAGTCTTTGTTGAAGCATTCATAGCAGTTGACTGCCTTGTGACCAAATTTGAAACACAACTAACATCGAGGTTGATTTTTGCCTTGACTGCATCCTTGTCTTCTATTAGATTTCCCTCCTCTGTTGTGTTGAGAATCCTGATTCTGTGATTGTGTGAAATTTGCACAAGGTGCAAACTTTGTGGATTTATGTTCTTGTGCTTGTCAAAGAAGATGAGACTCATATGTGCAAAGGTTAGATACCACATCATCAAATGTAAGAGAGTCCAAGAGAGGACTTGTATTTGCATAAAAAGCATTGTACGGTGGGGGGAGTCCTTGTATAAGTGCAAAAGTGAGATCCTCTTCTGCCATTTTGCCTACACAAGACTGAATTTCATCCCCAAGATTTTGAATAGTCTGAATATAAGTGTCGCGTGGTCTGATTCCCTTTTCGGAAATTGTGAAGCCTTGTTTGTATTTCCATGACACGTGATCTAGTTCTTGCTGCATATTGCTTGTTGATTGCTTCCCATGTTTCTTTGGTTGTTTCATTACCAACGGCTAAAGACATCGTAGATTCGGATAAGGAGGAGGTAATGATAGATAGAACTACCTTATCTTGGATGCACCATCCATGATAGGCGAGATTGGGGCATGCTTGACTTTTTTCGTTGAGAGAAGAGATCATTGGTGAATCTTGATGAAGAAGATTTGTTAGTTGATAAACTAGCAATAGAGGAAGAAGCACTATCTTCCATAGTAAGAAATTATCGCGTGTCAATTTTGATTGACACCATTAATCCTGCAAGATTGATATTTGTCATAGCAACGATTGGGACTAGAACAGTTGTTGGAAGAGCTGATAGAGTTCCATCCTCAATTGTAGGTTGACTAACATCGCTTTGAGGCTCCATGAGATTGATTGAAATCTTGATCATGGTCAAGAATCGATCGAGATGCCGTTAGGCAGACTGCTCTGAGACCATGAAGAGAATAGAGAGAAAGAGATGATAGAGGGAAGAACAAAGAATAGAAAGATAGGAAAGAGAGATCTTGAAATTTTTTATGATGATAATTCTCGGAATACAAGATGTATTTATAAGGGTGAAAAGATTCATTGTAAGAGTCTGAGTTAGGAACTAGACATTTTGTCGAACAACTGTGTAGATCATTCTTTATGATTGGTAACGGTTGCGGTAGTCTTGCCTCTAATTGGCTGATCTGTCTTGGAGTTGTGCGGTGATTGGCTGGAATCACGGTCACTTAAATCCGGGGTGAGCCAAGTTGACTCAGCATAATTCGGTTCAACATGTGTTCGATGTAATGTCTCAATAAGGGGGAGAGAGGTGGAGAAAATTTTCTCCCCCTCACGTGCGCGTGCGAGGAGACAAGAGTGAGGAGAGGGGGAGTGAAAGAGAGAAGGAAAGAAGAAAGAAGGAGAAGAGGGAAGTGGAGGAGTGATGGAACGAATCGATGCGGTCGTTAATTGCACACCGATTTGTGTCAACAATAAAACTAAATTTATCAATTTAATGATTTAATTACGAATTGAGTGGTATAATGGTAAATAAGGGTCAAATCCACAGAGAACTAAGAGATTTTTTAGAGATCTTTTGGAATTTGATCAAATCGGACGATGAATTCAGGTGAGAAATTAGGGAAAATGATGAATTTGGAAAGATAACTCAAAGACGAATCGACGGAATCAAAAATCACTCGATTTGCATCAAGATTCGCGGAGAAATCGATGAATGAATTAAGGAGAAATTTTCGAATGCGATTAGGAGAAATCCGAAATTAAAAGACTAATTAAACCAAATTAACGATCCTAAATTACAAATTGATGATACATGACAAAAGATTAGGAGGAAAACACGTAATCTAACCCGAGATAGCAATTGAAATGATCCAATTAATTGCCACATTCAAGGCTTTTCATTCCGTAATTTCGAAAATGATCTTCAGTGTTCAAGAGGCGAATTCTCCTTAATCGATCGACGAAATCTCACTTTCAATCACTCTGTGGATGTGGAAATGAGTCTAGAAGTGATTGGAAGTAAGAGATTCAAGGATGGAGGTGTTTAGATAGATCAATTGAGCAAAATCATCCAAGAATACATGAAAAATGTCGAAGAACATCTCAATTTATAGCCAATTTGGGCGTAACTGTCCGATGAAACGCTTCATCCTCGATCAACGGCTTTGATTGATCGCATTATTGTAAATTGTTACCGTTAAGTCGCATCCGTTGGATCACCGATCGACCGCTGAGATTTCGCCACGTCGCGTGCGTTATAATAACGCATGTAACGTCCGTCGTTTGATCGCAATCGGACGCTCAAATAAATTTCTCGTCCGTTTAATCTCAGCCGTTATAACTTGGTTGATGGATGGTTGAGATTATATCGTTTTTAAAATGATTCGCCGACGAGTGATGGTGTGCCACGTAACCCGCCTCTATAAGTGAAGATCAACGACTTAGATTCTTTGCGCGATTGGACACTCCAAAGGCTTCCACGTCACACCTCGCTCTTGATCGTTGATCGCGATTGATCGGACACTCCAAATTGCGCCACATCGCCTAGGCGCTAATATTAAATTGAAAAATCGATTTTAAATTAGAAAAACCGATTTTTAATTCCATAAAATCCTTAGAAATTCATTAAAAATTCAGAAAAATTTAGAAAAATTCAATAAAATTCTGAAAAAATCCCTAAAAATTAGAAAATTCATAACTTTTAAAATACAACTCCAAATTAATCTAGATTTTTTTCATTAGATAAGAAATTCAATTATCTATCATTATAAAAATTCAAAATATTTAAATAACAAGAGAATAAATTATTATTTAAAAAATACACTCATTTCTTCTTGAAAAACAAAACGTAGAAAAATAAATGAATGTGTGTAAACATTTTCTCTTATTATTTAACATTAAAACTTAATTATAATCTCAAATTTAAATGGGAATAATCTATTCTAAAATATATTATTAATTATGCATAATCATCCCTAATTTAGTGCATTTTGAGATTATAACTTAAAATTGCATAAAATGATAGAAATGCCCTCAAAGTATGATTAAATGCATAAAAATGGAATGTTTTATTCCTTAATTTGCATTAATAATCATGTTTTTGCATGTTATCAAGGAGGAAGAAATATTCCTCCTCCGCCCCCTTATGCAAGCACACGCGTGCATGCAGGACAGAAACAAATCTCTCCTCGCGACGGAAATTCTCGTCTCGAGATAGAGAGAGAGAAAGGGGGAGAGAGAGAAATCGCGAGAGAGAGGGAGAGAAAGAGAGAGAGAGAGGGAGAGAAAAAGAGGGTGAGAGGAGAAGGAGTTCTACTCGCGGTTCCCTCGCGATGGAAGTAATTTCCATCGCGAGGAGACACAAGGAGGGAGAGAGAGAGGGAGAGAGGAAGGTAGAGAAATAGAGAGAGGAAGAATTAGTGAGATCTTCTCACAACAGAAAATTTTCTGTCGCAAGAAAGGAATCGTGCGCATGCAAGGAAGAGAAGGAGAGAGTGAGAGGGGAGAAGAGAAGAAGGAGAGAAGGAGAGAGTGAGAGAAGGAAGAGAAGGAGAGAGTGAGAGGGGAGATGAGAAGAAGGAGAGAAGGAGAGAGTGAGAGAAGGAAGAGAAGGAGAGAGTGAGAGAAGGAAGAGAAGGAGAGAGCGAGGAAGAGAAGAAGAGAAGGAGAGAAAGAGACGAAGACAATGCATGAGAGAGTGAGAGATTCCGAGAGGGAAAGACAAAGAGAGAGATTGCAGGAGAGGCAGAGATCGATTGCGATTGAGCGATCAAGATATCGAGATCGAGATCGAGCGATCGAGATATCTAGATCAAGATATTGAGATTGGAGAGAGAGAGATAGAGATTCATTTTCATAATTTTAATTTCTAAAAATTCCTTAAAAATTTTAGAAAAATCCAGAATAATTTCAATTCATTTTATATATAAAATAAATTATATTATTTGTTAAATCAATTGTCATTAAATGCTCATAAAATGTTATTAATTTATGAAAAATCAAGAATATCTTTTAAAACACATAATTTATCAATTTAATCATTTTAAATCATGATAACATGCATTTATGATTATATTTTAAAGAAGAAATGCATAAAATGCATGATATTAATGCATGAAATTGCATGTTCTCAATCGGTGACGAGGCTTGGTGACTTCAAAGAGGCAAGCCAGCCTGAAAGAGAGTAGGGAGCAGCGTGCGGAGCTCTAGGGAGTTGGCCTGAGGGATGAGACGAGTGGTGGGGTACCGAAGGATGTCGGCAAAGTAAGGTCACTAATCAAGAGCGTGAGTGAGTCAAATCGAAAGATTGTGTTAGAACTTTGATCTGATTATCCCAGCTAGCTAGTAGTTACTACTGGGAGATTAGCCAGGTGAGGAGTGACTCTAGGAGGACTGTCTCCTCTTGGGACTGGCACAGGGAGTTTGGATACCCTGTCTAGCATAAAAAAAATCAAGCGTATGAGTGACGTGAGAAAGTTAAGGGATAATCAACAAATTCAAAAAGGATTACAAAAATTTAAAGATTAAAAAGATACTAATTCACCCCCTCCCCTCTTAGTAATTTCCCCATCTCATTTGGGAATTTCATAGCACAATGTTGCCTTTCTATGTTGCCACATTCGCACACAAATATGAACCCTTAAAATAAGGCCTTAAAGTAATTCTAAAATTTCTTAAAATTAGAAATAATTAGAAAAAGCATAAGTTTCAAAATATAAGGTTTTTATTAATGATATTTGAAGAAATATATCAAAATTTAATTTCTTATTAACATCACATTTTAGACTAAAAGTAAATCAGAACAATGGGAAAGTTTCTTAGACTAAATCTAGTTTGAATCAATTAAGTAAAAAAAAGAGTTGACCTCAATTCTTTCCCTCTTTTATTATTCTTTTATTATTCTTTTCATTTTTTAAATCACCTACTCTTTGAAATCATGAAAACTCAAAAAGATAATTTGATTTCAAAATTTTTGACCATAAAAAAGGGAAAAAATGTATAACCTAAAAATAGGTTGTAGAATGTAAACATTTCACTTGTGTGGCTTTGTAGAATATAAATAATTAGATATGAATAAAAAATGGATGAACGCACATATAGACAACACTTGACAACAGACCCATGAAAACACACTAAAATCCACTATGGTGATAAAAAATGCCTTCCTAAATGTGGACTAGAGCATAGAGATCTAAATGCATGTGCCCCCACGTAATTCAACCAACAAAAAAATGCAAATATAGCTGAAGGTTTAATGAAAGCACTTTCTAGGCAAAGTAACCATGAGCCTGGTATTGGAGGTTTTTTTCTCTCAATTGATGAAGGAAATAGACTACCAGATAAATGGTGACCCTCATTATTTTTCCAACTCAAAATTATGGGGACTAACTATTCTGTTCGATTATTTTCATGATGTAATTGCAAAACTTGAGTGGGCTAATGAAAGCTAAGTTCAAAGCCAGGAGCCCTCCTCCCAACCTTTTTGGGATCAAAATGGAATTTCTAAATAAGCATTGAAGAGAGTCATTATAAATATTGTTGATGGTTCATTTGTATGGCCTAATCTATTCCCTACAATGAAATCTATAGGAAAGAGATATGGTTACTTCAAGATTGTTTCAATTTTAAAAAGTCAAATGTAATTTATGTTTCAAGTTAAACATTAATGAATGTGAACTTATGAGTGCAAAATCACGATGACTAAAAAAATTTCATTTAAAATTTGGCAATATGTGTTTTAATAGTGTGAATCATGAAATAAAATGAGTTAATAGTGATGAAAATGAGCATCCAAAGGGAAAATTATTAGTATATATTTAAAGAGTAGAGGTTAGCATATGGAAATTTCTCCCAAATATAGTAACATTCATGGTCAATTTACTCGAAGCACTCTTGAAAGGCTAGGTTATCTGGGAAGAAAGTGAGGAGTTGGTAATCAAAGTACATCTCCATTGGACAACGAACCAGAATTCCAATCTCAAGAAGAAGAGATTATAACAAGAATTCCAATCTCAAGATGAAACAGATTTATCTTGGAGATCAAGAATTACTAAGTCCAAATTAAACTTTTTTTCTTGAAAAAAAGTACAAATTCAATTATATCGAGAAATTTGATATAGAAATTAGACATATCCAACCGCTCAAATTGAAAGATGAAAAGATTAGCTCCTCGGCTCCGTCATAGTTCCATCAACTAAAGACGCAATCGATCGAAAAAATCTCCCAAATCCATTGATATTTTTTATATTTATCATGATAATTTATAATAAACAATGAACAAAATAAATTCATTAAGTGAATTATATCCATGTAGGGAACGACAACCGAGCAGATTGCCTCAATCATGATCACAAAGCGGTTGATTGATGGCGCTGATCGATCGACCGATACGGATCGTGAATGGATCCATGGTTGCTCATCACTTAAACAATCAAAGAGAGAGAGAGATAACATGATCTCCTTGATCAAATCTGCTTGTTGATCAATCGATTAATCAATCATAGAAACCCGATCAATGATCAAATTGATCAAATTGATCAGCAATTGAACATGGAACCTGGATTTCGGATTGAACTGATCAGAGAATCAAAGATCACTGATCGGACGCCTGCAACTGATCAAATTGATCAGTGATAGCCGTTCACTATATCTACAGTAATGAAGTAAAGACAATTTTCTCCCCGCTACTGCTGACGTGGCGCAGAAAAGGGTAGAAATTTCTAGAACGTGCTGGAAAAAACAGCCCAGAGCTGACTGCGGCGCCGATTTTCCGTTTGGCGGTTGACATCACTGCTTAGAATTTGAGCTAATTCGTGCATCGATTGCAGTTTGCATTGAATTTGCGGAGTGGGATAGTCCCATTTGACAAATTCAGGCAAGAATGTTTAAGAAACCGGCTGAAGCGAAATCGCAGCAACGATTATCAGGAGCTGACAAGAAGAAGTTGAGAAGAACAGTGAAGGAAAGATTTCCTCGGGCTTCTGATGACGATGTAGAAATCATTCTACCTGCTAAGGCATGTGAAACAACTTCTTATTCTTGTCTGTAAACAATAATGCAAATTCTCTTTGTTATTAAGTTGAATTTACCGTTTTCAAGATGTCCATGAAAGATTTTCTGTTTAGGTCAACTACTTTATTTAGCCAGGTTATTTCATATTTGTTTACGGTGAATAGATATTTTCGCATCGTTGAACTCGAATTTGGAAACTTTATAGATATTTTCTCGATATCTAGGATAAATTTCTCTGTTCAGGTCAATTATTTTAACTGGTGAAACATATAGTGAATAGATATTTTTACACCATTGAACTCGAACTTGGAAACTAAATAGATATTTCAAGTCGCTCTATGAATTTCTTTTTAGTGTTCCGATCAATTATTTTATTTAGTAGTGTTTCAAGGGAAACTATTTTATTTAGTCAGATTGTTTCGTTTCTTGTTACTTAGTTGTGAACTTTAAAATGAATAGGCATTTTCACGTCATTGAAAAGGATATTTTCTAGATGTCTTGAAGATTTTTTTTTTTCATATCAATTATCGTATTTAGAAAGGTTGTTTCCTTTTGAATATGATGAAACTTCTCTCTTTTCCGTTTCCAAGTTTCTCTAGGAAAGGTTTTTCTCCTCAGATCAGTTGTCTTATTGGGTCAGTTGTTTCGTTTTTTGTCACTTTTTTTTACTATTAGTGAAAAGGAAAAGGATGATGAGCGAGTTTACTGGTGATAGTTTCAGTTGTCGTCCTCAAATGCTATGTGGTTGTGTCATTAATGAATCACTTGATACAATTGCAATATGATCTTGGAGAATTGTCAAAATTAAAGGGAAGAAGAACACTCTCTGTAAGGGTTTCAGATGGGTTAATTTCAAAATACTATGATCACGACATGTCATGCTAATCTTCACTAAACTTATGAGTTAGAGAATAGGTTTTGTTTGCTCTTCTCTAGCCCTATTACTAGAATGAGAAACACATCCGGAAGTTATCCTTTTGCTACATTTCAGGATCAACATCCCTATTGAAGGTTATATGGAGTTATTGGTTAGGGGCAGGATAAGGGAGTGATCGATTTGGTCGACCTATGAGGCATAAGAAAAACCCTGTTCCTTTTTTTAATAAGAAAAGCTCCTAATCTGTTGTTATTCTCTCAAGCACTTGAATGCTTGCTTTTATATCTCTTCCAGTGCTTATTAAAATGCATGAAAACAAATGAAAGATGATTCTGAATCAGCAAATCTACCGATAATGCTCAATAGTGGATCCAATGACAAGTGGGTTCTCTTAAGGGTATATTTCTCAACTGGGAAATTCAGATACATGAAAGGAAAAAAAATGAAGAGATTGTGAGCTGTATGTCAGTCTGATTCTCTATGACGATGGTTGGATCTTTCCCTTCAAGTAATCTTCACAGCTTCAATTTTTCACATCATTCGATTCGAAATGAGAATTCGAAAAGAGTTTAGAAGGAAATTATGAAGGATGCCATGAAGGAAATTCAAGGATGTTATGAAGGAAATTCAAGTCAACAACCATCTTTTTCTCAAATAGAAAACTGTTCTTCGGCATTCATTTTTGTAACAACTTCTTATGTTTGCTTTTCATCAAACACGAAATAAAATCTTCATTTTCTCTTCATGTAGGCAGAGGTAACTGTGACAAAGTATCCAAATCGTGCACATGTCTTTAGTGTAGAAAACAGCCTTCCTATGCTGTTCGATGTTGATGGACGGGGCTCTGAAATATACCCTTCAGGTTCATCTTTTTGTCCATTATTCAGTATTTTATCTTTTTGAGTGTTTGTATGGCATCCATGGGGAATTGGAAAAGCAGTCTGGACTTGTTTGACTGTCTTCTTTCTTATTTT
The DNA here is from genome assembly GCA_024174645.1 of Lemna minuta. Taxonomy (NCBI): domain Eukaryota; kingdom Viridiplantae; phylum Streptophyta; class Magnoliopsida; order Alismatales; family Araceae; genus Lemna; species Lemna minuta. The sequence continues at coordinate 9,533,791 of CM044118.1, read as the reverse complement.
CTCCCAGAAGTTATGTATTATCTTAAATCTCTCCATCCCTCCATCTCTCTCTATCTCTATCTATCTCACATTTTCACTCTTTCCTGTTCTTTATTGCTCTCCCTCTCTCTCTCTCTCTGTGACAACATGGAACTATCGCACTTTAATGATCGCTCAAATTTTACAGTAATTGGTTAATTTCATTGAAAACGACACTTGGTTTGGCATTAAGTAAGTTGACACTCTGGTTCTTGTTTAAATTTCCATGTGGCTGTGTCTTATATTAATATACTAGTTATATGTCACATTTATATTAATAAAAGTTAGATGTTTGGTGTGAAAATTTTTGTATGTTACCTTCACTAATGCCATATGTTGATGGTGTTTGTTTTTTCCCCAAAATTGCTCTCTCTTGAGCCTTGGACTTCTAGTGCTGCCACTGAAGGAAAATGAAACAAAGGATAGCATACTTACATATTAATCCTTGTGTATTGAGTACCTAGTAACCCATTACAGAGATCCAATAATCACTTTTCATCTCTCTTACGAGCATAGACCTTATCTTTGATGTGAAGTATGTTTTACCTTTTATTCAAGGGCAGGTGTTAGAGCATGATTTCCCATGAGTAGACCTAGAGTCAAGTCTTTTGGTATGCAGAGAAATATGCTGCATATTTCTTGGAGTAGGTATTTCATAAGGTTAGTTTCATCTTCTCCCAGATTTTCTCTCCTAGAGTTGTTCGACTTTCCTCAGAGCCTTCCCACCCATCTGCACTTTGTCTCTCTCTTGGAGCTCTTTAGGAGCTTGGATGATACTCTATCTACTAAACTTTGATGAGATCTTCGGATAGGGCACTATCTACTAAACTCCCTATTATATCCTCTTCCATTTTTAATGTGTGTAAATCTTCAGAATTTTTTTGTAAAACAGAATAACAACTACATTTTGGTTATGTAATATTATCTGGATCCCAATCTAATACTTGCTTCAGACAATGGGTAATATTTGAGTCATTAATTTATTTTTTTGGTAGTTTATGCACTCTGGAAGGTTCCACATCTCTTGCCGTCATTTGAGCTGAAGGGAGGTGAAGTGTCACGCTACATAGTCGGTGGTGCTGACCTAATGTTCCCTGGAATAAACATTCCTCCAGAAGGCCTCCCCCCATTTCTGGAAGGTCAACCTTGGTCGGTCAAAGTCCCCAACAATCCAGCTCCTATTGCTGTAAGCCATGATATTGTCCTTTTTGCCTAATTTTAACATTGACATATTGTCTGTAATGAAGGTTTTTCTTAGACTTATTCATCTATTAGTAATCTCCCAGGTGGGAAGCACCATGCTGAGTAACTCTCAAGCCATCAAAGCTGGTCTGCGTGGCAAAGCATTACGGATAATGCACCACTACCATGACTCACTATGGCAAGTGTATTGACACATTCTTTAATAGACCACAGGCTGGCAGTTTTAAGGGTATTCTTATATTATAGTCTATTAGCTTGTGTGGAGGCTGTAAATGGTGGATGTAATGTAAATATGGGTGAATCATCGAGTTAATGGATCATTTGTTGACTCCTATTGGACAAGGTGGATCCTTCTTGAGTGTGTATCCGGACTTGAGTTCCAACTCCCTTGCATCTCTCGATTGAATTCTGTCCATCTTCTTAAGAATTCATCTGGACATGATTTAGGCTTGTATCACATGCTTAATTTATTGATCTAAGCTTATCTATCTTCTGTTTAATTATTGTAGGGAATCTGCTGATGGGCGCTATGTCCCCAATGCTGGATTTTTCGAGGATGTAGTGGTTGAACTGCCTTCACAACAACAAGAAACAGATGAAAAATATGATAATAGAGAGAATGAGACTGGTGAAGAGAGCCCAATAAGAGATGATGGTGGTTCATTGTCACAGGTGCCGTCAGTTACTGATGATGTGATGTCCAATTTGTCTGGGTTGAGTGTATCTGAAGATGTATCAAGTGGTGATAGGGAGCATAATGCACTTTCCACTCAAGAAGTGGATGTGCTTTTGGATAAATGCCTCTTGCAGGCTTTGCATACATCTGTCAAAGACAAGGATCTGCCCATTCCTGGAAGTGCATTATGGTTAGTGTTCCCGTTCCCTCTCTTTAGTTTTTCTCTCTTAATTATCTCTGCACAATCAGGAACATTATTGTACTCGTTGTTCTTCTACCTGCGCAACCATTATTTTTGTTTGAACTATCACCTCTCTCTCTTCCCCCCCCCTCTCATTCATAAAATGCATCAATCGCGCACTTTGTCATAAGAAAGAGACTGCTGATCAGGGGAATCTGATTTCTTCTCTCAAGAATCGTACTTTGAAGGACTCCATGAATTACAGAGTAAGGGAATAAAGGTGGGGAGAACAAGGATTCAGGCTCAGGCTATTGAATCAATTTGTCTGGAGAAATTCCCGTGGCATGTATAGGGATACCAACAACCTTGACAGGTAACTTTATTTATGTCACCCAAATAGTGCTCTGGACTTACAAGGGGGAAAAGTGATTATGACTGATGTTCTTGGATATCATTACAAATGGAACACTTCACTGATCAACAATGGGATGCTACCTCCTTGTCCGAAATTGGATGAACAATTCACTAAAACCAAAATGGTATCATTATCACTTATATTCTGTAGGACCTGAATAAGGCCCATTGTAAATCCTTCCATATTGGCAGAGTAGAAAGTGGTTTTAGAAGTCTTGACGGTGAAAGAGATGAACTTCTATTTTGTTGGCAGGTCATTCATTAGGTCATGCGCCATTTAAAATCCTTCTTCATATATTCTCTGTTGATGTGCTTCACAATTCTTTTGCATGTCTGTAGAAACACTGTATGCCAATTACACTGTTTGAAATTCCCTCAGCATTTGGCGCATGGTGCTCGACTTCAGAGCAAACAGCTACCTTTTCCCGTAGAGAACTACCCATTGAATTTGGTAATTAAGTAGCAGCAATCTATAACAAGTTGAAGCCTATGAAGAATGAACCCTTCAAGAACTTGAAAAAGATCAATTGCAATGCCTATCTATATCATTGAGCTTGCAAAGAATCTTCATATCTCCAACACCTACTTTATTTGTATCTAACAGTACTTTTCTGGATGCCAAGGTAACTCGAGTGTGACTTTTAGAAGGGACAGTTGATGTTGTTCAGGAGCCCATTTCGTAAGCCCCATTATGAGAATGTTGGATGGGGCAGAATCTTCCCGAAGGAGGGAGGGTGGGAATTGGAATTCAACGAGTACTAAAGTTTGGGAAAGACCATGGACATGAAAGAGCAGAGATAAATAGAAAAAGGGAACTCAGAGAGAAGAACTAGAGAGAGAATAAAAAGAACAGGAGTTTGAGAGAAATATTCTGGACTAAAAAGAAGTAGATTGGGATGGAAAGAGAGAGAGAGAGAGGAAACAAAGAGATTGGAGTGAGAGAAAACAAGAAAGATGGAAAGAAAATTCTTTCCTCTTCCTCCAAATCCCTTTTCTTTCTGACTTAGAAAATGAACCAGAGAATTTGCTTTCCCTCTTTCTCATTGTCTCTCACTCTATCTTCTTTCTTTCTTTCTTTTATATCTCTCTCCCTCTCTCTTTCTCGTTCTCTTTTTCAAGTATGCCCCCTTGTGAAACTCAGTGTTCCTGAGTAGAACCAGTAGAGAGAGAGAGAGAATTGCACAAGGGGCAGCTTTAGCAAGCAAAAGATAATCTTATTGAAAGTAAGAGGCCCTATTTATAGGGACAAAAGGTGAGAAGCAAAAAAGAAGAAGGGAGGTGCCCAAGACAGAAAAAACGGCTAGTTTCCACTAGCCGTTACCTGATCTGTTGATAAGCAGATCAGCCCTGTTATCTGATCTGCTTCTCAGCAGATCAGACTTGTTATCCGATCTGCTTCTCAGCAGATCAGACTTGTTATCCGATCTGCTGATAAGCAGATCTGATAAGGAAGGATTTATTGGATCATGTTTTGATCCAATTCTCATTACTTACCTTAGTTGAGTATTCCATTAATTGATCCAGTCTATTACATGTACATTTGGCCCATTTGGCCCATTTACATATAACACCCCCCCTCAAGCGCTGGAATGAATATCCAACATTCCAAGCTTGGACAAGAGATGACGTTGAGCTTTAACTGGTAGTCCTTTGGTGAAGATGTCGGCACATTGCTCTTCGGAGATGACATGTTCTGTCTTCAGAAGGCCTTGCTCTAGTTGTTCTTGGATGTAAAACCGATCGATGTTGACATGTTTCATTCGGTCGTGGTACACCTGATCGTGAGCAATGCTGATCACAGACTTGTTGTCGCAGCGGAGAATTATGGGTTTGTGATAGGGTATTTGGAGATCATCAAGCATATGCTTGATCCACATGACCTCGTCAATACCTTTGGACATAGCGTGGAACTCAGCTTCGGTGCTTGACTTGGAGACAACATTCTGTTTCTTGCTTCGCCAAGTTACAAGGTTACCACCTAGAATTGTACAGTAGCAAGTTGTGGATCGATAATCCACACGAGAACCTGCATAATCGGAGTCAGTATACAGGCACAAATCAAGCTTACCTGTCTGCCGATATGTGAGACCAAGGCCGGTTTTCCCTTTCAGATACCTGAGAACTCTATGAGCAGCTTGAAGATGATAAGTTCGAGGTGAATGCATAAATTGACTGAGAACGTTCACAGTATAACAGATATTAGGTCTAGTATGAGAGAGGTAAAGAAGTTTACCAATGAATTTTTGGTAGGATGAAATATCGGTCGTAGGACCGTTTTTATCCAGAGAGAGATGATGATTTGTTTCAATTGGGGTATCATTAGTACGGCAATGAGTATGTTGGGTTTCGTTAAGTAATTCAAGAATATATTTATGTTGAGTGAGGAGAATACCTTCACTAGATCGAGCAAATTCCATACCTAAAAAATATTTGAGAGGGCCTAATTGTTTGACATGGAAAACTTGTCCTAAATGGTTTTCTAAACGATTGATCTCATCAAGATTGCTTCCAGTGATGATAATATCATCTACATAGACAACCAGCAGAGTGAGTAATAAGGGAGAGGTATGTTGGAAGAATAACGTATGCTCCCCATTACACTGTTTATAACCAATCTCCTTCATGGCAGTAGTAAATTTACCGAACCATGCACGAGGTGATTGCTTTAAACCATATAAAGCCTTTTTTAATTGACATACCTGTCCGGAGTTCTGATCATTACGGTACCCCAGGGAAATGTTCATATAAATTTCTTCCTTCAAGTCACCATGAAGAAAGGCATTCTTAATGTCATATTGACAGAGAGGCCAATCAAAATGGACAACAAGAGAAATTAAAATCCGAATAGTGTTCATTTTAGCTATGGGAGCGAATGTCTCCTGATAGTCAATACCATATGTTTGTGTGAAGCCTTTAGCTACTAAGCGTGCCTTGGGTTTATTACCAGCATTTTGGGTACACTTCAAAGTAAAGACCCAACAATAGTCAACCGTCCGCTTTCCCTTGGGAAGTGGAACAATCTCCCAGGTATAATTAAGGAGTAAGGCCTTCATTTCTTCATCCATCGCTTTCTTCCATTGAGGAATCTGTAGAGCCTCACGAGGACTATTAGGAATGAAGCTTTCATGTAGATGAAGAAGAAAGGTCTTGTACTCAGGAGATACCTTATGAAATGTGAGGTAATGAGCCAAATTATGCGGTCTAGGTTTGACACAAGAGCGCTTACCTTTTCTAAGGGCAATAGACCAGTCACCTTGATTGGGATTAGGCGGACTCTTGTTGACTGAAGGAACAGGAGAATGAATACTGTTGGAGGGACTCTTAGAGACAGGAGATGAAGGGCCTGATAGACAAGGATCTTGAGTAGGGGGGTGTTCAGAAGGAATTCCTTGAGATTCTGGGAGATCCCTCTCAGGTAACTGAACTTGAGATGAATCAATAGAAGCACTATCAGGTTCAGTTACTGGAGAAGGGAGACCAACCAGTTCAGGAGACAGATCTGAATCTTGAGCTGGATCAATAGGATCACTGTCAAATTCAGCGACCTGAGGAACGAGATCATCAAGTTTCCTAAGGTAATCAAGATCCCTGAGACTCTCATGACGAGTAGACATGTAATAAAAAACTTTTTCATCAAAAACAACATCTTTGGAAACAATGTACTTACGAGTGACAAGATGGTAAAGCTTATATCCTTTTTGAGTAGGAGAATATCCTAAGAAGACACATTTGAGTGATTTTGAAGACCATTTGTTTAATCTGTGAAGAGGGTTGTAGACATAGGCAATACATCCAAAAGGTTTAACAGCTAAACCTGTCTTAAGACGTACAAATGGATAGAATGTTTCAAGGATTTCAATTGGGCTTTGAAGATTGAGGATTCTAGAGGACAACCGGTTGATTAAGTGAGATGATGTCATGACCGCAAAGTCCCATAAGTTGATGGGAGCACTAGACTGTATGCGAAGGGTTCGGGCTTTGTCAACAATGTCTCCTATCTTCCTCTCCGCAAGTCCATTTTGCTGAGGGGTGTAAGGACATGAAGTTTGATGAATTATCCCTTTAGATTTGAGGAAATCACTCAACTCTCTGTTGAGGAAATCCGTAGCATTATCTGTCCGGAGTCCTTTAACGACATCACCAAATTGTCATTCAATGAGAACACACAAGTTCTTGATGCAGTTAGTGACTTCCGATTTATTTTTTAATAGAAACAACCAGGTAAACCGACTGTGATCATTGATACAAACCAAGAAATATCGATATCCAAGAAGATCCTGGTGGGGTGATGGTCCCCAAACATCACAATGAATAAGATGAAATGGTTTAGCAGAATGGTGATTGCTTAGAGGGTATGTAGTTCGTTTAAATTTGCCAAGTTGACACGCATCACAGAGGAGTAAATCAATATTGCAATCCTTAAACAACTGAGGGTACGAGTGTTTGAGGAGGTGAAAAGATGGATGACCCATCTGTTGATGGATTGCCATGATTTTCTCCTTTGTGGCTGCGTGTGCGGCAGCATGAGCAGTAGGTTTTAATGAAGAAGATGTCTCAGATCCAGGGAGTCAGTAGAGTCCTTGGTTCACTCTAGCTAGTCCAATCTTCGATCCGTGGACCTTGTGACATAAATAAGCGTCAAGTTCATCAAATAGAATGGTATAATTTTGAAGGATAGCTAATTTTTGAACAGAGATGAGATTAGTAAAGAGTTGAGGAACATATAATATGTTAGAAATATGTCCAATAGGTGGAATGTTCAATGTTCCAAAACCGACTACTGATAGTAGGGATCCATCAGCAGTTTGAACATATTTTCCTGGTCCAATAGGCTAATATGACAAGAACGAATCCTTTGAATTTGTCATATGATCCGTGGCACCAGAGTCAAGAATCCAGGCACATTGAGGATTATTGGTTAAAGTCTTTAAATTCAAGGCAAGTTCAGTCTTACCAGTATTAGCCATTGATGTGGAGCCGATGACGGTGCTGGTGGAAGTGACCAGTGCCTGTAGGTTCTGGAACTCCTTCAGCACCATCTTCTGAAACTCTTCATTGGACTGAGCGGCAGCGGGTGGAGCAGCGGAAGAAGGGGTGGTGATATCACCTTGTTGGGCTACATGAGTTCGAGCAAGATGAGGAGGTCTGCCATGAAGTTTATAGCATTTCTCCCGGAGATGTCCGGGCTTCTTGCAGTAGGAACAAATGAGATCTTCCTGGGGACCTCGTCCAGGGTTGCCTCGTGGAGGATCACATGGAGCAGTGCTCCGGTACGTTTTTGCTGCATATGAGCTATGTTCTACGGAGCCTTTGGCGCGTTGGAGGCGGCTCTCTTCCGTAAGAAGTTTGGTGACAGCCTCTTCGAAGGTGGGCTCGATCTCCCAGTTGTACAATTGGCTCCGGATCACTTCAAATTCGGGACGAAGACTGAGGAGAAGCTGACAGAGTCGGAGAGTAGCGGCTTGTGCGCGGGCCACTGGATCAGTAGATCCGGGCCAGCAGTGGTCGAGCTCGGTATGGATGTCCCGCGGCTCACTTGAGTGCACGAGGATGTCTTTATCCCCCTGCCGAAGCTCATAGGACCTTAAAATAAGATCAAATATTCGAGATTTATCACCTGCTTTGGAGTGGCTGATACGAATGGCGTCCCAGAGACCTTTAGCCGTCTCGTAAGCCATGAACTTGCCTACTTGCTGAGGGGCCAAGGAGTCTAGGATCCAGCCAAAGACAAACTCTTCTTCGATCACCCATTATCGGAATCGTGGGTCGGTCGCTGGTGGAGCAGTCTCCGTGAGGTGACGCATGAGTTGTCGAGGCCGTAGAGCCGCTTGGATCGCCCACTCCCAGAGGATCAGGTTATTACCATTAAAGACATTGCACCGGGTCATCACAGGAAGGTGGGTCAGCCATTTATCTGTGGAGATAGTGGAGTGACCTGTGTTGGTCCCGGATGGAAGGACAGATAATGAAGCTTCAGCCGCCATGGGGTTTGAAGAGGTATCCCTTGGGATGCTCTTAAGCCACAAATGAGATCACAGAAACAAGCTCAGAAACTTCGCTCTGATACCATGTGAAACTCAGTGTTCCTGAGTAGAACCAGTAGAGAGAGAGAGAATTGTACAAGGGGCAGCTTTAGCCAGAAAAAGATAATGTTATTGAAAGTAAGAGGCCCTATTTATAGGGACAAAAGGTGAGAAGCAAAAAAGAAGAAGGGAGGCGCCCAAGACAGAAAAAACGGCTGGTGGAAACTAGCCGTTACCTGATCTGTTGATAAGCAGATCAGCCATGTTATCTGATCTGCTCCTCAGCAGATCAGACTTGTTATCCAATCTGCTTCTCAGCAGATCAGACTTGTTATCCGATCTGCTGATAAGCAGATCTGATAAGGAAGGATTTATTGGATCATGTTTTGATCCAATTCTTATTACCTACCTTAGTTGAGTATTCCATTTATTGATCTAGTCTATTACATTTACATTTGGCCCATTTGGCCCATTTACATATAACACCCCTCTAATTCCTACTCAACCCAGTTTGATGGAAAAGACCCATCCACAATCCCATGAGCCCCATCCCCCCTTCACACCCTGCGATGGATTGGAGGGGCCTGTCCTGACCTGACCCGCCAACCCGAATATTTATTAGTGAGGACACAATATTATATATTCTTTGTTGAGATTCCTGTTTCTCTACCTCTTAGTTTTCTGTTTCTCTCAGTGTTCATGCCTGTTCTGCATCACAAACCTCTTGGCTATGCATAATCTGCAATTATCCATAATAATGTCATTATTACTTGGTTCTTCCACTTTCAATAATAATTTCCTAGTAAAGACATTGCTGAAAAATTTATGTGGCCCTTCTGTCAATTAGAGCGTTGACATTCTTTTTATGAATTTCTGCCCCTCATATTTATAATATTGTGCTGTGGCTTCCCCGTTACTGGACAACATGTTGGTTGTCATAATTACTTGGGCACATGCCTTGTGAAAAAAGTATTGCTTAGTTAACTTCCTCTTCATCATTGAGCCTAATGTCCTCTCTTTCAAGTATTCTTTCTCATTCTCCTAGTAAATAATAATGTTACTCCTGTTATTTGGTCCGAATCTCTGTGATGCAATACTCTTACATGCATTGACTGTTTATTTTTACATGCTTTGGCTGTTTACTCTTACATGCATCTCTCATTGTTGAGACATAATTTAGTGGTATTATAAGTTGACTGAAGACTAATGCCCTTTCCAATCAGGGTTTGAGAGAAGGCGAGTAAATGTTGCTCTGCTTGATTTGATGAATTTGTCACCTCTTCTACCAGTAGGTTTGGACATAGTGAATTCTGACTCAGTTCCAGGCTTTGAATGCTTTGATAGAAGCATTTTCATGAATATCGTTAGGAACCTCTATACAAGCCATCTGGTTTTCAAATTTGTTTCAAAATTCTCTGAGAGATTTATAGTCCAACGGCCAGGATTTTCACCATTGAAAATAGGCCCATACAACCTCCATTTACCAGAGTAGGTATCATTTTAAATTCTGATTATTAACTTAAGGAGCCATATCTTGATTTTGTGCATTGTGAATTAGATGGCACTGAAGTTGGTTCTCTCATAAAGTGGTTATGACTGACATTTCTGAATCCTCCAGATCTGATAAGTGTGGAGGCTCTTGACGTACTAAAATAGCTACTGTCACTCATTTTCCTCTTTGTCTCTCTACTCAACCATTAATGCTAAGGGTTGTCCCCCACCCCTGTCACTCTTCTTTTTCTCATTATGCTTTCATTGTCATCATTATTTTGTGCTTTCTTTCTCTTTTTACATTAAAATGGACATTATCTGTACTTAATTTTCTTTATCTCACTCTCTTCTTCTTTCTTTATGCAACCATTAGTGTTTTGTTAATGATTGAGTGGCTCTGGAATGGCATGGCCTCACCAATGCATGTACCAAATACTATTAGGACTCATTTCTCCCCCTCTTCTTTTTCTTAAGTGACCCATATAAAATTTTGATTATGCCTTCAATCATGCTTTGTCTATTCTCTCCCTTCTTTTGGTCTCTACCAACCGTTGGCATTAGTAGTACCATTACTAGTTTCTTTCTTCACATCCATCACCTTTAGCATTATTATTACACGGCCATTGCCATTACCATTAGGATTTCTCATTTTTCTTTCTTCTCTCTCTACTAAAGTATTTTGGTGCGTAGAGTGATTATAAAATTATGAACCTTATGTTTCTGTATACAGGGCGGGGCATATTCTTCCATGCCGGCCTCAGGGTGTTATTCTGGACATCAAAAAGTCCTCCCACAAGAAACTCTCAAAATGGTTGCTGTCCAGGTCTTCTGCAGGCTTGGTAGTCATCTTTTTCACTTTAATTCATGATTTAATACGAATTTCCCTGAGAGAGGAGAGAGAGATTGTAATGGTAATGGCATTGGCTCTTAGGGAAAGAGAAATGGAAGAGTGAATGGCTGAAATGGTGATAATAAGAGTAAGAAGGGTGTGGGAAATAAATTACAGAAACTGAGTAATAGGAATAGCTATGGTAGTTATTACAGAATTAAAGAAGAAAGAGAAAATGAGTTATACAAAATTTAGAATAATGGTAGTAGTGAACGATAGTAGGGAATGATAGTAATATTAGTATAACAGAATCATGTAGGAAGAATAATTTGAAAGTGAGTTCTATTACTGGTGCATGAGAAAGAGAGGATGAGGACAGAAAATGGATGCATAGATAAGGAAAGTAGGGTGTGTTAGAGAAATCAGATGTTGGTTTTTCTTTCCATTCCCTGTAGGAGATCAATTTACATCAAAATCTCTTGTGTTCATTCACCGGCAGATTTCAGCCAAGGAGGACAAGCACAAGAAGGAGATTATCTTGCTGTCAGTCAATAGGGCCCATGAGGAGTACCAATCATTCAGACCGGAAAAGAGGGATCAGACAGAGGCAGTGGTGGCAGCTTCTCTGAGCTCAGATTCTTGTGGCAGCAGCCAGCTTGCTCATGCTACCGTGCCGCTGATTGATGTCATCGAGGTCTACAAGTCCACCTCTCATGTTGGCCCCATCTTCGTTGCTGTTGGCGAGGACCCTGGCAAGTTCTACACTGCATCAGAGGCCACAGACATCGTCTTCAGGTTAACAAATTGAAATAGAAAGTAGAGAGAGAAAGCAGTGAGAGAGGGTGGATGACTATAGTGGAGTAAAAAGTGGATAATGTAGAGATAGCAATGGCATGCCTGATTGATCCAGACTGATGATCTGAGAATCTGAATTGACAGGGCCTTCTCTTGGGCATTGGATGTGATCTGATGGCTGTGATCATTGAAGTATGGACTGTAGATGGAGTCTTTTGTAGAGCAGATAGACAGATTGGTGATCAATTGATCCAATCTTCAAGCACAATTCTAGAAGAGGCATGTTGATCCCATCATCAGGCATGCGTCTACTTGGATCAAATCAACATTGATCCAGATTGGATTGTCAATTCAATCAGGATCAGCATTCCCTAGAAAGGACATAGGTGATAGTGGTATTGATGACTATACTGAATGCGGAGACAAACTAGGATGGGAAAAGCTATTGGGAAGCAATTTGAGAGAGGGATAATAGGCAACCGCGGTGGATGATTATTTGTAAAAATTAACTTTCAATTTGGCAGGTATGTGGAAGATGGAAAACTGACAAAGAGTGAGAACAAGGCAATGGTACTCCTGGATGCAACGCTATGTGATGCCCTGTACAAGGGGGCAATAAAGAAGGGAGAGAGATACCCAACGGAGGTGCACAAGAGGGAGGTGGGTCCTGCATTCCTGGCCCGAATGCAGGCCCACCACATGGTTACCCGTGGATCTGACTCTGCCATCCGCAAGGGCGCAGCCCGACCCATTCAGATCCTCACCGAGCGCAGACAAGGCAACAAGAAGGTCACTCGTGTCTCTGGCCTCGAGATCTTTCTCCTCCAACCCGACTCTATCTCCTCTGAGCTTCAGAAAAAGTTTGCCTGCAGCACTTCTGTAACCGAACTCCCAGGTATGATTGTTTCTATATTAATATGGTAACAAATGATTATGATGATCATGGGTATTGTGACTGATGGATGAGATGTTGGGTTATAGGGAAGAAGGGGCAAAGTGAGGTGCTGGTTCAGGGAGGAGTGATAGAGGACCTTGCCAGGTATTTGGTGGAGCATTATGGAATTCCCAAGCGGTTTATTGAAGTTCTTGACAAGACTAAGCGGTAGAAGGTACACTCATATTTCCGTACTCTTTTTTCTCGCTCTATCTTCTCTTTCTAAAATCAATTTGCCAGACTAATCAAATATTTGAGAGAGAAACTGAAGGGAGATGACCTGACTGTAGTAGCATTTTTGAGGTAATTGCATTGTTTCATTCTCTAGACTAATCAAATGGGGTGTCTCCGAGCAGGGTTGCGCGATCATGATCGAGCGAGATCGATCGTCAAATGATCGCCACCTCGATCGATCACAGGGGTCTGTGCGCCGATCGATCGTCGCCTGATCGTCGATCGATCGAGGTCGACGATCATGATCGCAGAGAGAGAAAGAGGCAGTCTAAAGCAATTCCTGTTATTATTTAAAATTTTAATGGCATTGACAAGTAAAATATTTTTTCTGGCCCGGTCTGCCGGTTCTGTTGACCTACCCGATCCACGCTATTCAAATTTTTATTCTAAAATCAATCGTTATGACTGAAATTTATAAATAGAATATGCTCCATATATTTTAGTTTTTCTAATGAAGACGGGATCCAGGTTTCCTAGAAATTTAAACAATGAATGGATAATTCAATAGTTGAATCCGTAAGAACATAAAAAAAAAGAAAATGAAAGATTCAAGTAATGAAATAAATTGAGCTACATTCTATTTTTGGGATTGCTGATGCGTCAATGCAATTATCATTGACTAGTCTACCTTCTTACATGATATGAATCATGGGAGAATCTTAATCATAGCAGACCAGAGAGGATCAATCTTATCAGTCTGGGCCATCCCGAGGATAGAACATGCTGAATTTGGTAGATCACATGATATCCTAGGTTCTGATTGAGAAAATTAAAAGATGGGAGAAAGATGATCATATAAAAACTCATACATGAGAAAATGATGCAGAACGGAGGCTCACTGGCAATGTGCAGGGTATGAACGCGGCGATGAAGAAGTAGAGACTTTGAAAGGTTCTGAGAGAGCAAGAGAGAGCGAGAGCTTCTGACGAAGCAAGAGATCTTCGGACGAATAGATTTTGAGAGGAGAAAGCAAGACAGCGCGAGAGCTTCTGACGAAGCAAGAGAGGTTCGGACGAAGAGATTCTGAGAGGAGAGAGCAAGACAGCGCGACAGATTCTGAGAGCAAGATAGCAAGACAGATTCTGAGAGCAAGAGAGCAAGAGATTCGGCGAGGACGAAGAGAGCGCGATGGAGTGGGAGAGAGCAAAAGAGGGCGCGAGAGAGCGATTTAATTTCCAGACTTAGGTGATTTCAATAAATTTATTTATTTCATCGATCACGGCGATTTCATCGATCGATCATCGATCGATCAGAAAATCAAGTTTTCTCTGATCGCTGATCGATCGATCGATCGTCGCGCGACGATCAGATCGGCGACTCGATCATGATCGCGCAACCCTGTCTCCGAGTGATGCGACAGTCATATATGTTCTATAACTGCAGAGAGAGCATTTTGTCCTCAATATGAACTCCTGTAATAGCAATTGGGGTTTGGCTTTTTAGATTCTTTGGTCATGTGATTCAGAATTGGGTAGATAAAAAAACAATATTCTATTTGGATTGAAATCATGACAGATAAAAATCATGACTTGAATAGGAATAGGAAGGGGGAAATTGCACCAATCCTTCTCTTTTTATAGACCTATAAAAAGGTAAATTGTCGATCAAGGCATGATGAAAGCTTGATGGCGAGGGGGCATAACACCAGCCCTTAAAAAAGTTCATACTGGGCTAGCCTGACATCCTCCTCTCTTCAAATTGAAACAGAAGAGGAGAAACACTATGAAATTGTCATACTTTCTCCTGAACAAGAGCATGAAGAAACTTATCTGGTAGTTTCATGGAATCTGGGGGACTTGTCTGCATGTTTTGATTTGTTGGTGACTTATGGAGCCCAATTACAGGCGCCTGGAAAAAAAAAAGGTATAACCTGGCATTTATCAGTGAATCTTCTGTTTTTGCTTCTTCATTTTCCATTTTCTCTGAAATTCCCCGGCTCATGCCCCTGTCTCCTACTTATCTCCTCTTCTCCATCTCCCTCTGACACTCTCATTTCCATTTCTCCCCTCCCCAGACACTCTCCCCACAGCTATTCGCCCTGTCCCGGGCCACTGGTTCTCACCAACTCCCTCTCCTCACATCTCCTACCTCCCATGTCAGTCTCCTCTTGGCAAATCCCCCCATCTCTTATTTCTCTCATCTTCCTTCTCACACTTTTCTCATACCTACTCTCTCTCTATCTCTCTCTCTCTCTCTCTCTCTCTCTCTCTCTTGCTCTCTCTCTCAAGACATTAACGAACTAATTCAACATTTAGTTTCTTATTTACAAAAACGGAATATACTAAAAAATGGAATCAATCATTTAAATTTAAGGCGCCAGGGGCAATCTCTCTCTCTCTCTCTCGTGCATTCTCCCCCCTACAGAATTAATTTTCACCATATATTGCCAAAGTGATTCTCCTAATTTCCTTTGTCTCCATGTCCGCCCAGAGATAGCATGCGTGTTGATTTGGCTGGCACACACGTTGAAGATGTGCAAAACCTAACTAAAAAATCCCCTTCTTGTGCGTGAGTTACACAAATCCTACAAGGCTTTGGATTCAGCATTGGCAATAGGGGTAACCTCTTCACTATGGCTTATGTTCTATCTTTCCTTTCGCCCCATATGCTGTTGTCCCATTAGGTCTCTCTCTCTCTCTCTCGCTCTCTCTCCCCCTCCCTCGCCCCCATATAAACCTATTCTAATCTTCGTGGTTAATTCTAGGGTTTCTTTTGTACCTCTAAACATGGTATCACAGCCAGAAATGATCATCATTCCCCTGCCATCTTACTCCTTTATTGTCACTAGCATCATCCTAGTGCTGAAAGTTATCTGTGGTGGGAGATTTTTTTTGGGGGGGGAAAGCAGCATGTATGCTCGTCGCTGTCGAGAGGGAAAATGGTGTATGTGCTGGTGCACATACACCCGCATGCGTCCCTAGCCACCTTGAGCGCCAGTCACGACTTCTTTCATTGACTTGTGTCTTTCCTATTGTTATTGTTGCCTCCCAAATCTAGCCATTGCTTATGCCACCTGCTTGCCCACTATCAGTGCTACTTTCTTGCATCATTTGCATGCATTGTGCCCTGCCTATCTTCTTGCAAACATGTTGGTCGTCACTTTGTCCCAAGTGGGACAAAGTGAAATACTACTCAAGTTGCAAGAAATACTACTCAAGTTACTCTCTAGATCTCTACCTTTTATGATCTTAATCATGGCCTAAATGAAATCATTCGAAATTTTACGCTCTATCAACCGCCTACGATTGGCTTGCGCTCTCTTGAAAGGTATTACCAAGAGCTCTATGCATGCCCTTATCTTAGTGACCTTTGCACAACTATATCATCGTAGATACATGGTTAGGTATTCTCTAGAGATAATGTTTTGACTATTTTTTCCTACTGCCCTCCATTTTGGCATGGGTGCTCCCCTTGAAGTAACGATTCATCCATCTATGTCCTCTTTGTCTGATCCCTCTACACTAGAAGCCTCTAGATCTCATGGTCGAGATAGTGAATGTGGATCTGAGCTGATGGTGGTTGAGGTCATAATATGGTCAAGGCCAAGAAAATATGTTATTTTGTCATGAGGAGACCCATCAGGGCCCATGCTTGACCATCTCTTCTCGGTCCTCTCTATTTCTATAAAAACTCATGGAATTTGTTGTTTAGATTTATGCAATATAGTGGTTTCCTCTTCCGTGTGGTGTTGAGCCGTTCTACTCTTGTAGTGATTTTGAACAGCCCTTTCAGGCCAACTTCTTGCGTTGGCTCCCCTTGTAGCCTCACCATGACCAACCTCATCAAATGCTACCTCAACCTCTAGCACTAGAGTGCGTGCAACCTCATTTTGTAGTGGCCATCGAGCCACACTGACCTTGCCGCTATTGAGCCACAGTTGAAAGACATTGTCTCTCATGGTTGTTCTGTCACCCCCAAGAAGATCCTCCGAAACCCAAACTCTCACTCCCTTTATAGATTTTCTATAATGGATTCTTCTGCCTTGCTCCTAGAAACATATTCTCCCAACTCACTTCAAAAATCCATTCTCTAGAATTTCTCCTTAAATTCATTCTCAACCTTATCCTTCTAGTAAACCTTATTTCTATAAATTCATCTCCAATAATCCATTTTTCGAAACTCATTCAACATGCTTTTGTCATTCCGAATATAATTTCCAGCATTCTAGAAAATCATCTCTGTAACTCATTCAACCCAATAAAAGTCCTTACTTTTCTCTCGTCTTACATCTCATTTCACTTAGTTTGTGTTCAAATTATGTCACTTGGGCAAACCCCATTCGTGCATTCCCACCATTCCATCAACTTAACTATTTCACCTGGGGCATTGCAATGTTTAGGGTCCCTTTTCACATTGAAACTTATTTTGACTTTGGGTATTGAAGAGAAAGAGGAAATCAACACTTGGCTTCATGATATTATACATACATAGTTAGCTATCTCTCACAAAGCAACAAAGGCGGTGCTCCTTTCCAATGCAGAAGTTGAATATCACATCATGGCTGAGACAACTTGAAACATGATGGATTGTCTTTGATCTATGATGTAACATTCCTCAGATGCCCATGCCCATGTGTCGAGAGAATCAGGCTTCAATCCTCATTTATGAGAATTGATGCGGGGGGAGACCCGGCCGCGCACCAACCTACAAAGGATGAGTCTAGGGAAGGGGGTACCCTACGGTAATCTGCTATCATGTGATGATCTACTAACGCCACAGGCGGTTGCCGTCCCGCATGTCGTCTCTAGAGCTCCTGGAGTGCGTCGAGTAGCGTCAATTCGGGAGACCTCCCAGTCCACATCCACGCAGGCAGAGGGGGGGGCCTCGGGTCGTCGAGGGGAAGCTCGATGATCAACCTGACGGATTGGATCACGGTTTCAATCCACTCGAGTCATCCTCTCGATAGATCTAATCCAGATCCCGAGGGCGGTAGAGACAAGTGCAGGAGATATTGGAAGAAATAGAGTACTTCAAAGTAAGGGGAAGGGGATTTGTGCCTAACCTGCAGGGCGCGAGCCCAGTCGATTGTGACGGGGAAGGCCATTTGTACGGGGCACAGACGGTCGGCAAAGGCAGACCTAATCGGAGATGTCGCGGTCGTGGTTGCGCCTTGGCATGTTAACAGATAAAGCTGGAGGGCTGGACCCGGCCACGCACCAACCTACAAAGGATGAGTCTAGGGAAGGGGGTACCCTACGGTAATCTGCTATGATGTGATGATCTACTAACACCACATGCAGTTGCCATCCTACACGTCGTCTCAAGAGCTATTGGAGTGCGCCGAGTAGCGTCAATCCGGGAGACCTCCCAGTCCACGCCCACGCAGGCAAAGGGGGGGCCTCGGGTCGTCGAGGGGAAACTCGATGATCAACCCGACGGATTGGATCACAGTTTCAATCCACTCGAGTCATCCTCTTGATAGACCTAATCTAGATCCCGAGGGCGGTAGAGACAAGTGCGGGAGATATTGGAAGAAATAGAGTACTTCAAAGTAAGGGGAAGGGGATGTGTGCCTAACCTGCGGGGCGCGAGCCCGGTCAGTCGTGACGGGGATGGCCGCTCATACGGGGCACGGATGGTCGGCAAAGGCAGACCTAATCGGCGATGTCGCGGTCGTGGTGGCGGCTTGGCATGTTAACAGATAAAGCTGGAGGGCTGGACTCGCGGGTAAGGCGCGCGGACAAGAGATCAGTTCGAGTGGCGCGTGTGTGTGCAGTCGGAGAGGCGAGCGGGCGACTAGATGGGCAAATGGGCGTGCACCTGAGCACGGGGGCGTCATAGGAGGTGCGCGGGACGCGTCAGGGTGCGCGTGACGCGTCAGGGTGCGTGGAATGGACGCGTGGGGGCCCGGTGGGCGCCTTGGTCACGCAAGGGACAGAGCACACACATGGACCTACGGGGGCCCGCCTAGCTACGCGCTCACGCACAGGTGGGTCGGGGGCTAGCCTGGGCGCACGGGGTACTCCCGGTGGGCGCTCGGGACGCCCCGGGGGGGGGGGGGGGCAGACCCGGCCGCGCACCGACCTACAAAGGATGAGTCTAGGGAAGGGGGTACCCTACAGTAATCTGCTATGATGTGATGATCTACTAACGCCACAAGCGGTTGCTGTCCTGCATGTCGTCTCTAGAGCTCCTGGAGTGTGCCGAGTAGCGTCAATTCGGGAGACCACCCAGTCCACGTCCACACAGGCAGAGGGTGGGCCTCGAGTCGTTGAGGGGAAGCTCGATGATCGACCCGACGGATTGGATCACGGTTTCAATCCGCTCGAGTCATCCTCTCGATAGACCTAATCCAGATCTCGAGGGCGGTAGAGACAAGTGCGAGAGATATTGGAAGAAATAGAGTACTTCAAAGTAAGGGGAAGGGGATGTGTGCCTAACCTAGAGGGCTCGAGCCTAGTCGATTGTCACGGGGAAGGCCATTCGTACGGGGCACGAACGGTCGGTAAAGGCAGACCTAATTAGCGATGTCGCGGTCGTGGTGGCGCCTTGGTATGTTAATCGATAAAGCTGGAGGGCTGGACCCGACCGCGCACCAACCTACAAAGGATGAGTCTAGGGAAGGGGGTACCCTACGGTAATCTGCTATGATGTGATGATCTACTAACGCCACATGCGGTTGCCGTCCTGCACGTCGTCTCTAGAGCTCTTGGAGTGCGCCGAGTAGCGTCAATCCGGGAGACCTCCCAGTGCACGTCCACGCAGGCAGAGGGGGGGCCTCGGGTTGTCGAGGGGAAGCTCAACGATCAACCCGACGGATTGGATCACAGTTTCAATCCACTCGAGTCATCCTCTTGATAGACCTAATCTAGATCCTGAGGGCGGTAGAGACAAGTGCGGGAGATATTGGAAGAAATAGAGTACTTCAAAGTAAGGGGAAGGGGATGTATGCCTAACCTGCGGGGCGCGAGCCCAGTCGGTCGTGACGGGGATGGCCGCTCATACGGGGCACAGATGGTCGGCAAAGGCAGACCTAATCGGCGATGTCGCGGTCGTGGTGGCGGCTTGGCACGTTAACAGATAAAGCTGGAGGGCTAGACTCGCAGGTATGGCGAGCGGACAAGCGATTAGTTCGAGTGGCGCGTGTGCGTGCAGTCAGAGAGGCGAGCGAGTGACTGGATGGGCAAACGGGCATGCACCTGAGCACGGAGGCGGCATAGGAGGTGCGCGGGGTGCGTCAGGGTGCGCGGAATGGACGCGTGGGGGCCCGGTGGGCGCTTGGGTGCACGCAGGGGACAGAGCATGCACATGGACCTACGGGGGCGCGCCTAGCTACGCGCTCACTAACAGGTGGGTCGGGGGATATCCTGGGCGCACGGGGTACTCCCGGTGGGCGCCCGGGACATACTGGAGTGCGCACACTTAGGTGAACCCCAGCGTGGGGCGCTGTCGCGGTTCCAGCTGACGCGATCTTGGACCTCGACGTCGGCGTGGATGAGGGCTGGCAGTTAAGAGCCTGGCGCGACTTGGAACCCAATCATGGTTTCACGAATGCAGGTCGGGGAATGGTAGGTCAATGGAGGGGAAAGATGGAATGGGTAGACGAGTTCACGGGTGGTAAGTTGAGGGGTGATGGGAAGTTTGGGAGAGGAGATCTTGTCTAGGTGACAAGTGGGAATTCGCAAGAGAGGGGAATGTAGGGAATTCGGGAGTGCCGAGCGAAGTCGTGCACGAATTCGGGCGCAAGTTTAGGATCGTCTAGGCGATGGAATTCGGAGGGGTTGCTGGGCGATGGGATTGCGTGAGAGAGGGATGGGAAGTGCAGAGGAGTCGCGTGGTCGAAGATGAGAAGGAAAATCGACAACGGAAGATGATCGGCCGCAAGTAGGGAATTTGGAGAGAACCGCTACTTGTGGGAGAGATGGAATTTGGGCGTCGGGGACTGGGTGACGGGAGAAGGTGGACAAGGTCAGGGGGGGATGCAGAGGAGGAAGGAATGTGGGGAAGGGTGATCGTGGAAGTGGGGTCGTCGACAGAAAATCCAGAGTGGGGAAGGGAGGTGGGCACGTGGGAAAGAATTTGGGTGGGGGGGGGGGGAAGGTGAGAGGAGGTGAACGGGGAGGCTGCAAGGAGAAGGGAGGTGGGCACGTGGGAAAGAATTTGGGTGGGGGGAAGGTGAGAGGAGGTGAACGGGGAGGCCGCGAGGAGAGGTAGCGGGAGAGGTCTCAGTCAGAAGGGGAGGAGAGAGAGATCAGGGATGGGGGAAAATGATGGTGGGGATGAGGGGGAAATGAAGTCACATTTCTGATAGGAGAGAGAGAGAGAGAAGAAGCGTCTGTCAGAATTCGGGGTTGCGTAGAAGGAAGAGGGGCGCGTGAGCGGCTGGGTGAGGCGATCGGAAATGGAGGGGAAGGTGGGGAAGCTGGGTTTGCGAAGGGTAATGGACGAGGAGGTGATGGAGATGGAATCTCCAGAGGAAGGAGGGTGGAGAGAGATCGGAAATGGGGAGGTGCGAAGGTGGAGGTGCATGGGTACGAGAAATGGTGTAGCGATTCTGATAGTGGCGGCGGTGGCGTAAGGGCAGTGGCGGCGGCTCTAGGGCGGCAGCGGCGGCAGCGCTCGAGCAGTGGCGGTGACTGGTACGAAGACAGGGGGAGTAGCGGGACCGAGGCAAGGGGAGACGGTGGTGTCGGCGGCGGTACGTAGTCGTGCGGCGGCGACGGTGGCGGCGGTAGGTCTCCTTCCTCGATCTTCCTTGAGCAGCCACTTGAGAGGGAGTTCACTCTTTTCTTTCTTCAAATAACGGCTAGGTTTTGTAGAGGGGGGGGGTCCCTTACCCTCTTATAGAGCCCATAATGGGCCGAGAGGGGAAAGGGCTCACTTGAGGCCGACAACCCAAAAGCCTAAACATGCTCATAGAAAATAAGGTCCACAAAGAAGAAGGGCTTCACGAGTGGGATCTTGAAAAGGGAAGAACCCACCCGGTAGCCTAAAAGGGGTAGAGGAAAATAAGCAAAGGCCCTCTTAAACACGTGCGGGCTAAGGAAGTCCATAATAACAAAATAAGGCAGATAGGTTCATGCGCGCGCGACCTCGGGGTGTGACGTACCATGGCGAGACGAGGTCCTTACGCAGTGTAGCGGATGTTAGCATCCTTCGTCTTTGCCTGTCAAGGGGGCTGGTCGCGCGTGGGTGTCGGCTCCTCCGGCGCCGTGGTGTCATGCCTTGGTGGCGAGGGGGGTCGTACGCCACCAAGAATTCTAACTTTTCACTTACTCACAGAGCACAAGAAGATTGACTACTAGTATATCCATGGGAAGGTGCTGCATGTGATCTCCTCGAATAAAAAGCAAATATCTTCACGAAGAGCCTCAATTGTGTCTTATATGACACCTTGGTTACTAAGCTTGTCATGTTTGATTTATACACTACAGGTTAATGGGAAGTGACCTATAAGCCATTGGCCCAGTAAGGCCTATCTTCCTACTCTCTCTTCTTTATAAACATATTTTACCCTTATTGGTTGATTATGCATTCTAGGGTTTCTTGTTACCCACGGACCACATTAACTATCATATATAATATAATTTAATTTAATATGGAAAGGCACCATTGCCTTCCTTTATGTGGTTCCTCTTCGATATGGATGGAAAATCATTAATAATCTTATGATATAGAGTTCACCTCTAATGCTTCTAACATATTTGAATAAGCTCAACATCTCACAGTTTTCTGCAAGGTCTCAACATAGTCAATCTACTATATCTTCAAAGAGATTGCAGGATTGCTTTGCTTTTATCATGTCCAACAAGAAATCATTCTAGAATACATCAACTTATTCGCTTGTTATTCTCTCTCAGTCCCTTGTGATCTTTAATGCCCATTTAATCAGAAAATACAAATCTCTCTCGATATCTCCTATCTCTCTCTTTGTCTCACGAAGAACATCAAATGAAGCAAACCAATTTAATGAACACAAGCCAAGAATATGAACCCCTATTCATGACTGGTTAATATCTTGACTTAGCGGCATTATAGCAGATGTCATATGGTAAAATTGAATACATATATTCTTGGAGAGAAAAAGAATATAAGAGAAATGGAATATTAAACTTTGTCAATCAGGTGATGGGAGATATGAGGAAGGAATGGAGAGATTTTGAGAGGAGTTGTGAAATGGTTTAGCAAGTGTTGTAAGGTTTTTGAAAAATTCTACAAGAGATATTGGCTACAAAGTTATCTCCATTCTCCAAGATCTTATATTTATACTTGAGCCATATATATGGTTGGTTCTCTAAATTTTTATTGATAAGTAAATCTTTGTGCATAAATAAGTTGTTGAATTCTCAAATAAGCATAGTCCCTCTTCCCTAGATTATTTAGTGCTTTGAACTATCATAACATTTTTATAATCTCTTAGAATAAAATAACTCAATGATGACGTTCCACATGAGGCAAAAAGTCTTTTTTTTTTTTTCTTTATGATAACTGCTTTAAGATCACCACAAAATATTTTCTCAAGATTTGAAATTAGTCCTATACCTCAAGATATCAAGCTTTCCATAAATAAATCATGATTCCCATAACTTAGTCTACATGGCATTAATTTTCCCATGAGATGAGGGAAAAATCTTGACCATATCCCAACATCAAATATATCTTCTAATGACTTTGCAGCCGAATACATGATGTCCTTTCATAGGATTAAATGCAACATTGATGTATTTTTGGAGGATTAGAGAGATGATAACCAAAATCTCAATATCTTGTTATCTTAGTTATATTGTTTACATGAGTGTCTTGTCTTCCCATATTTTTTTAGAGATGGGAAGTGGTCCAAAATTTAACTTTTTTGTTGTTGGACTGACATTTCTTGGAAAAAATTCATTAGATAATCTTTTAAATTGAGTGAATCCCATAATGAGGTAAAGCTTACTAATAATCCTTCCCCAAGGGTGTTTGGGTGCCTATCCATAGAGTAAACAAGGATAAACTTGATCCAAAATCCTTCAATTTTGTATTGATTGGGTACTCTAATACCCAAAAAGGATACAAGTGCAATGCTCCATCACTTGGGAAAACTATTACATCAAAGGATGTAACTAGAACACCAGTTTTTCAACCTTGAAGAAATGACTTACATTTTTTTTTCCCGAAATCAGAAACTAGCTTTCCATCATATATATGGAAATTGCAAAAGATTTTCAAATTGGATGAAACGTCTGAAAATGCGGATCAAAGAATTCCTCTAAATTTTGAATTACAGAGCTTAGATCAAATCCCTGGTAAAGAAAAAATGGGAAAAAAAATGCCTAGAGTAAAATAGATGACGATAATGAATACGAGGAAAAGTAGCCGTAGAAGTAAAAATTCCCATGGAAATCAGAAGAAGCACTAGATTTCTTGGTCTGATAGAAAGTCTATAACAGGTTTGTGCTCATTCCCTAGAGGGCATCTTGTTTCTTGGATGAGGAAGAAACAGAATGCGGTCTCAAGAGCAAGTGCCAAGGCTGAACTAAGGGCCACAACGCATGGAGTAACACAAATTTTGAGGATTTAATGGATTTTAGGTGATTTGAAAATTTCAATTTCATAGCCTATTCAATTGTTTTGTGATAACAAATCAGCGATTCGTAGTGGCCTTGATTGAGCACGGCGAGGAAGAATGAGAGACTCGGCGGGCAAGCTCGGCACGAAGGACCTTCCCTGCCGAGCTTGAGGGGGAAAGTGTAAGAAATATGGGTAAGTCTTAGGACTTCTTTTTAATGATAATCTTTGGGTTAATTTTAAAATTTGGTTACATAATGGACATCAATTATTTAATTGGGCCTTATTGGGTTTTACCCAGACGCCTGCGATTGTATTTTGGGCCTCTGGCATCTTCGGAGAAACAGACGGAGTCAGCACTGCAAAGCCCAATAACAAAGGAAAGAGATACCTTTATTGAAGCAGCAAAACAGTGTACATGATGACTCTTCTAGCTCTTATTCTCTGCCGGCCCGATCTCTCTCTCGCCTCCTCTTCAGAGTGCCGCTGCTCGTCCGCGCTGCTGCTGGTGGGGACTGAAGAGGAGGAACTCCTGGCTCCTGCTGCTCTTCAGCCTCCACGCCTCCTCTTCGGACAGCCGGTAAGCACTGGCGATTACGCTCTGCGGCAGCCCGCGGAAGATGGAGGATTTTCCCGCCAGCGGGCTCACCAGCGCGTAGTCCGCCGTCTTGAAGGACACCCACTCGAACCCCTCGCTCTGTGCCTGCGCCGCCACCGCGAAGTTCTGGGGGATCACCACGATCTGCCCTTGCCGGACCTCCCCGTCGAAGCTGGCCCGCTGCCCCCGGTTGCCCGAGATCTGGAGGCGCGCCCGGCCGCGGACGACGTAGAGGACGCTGTTGGCGTTGATGTTCCAGTGCGGCGCGTAGTGGGCCCTCTCCCTCAGGAATCCTCCTTCCGCGCTAAGATGAAGGAACCGCAGAATCGGGAGCTTCTGGCTGTTGAGGCTGCTCACCCACCCGGCTTCCCGGCTGTACACGTCGGCGCGGGCCGGGTTGCGGATGTTCTCCCTCTGCCTCAGGTTGCAGATGGCCTCCTCCAGCCCGTTAGCTCCCCTCTGCCTCCTCTCCCTCTCTTCTTCTGCTTCCCGTCGTCGTTCTTCTTCTTCCCTCCTCTCGCGACCTCTTTCTTGTTCCTCCCTGCGCTCTTGGCCTCTTTCTTCTTCTTCTTCCCACCGCTGTTGGCCTCTTTCCGGCCTCGCCACCTGGAGTCCCTTCTCGACGCGGACTATGTTGCCCCTTCTCTCGTCGTGTCCCTGGAGCTTCCTCGCGGTCTCCTGGCTGATGCCGAATGCCTCGGCGAGTATCTTGACGTCGAATCCGCGGAACACGTTGCCGGAGGAGGTCTCCTGAGACTTCACTCGCTGCTCGCTTCCCGCCAGCTCGAACCTCTGGCACCGCAGATGTTCCCCAGTTAAGTGAAAAAGCTAGATATGATGGAGACCGATTCAATTCGCTCACCCTCAGCGTCTGATCGAGCTGGTTAGCGCTGTTGCTGATGTCGGCGACGGTGACGACCACGACGGGTTTCTCGCCGTCGTTGTAGAACCAGCTGGCCACGCCGGCGGGGAGAGCGATGACGTCACCTTCCCGGAAGCGGTGAACCTTCTGGTGCTCCTCGCGGGACTGCTGTTCCTCCCGTTGCTCTTCCCTCCGCGATTCCGACCTGTGTTCGTAGGACTGCTGGAACGTCTCGGGGCATCCGGGGAACACGGAGCCGTAGATGCCGTTGCCTGTGGAACACGAGAGTGAGCATAGAAGAAGAAGGCAGTCAAACGAATCAAGGAAGAGCAACTCGGAACTCGAAACTCCGGACCTTGAATGACGTAGGAGAGGCGGGGGGAGTTGAAGTAGAATGGCAGGAGAAGGCCCCTGGGCTGGATGGTGGTGCGGTACGGGGCCACGCCGGCGCCCTGGAACTGCTCGTGCTCCTGGTCCCAGTACTCGATCGTGCCCGCCTCGGCCTGCACCTTCCTCGACGGCTCAGCCGCCTCAAGCCTCTCGATCCGCCACTCCCTCTGCTGCGAGTAGCGTCGACTCTGCCGGGTCTCTTCGGATGCCAGACAGACCCCCGAGAGGAGGAGAACGCAGAGGGCTGCGGAGGAAAGTAGGGAGATCCCGCTGGAGGTCGCCATGCTCGCAGATCGCTTGGAATGAGGAGATCACGGAGGATTTCGGGGGTTTTATAGGCACGGATAGGCAGAAGATGGCTGCATGGGTTTCGTTCTCTTCCCGCCGCGCTACTTCCCCGTGGCATGCTGGCGTCTTGCTGCCGCGGCCTAGGATACAGTCACTCGGACGTCGTGGCGGCGGAAGTCATGACGCGTCGCTGGACAGGCGGAGCGCACGGAGCGTCCAGGTGCACTGCACCGTTATTCTCCGAAATTTGAGAAAAATCGGGGATTTCGGTGGGAAACAATGAATCTCTGTCTCGCGCTCTTCCACAGTTTCTCTGGTGCAGCGATCTGCAAAACATCTGAGCCGCAAAGAAATCTAGAAAGTCAGAAGAAGCTGTGGAAGAAGAACAAATTCTCCCATTTTTACCATTTTCTTCTCTCCTTCACCTTTCCATCAGTTCTTAATTTGCCCTAGAATTTTCTATATTTATCTTTATATCCTTTTTTACTTTACATTTCTCCCTTGTCACTAGTTACAATTGTAAAATTATGGTTAAACTGCAGTGGCCACTTGAGTCTATGCATAGAGCTCCAAGATGAATAATACAAATAACTTTCTTCTTCCTATCCTTTCTCATCCTCTACCTCCGCTCTCTAAACTTCTTGATCTCTGCACCTACACATTCTATCATGGTGTCAGAGCTCTGTTGATTCTAGGATTGGAGGAGTGTTTTCCCTTCTTTTATTTAAAAGTGCCATCGATCAATTGCAGCTTAAGTCCACTCGAAGGACTCAATAGGAAGGGAAGGGTATTCTTAAAACACTTACCCTTTGATCACCTGGCTATGGAAGAAAATCCAACCTTGTCACCTGTTGTCGACACATCTAACCCTACAATGGTAGAACGATCTATACAGTTTTCAATACTAAAAGGTGATAGGTGGTTTTCTCCATTAGTTGTGGTGGCTCCAAGAAGTCAATTCACTAGGCTTAATATACACTTATGGGTGCATCTCATACAAGCCATCCTCAAACAAAGAAAACTTCTAGATCACCTGACTGATACAACTCCATTTGAGACATATTCACGATACAAAAGGTGGAGTGTAGAAGAAGAGATTCTCTATACATAGATTATTGACTCAATGACAATAGAATTAGCAAAAAGGTTTATAGCATATGAGACAGTCAAGGAAATTTGGATGCAACTCATAGATACTAGTCATAGAAGAATGATAGATCTAAGATGTCCTGATTGGTGAACCACACAAGTACACTACAACAAGTAGATAAATAAATTATTGCCTATGCAAATGAGTTAAGCCTAATGATTAGTGAGTTGGATAACTATTGACCCCCTATCAACAATTTAGTCGATAAAGAGAAAATCTTAATGGATATAGTTTACAAGCTATTGTAGGGGTTGAGGCCTGAATTTGGAGGCGCATTTAAAGTTAGCTACAAATAGAGAAAACTCCATGTCCGTTGATGATGCAATATCTCAACTAGAGAGTGAAGAAAGCCGACTCTAAGGGATGAAGGGAGGAGGAAACAGCTCAACCTACACAAATTAAAGAGGATCTTGATCAACATCTAGTCACCAAACTACCCCCACTGAATTCCAACCCTAGAAATACAAAAGAAAGCTCCAATTAAAAATAAATAGAACCTATGGTAAAATTACTATAAACGAAAGGGATATACAAAGGAAACATGCCAAGAAACTCCACGGAAAACCCCCATGAGTACATATGGTCACTCGACCATACATAAGTATGTTTTCGAAGTTGTGATTGCGAAGTTGTTTTCCTAGATTATTCAATTTAATGCTACCACTTAATGGCATCAATTCTCAACTAAAATAACTTCACAAGAGGTACAAAAGTTACAAGAACAGACGCTACAAATCAGGATCCTCCAAGAGCAAATACAAAATCTCTTGTTGTCATCATCTAGATCAATCATCAGTTCTACTTCCTTGGCAAATTCAAGTAGATGTGATATCTCATCCCTTTTATCTTCCTTGTCATCATCAAACTCAGGGCAAAGTTCTTGAATCTTGGATTTAGGAGCCACCAACCATACTGACACCAATATTGAACATATTTGTGTCATATGAACCGTGCTCTCTTGGTAAGAAAGTAGAAACAACCAATAGAACAACACTTGTGGTGGCAAGCATCAAAAGTGAAAGCATAGCACCACTAGGAACACTAACACATGTCTTCACGTTCCTAAATTCATTATAAGCATGGTCTCAATAAAAAAACTAGAAAAATTAAATGAATATAGAATTATATTTGACGACATTGATGTATTTTTTGTGCATTAAGGTCCACGAGTGGAAGATTGTACTTGCTAAAGTCTACCATAGACTTTATCACCTACCTTATATGCCACAAGGCACTAAGAAGGAAATTGGTCTTAAAGGAGTAGTAGTGACTAATTTTGAGATATGAGGTTGATAATGCTGGGAACTTAGGCTCAAAAAGCTTTCCAAATCTTTGTCCAAGATAATGATTGCAGCGGAAGGTGTTGAATCAAAACATTCAACATCGTTGAAGCACCAAGAATAGATGATCTCATCATCCATTCTAGGTGATCCTATCATCTAGTATAGAATAAAATTCATACTTACTTGGATCGTTTGAAAGAGTTCTTCAACCGTTCAAGCGTCCGGTCTCTAGCGATATCCACACAGTCTCCAGACGATCGGATCTCCTCTTGAACACTCATCACCACGAGAGGAAGAGAAGAGGGAGGAGAAGTTCTACTAGGCTTGCATGGGAACCTCTATTATGGTCGTTCTCCCCCTATTTATAGACTTTGGGAATGTGAACTTTTCAAAAAAACCCTTATTATTATGTCTATATCCACCGACGTCCATTGACCTTATGTGTTGACCCTCTAGGTCCATATATCTCGCGAGTTAATGACTCTATCAACCCAATAACACTTATTGGTCCTTCTTATCAATTAACTATATCAACATATAGATTAATTGAATAAGGATCGATTTAACCCAATCGACGGGTTGAGTCGCCGGCCGGTGGGTGCCAAGCTACACCACGTGCTCTAGGAGATATGGAGTATATTAGAACTCTTTCATGGAACCCTGCCGTCATTGGTTACCATGTACGTATAATCCTTCATCCACACGAGACTCATGAATGACTTAGGGTATGGTTAATTGTCAAACCCTAATCCGTCACTCAATTTAGTACTGATGCGAGTAGGAAATTATTGAGAACAACTTCTCTAATATTTCCACTACCTTGGCCAAGGATTTAACCGCATCTCATTCCTTGAGTCAATCTCCTCATATACCGAGGGTGGATGATCCCATCTTGACCACACAATCATCTTCGTGGACTTCATGTCGTATCCAATATATGACGTTTTAGATGTCCCGTGACTAGGGATTCGTAAGTCATAATCAAAACACGATCATCCATCCACAAGATGTCTTTGGTGTCTCAAGTCAAAGGACCACATACACAATCATGACATGAATCAACCTGATTGACAATTAGGTATATTACCATTCAGGGATTCATACGGATCAATTTAGTGAACTCTTTCTCCAAAGAGCACCCACTATCTATCCTTAGTGTCTCCACACCGATGGCTATAGGATCAGCCATACTCATCATATGAGTTGGGTTAGATAGTGCTATTCTTTCCGGATAATTTCGATGTCCTTCTTGAATATCCCACGAATAGGAATATTTAGAACATATGTTGAAAGACTAGTGATCACTATATTATGATCTCATCATAATTCACTTACTCATTGCACATGCTCATGGACTTCATTGCAAACATCACACAAGAATGACAATGAATAAATTTCATTTCAATGAACAAGATACATGAAAGTGTGATTGGCTTATAGGCCACATAATATCCATCAGATAAGACTTCCAAAATTTCAATCAAAACGTCAAACACAGCAAAATACATCGAATGAGATATTCAAAACATCAAGACACAGAGAACCGATGATCCTATCATTTAGTATGTATGAGAAAACAAACTTAAAAGGTTCACTTGGAAGAGTTCTTGAAGTTATTCAAGTGCCCTAACCTTTATAGCTATTCACACGATTGTAAAATGATTATATCTTCTTGAAAACTCTTGACTGAGAGAGAAAGAGAAGAAAGGAGAGAATTCCCACAAGGCTTGCATGAGCACTCTGAGTTGTGGTCATTCTCTCCCTATTTATAGACATTGGGTATGTGATTTTTTTATAAAAACTCTCATAATTATATTTATGTTCACTAACATCCAAAGACCTTATGTGTGTAACCATCTTATTGCATATATCTCACTAGTTAATAACTCTATAGACTAATAACACCTTTAAAACCCTCATAATTATGTCTGTATCCATTAACATTACAAAAACCTTATCTGTTTGAGCCCTCTAAGTCCGTATATCTCACTAATTAATAACTCTATAGAATAATAACAACTTATTGGTCAACCTTTATTAATTATCTACATTAATATATAGATTAATTAATCAAGGATCAATTTAACCCAATCAATAGATCAAGTTGCTAACTCGTTGGGTGTCAAGCTACATTTACTATATGAGATATGAAGGGAATAAGAACTTCCATATAGAACGTTGACATCATAAGTTACCATGTATGTACAATCCTTCATCCGCACAAGATTCATAAATAACTTAGGATATGGTCAATTTCAAACCCTAATTGGTCAGTCAAGTTAGTACTGATGTGTATAGTAAATCATCAAGAACTCATATGATATTTCTACTACCTTGGCCAAGGATTTCATCGCATCTTATTCCTTGAGTTAATCTCCTGAATACCGCAAGCGGAAGCTCTTGTCTTGACCACACAATCATCTTTGAGGACTTTATGCCGTATCTAATATATGATATTTTGGACATCTCATGGCTAGGGATTTATAGGTCATAATCAAAACATGGTCATCTATAAACAAGATATTTTTGGTGTCTCAAGTTAAAGAACTATAAACATAACCATGACATAAAAAAAGCTCATTAATAGTTAGGTATAGTACTATTTAGGGATTCATATAAATCAATTCAATGAACTCTTTCTCTAAAGAGCACCCACTATCCATCTTTGGTGTCTCCACACCAATGGCTACAACTTTTGTGATACTCATCATATGAGTTGGATCAGATAGTGTTATTGTTTCCGAATAATTTAATATCCTACTCAAATACCCCATGAATAAGAAAATTTAGAACATAAATTTAAAGACTAGTGATCACTATATTGTGATCTCATCATAATCCTCTTAGTCATGCATATGCTAATAAATTTTATTATAAATAGCATAAAAAATTATAATGAATAAAACTCATCTATATGAATATAAATGAAATACATGGAAGTATGTTTGGCTAATAGGCCACATAATATCCACAAAATAGTACCTTGGCAAAAGAAAATGTTATCCTCTTACATAGAAGACTAGGGCACCCCTCCTTTTAACTTCTTACAAATATGTACCATCATTTGTTTTTAAAATTATTTGTTAACAATTGATTTGTGAAGCTTGTCAACTTTCTAAGTTAAGAAGAAGTTCTTACCCTTTAGAAGACAGTGGATGTTCAGTACCCTTTCAAATAATTCATTGAGATATATGGAGACCTTCACCACATATTGATGTGACTGGGTTTAGATGATTCCTCATATAAGTGGATGACCATAGTAGATTCAATAGGTTATTCTTAAACAAAAAACAGAAGTAACAAAAATCCTAAAGAATTTTTGTTACTCAATTAAGAGACAATGTGGAATGAATATACATGGATATAGAATAAATACTTCAAAATATTTCTATAATGATGAATTATGAGAGTTTTTATTTTTCAAAGGAAACAATTCGACATGAACTATCTTGCCCCTATTCACCCAACAAAATGGACTTGCTTAACGGAAAATTAGGGATATAATAAATAAAGGAATAAAATTAATGGTACAAGCACACTTGCCAAAAAATCTTTGGGGTTTCTCCATGATGATTGCCATTATCTTAAGCAATACATTACCATCTAAAAAAATTGGGTTAAGGAGTCCAATTGAAATCCTAGAAAAATCATTCCTAGATGTAAGAATACAAAAGGCCTAGCCCCACAAGTTTTTGGGCATACCACCTATCTCTATTCACACAATTTACAATTTGATAAATTATTAGCCAAAGCCTTGAAATATACATTTGTGGGATACTCCAAGACCCAACAGGGTTATAAATGTTACTACCCTCCAACTAGAAAGGTGTTCGTGACCAAAGACATCACCTTTGATGAAACTAGATTCTTCTATCCACTTAGCAATGGATCTTGACTAGAAATGGAGGAAATAAAGATGGAGGCAATATCACTTTAGCTCAATTTTAGAAAATCATCAAGATGAAACACCAAATAAAATAGGAAATTAGGATAATCAGGGAAAGGAGGTAGTAGTGAACGCCACAACCCCAAAATTCATTTCCTAAATATTATGTCACGAAAAAGAATGAAGAGCACATAGTCATTCCTTAACCTCAAACAGTGAATGAGGATACAAAATCATCAAGAGACCCTTAAAAGGGTCTTTGGCTTGAGAGAGAAAGGAAGGAAGATCTACCGATATCCTTGAGAAATGAATTCAGAATATGGGTGAAACCCCTCCCATATGAAACATCAAATTTCCTCAGCTAAAAGAGAGTTTCACCTTGTTAGAAGAGCTTCCTTACCAATCAGATTGTGATTCCAAGATTGTAGAAGAAGCACTTAGATGTCCTCATTGGAGAAATTGCAATGAATGAGGAAATGTAGGCTATGAGTAAAAATGAAACTGGGGATGTGGTGGAAAGAATAAAAGACAAAAATGATAGATATTATGTGGCCTATAAGCCAATCACACTTTCATGTATCTTGTTTATGTTCATTGAAATAAAATTTATTCATTGTCATTCTTGTGTGATGTTTGCAATGAAATCCATGAGTATGTTCAATGACTAAGTGAATTATGATGAGATCATAATATAGTGATCACAAACATATGTTCTAAACATTCCTATTCGTGGGATATTCGAGAAGGACATCGAATTATCCGGAAAGAATAGCACTATCTAATCTATCTCATATGATGAGTATGGCTGATCCTATAGCCATCGGTATGGAGACACCAAGGATAGATAGTGGGTTTTCTTTGGAGAAAAAGTTCAGTGGATTGATCCGTATGATCCCCTGAATGGTATTATACCTAACTGTCAATCAGGTTGATTCATGTCATGGTTGTGTATGTGGTCCTTTGACTTGAGATACCAAAGACATCTTGTGGATGGATGATCGTGTTTTGATTATGACTTATGAATCCCTAGTCACGGGATATCTAAAACGTCATATATTATATACGATATGAAGTCCACGAAGATGATTGTGTGATCAAGATGGGATCATCCACCCTCAGTATTTGAGGATATTGACTCAAAGGAATGAGATGCCATGAAATCCTTGGCCAAGGTAGTAGAAATATCAGAGAAGGAGTTCCCGATGATTTCTACACGCATCAGTAATAACTTGAGTGACCGATTAGGGTTTGACAATTGATCATACCCTAAGTCATTCATGAGTCTAATGTGGATGAAGGATTATACATATATGGTAATCGATGACGAGAAGGTTCCATAAGTGAGTTATTACATACTCCATATCTCCTAGTATACGTGGTGTAGCTTGGCACCCAACGGGCTAGCAACTCAACCTATTGATTGGGTTAAATCGATTCTTGATTAATTAATCTATATGTGGATGTGAATAATTAATTATGGTTGACCAATAAGATGTTATTTGGTCTATAGAGTTATTAATTAGTGATATATATATGGACCTAGAGGGTCACACATAAAAGGTTTATGGATGTTGGTGGATATAGACATAATAATAAGGGTTTTTATGAAAAAACCTCATACCAAATGTCTATAAATAGGGGGAGGACGACCACAACTGAAGGTGCCCATGCAAGCCTTGTGGGAATTCTCTCCATTCTTCTCTTTCTCTCATGGTGAAGAGGTTTGAATAGGAGATCCAACCATCTGGAGACCGTGTGGATACCGCTAGAGGCTAGACGCTTGAATATCTTTAAGAACTCCTTCAGGGAAACCTATAAGTATGTTGTCTCATACATATTAGATGATAGGATCATCTGTTATTGGTGCCTCACTATTTTGAATATCCAATTCAATGAATTCTGCTGCATTTGATGTTTTGATCAAAATTTTGGAAAGTTATCGACCTCAGATCCCATAAAAAAAACCTATGGAATAGTAGCTGTAGCTGGATATCTACTATTGTGTATAAATTTGATGGTTCTTTAGAGAGGTATAAGGCTAGACTTGTAGCCAAGGGTTACACTAAAACCTATGGAATAGTCTATTAAGGGACATTTGCCTTTGTAGTGAAGACTAATATAATTAGAATGCTACTCTCACTAGCAATGAACTTATATTGGACTATGAAGGAATATGACATCAAGCATGGTTTGGAAAATTCACTCAAACCATAAAAATTATGGGTTATAAACAATGCAATAGAGATCATAACCTATTCTTCCAACATTCACCTTTAGCTGGAGTTATGATTCTAATTATATGCGTAGATGATATCATTATCATTACAAAAAAGGATAAAAATGCCATCAAACTAGAAGCTCATCTAATGAAACATTTTGTGGTTAAAAACTGGAGCCCTTGAACATTTTTTTTAGGTAGAAGTAGCTTTGTCAAGCAATGGCCTGATTATGACCCAAAAACTTATATTTTAAATCTTCTGAGGGAAACAAGGCTTCTACAAGAACAAAATTATAACCTATTGAGGTTAACCATAAATTTACATTAAGAGATGATGATCCTAGATTAGAAATAAGCTCCTATCAAAAATTAATTTGTAAGTTGCAATATCTAGCTCATATGCGCCCAAATATTTCTTATTCTCTTATTATCTTGAGTCAATTCATGCATAGTGCATGTAGATCTCATTTTCAAGTAGCTCTGACGGTACTAAGATACTTCAAAGGAAACTCTAGACATGAACTCACCTTTAAGAAGACATGGAATTTAGAATTAGTAATTTAGATCGATTCTAACTATGTTAGGTCTCTTCTTGATCGCATGTCCACCACATGATATTGCACTTTGTTTGGAGGAAATTGGTGACATGGAGAAGCAAAAAACAAAGTGTGGTCTAAAAATCTAGTACAACGGGAGAATTTAGAGCCCTATTAGATGGCATTGATGACGTGCTATGGATAAGAAGTATATTAAAAGACTTACCAATTCCTTATGAAGAATCAATTAGAGTGCTATGTGACAAAAAATCGGCTATCAACCCATGACAACTCATGGCAACTCTATAGTATCACCCACGTCAACTCTATAGAACAATGTGCAGATGTATTTACCAAAGGGCTACCTAACAAGGTGTCTTCAAGGATAGTATCCAAGCGTGAAGGAAAAGTATTCATTCTTGTACTCAAGGGGGAGTGATAGAAAACAACCACCATTACATAATTTACTATAAAAAACAATTTAAATTTATTTTTATATCCTTTTTAGCCATTTCTGCACTATTACTAGTTACCATTTCTGCACCATTTCTGTAAAGTGATAGTTAGGGAGTAACAATCACTTGATTCTATATATACAGCTCCTAGATGAATAATAAGAATAAATTTCATCTTCCTATTATTTCTCATCCTACAACTCCACTCTCTAAACTTCTTGTTCTCTTAGCAAGCTTCAGCTCCTAAGAATTCTAACACTACTATTCCCATTAATTATTCCTCATTTGCATTTAAATCTCTTATCTAGGAGACGACCAATCTACCTCTTTTTTAATTCAATTTCATATATTTTGTTTTTGCCCAATTGAACGCCTAGGTCTTATATGGTTGCAGAAGATAGTAATTCTTGGTATGGGTTGCACCATAATGAACAAGTTTCAAGGGGATAATTGCATTAGCCAAAAGAGTCATTCAAGAAGTAGAAGGATTTTTTCTCATGCTAGTGTAAAATTATGTGAAGGGGGGAGGGAGGATCCTTCAAAACCATTATTGTACCTACAACACGTGTGTGTAATTTTTAGATGTTAATCTAGGTGGTCTTCCTTTCCATTTTTAAAAAAATACATAGTAATTCTACATATAATTTAGTATTTTGACTCTCGATTCCCTTATTTTTCCCTTTTCTTCTCTACTCTTTAGGGCAATATAGCATTATATTAATGTATCACTATCTGGTCAAGTCTTCTTCTTCTTCTTTTAGAGCGTTGATAGAGAATATCCCATATGCTCTTGCAATTGGATCCATCATGTACGCTACGCAATTTACAATATCAAATGTGACATTTGCTCCAAGTATTATGAGCAGATTTTAGGCTAACCTGAGTGAGAGACGTCATCGAGTCATTAAATGCATCCTGAAGTATTTGAGAACGACTAATGATTTATTTTTTTGCCTATGGAGGAGAGGAGCTGAAACTCTAGGGTTATACTGACTCGAGTTTTTAGTCAAACTGAGATGATAGTAGATATACATCTACATTCATGTTCACTTTAAATGAGGGAGCAACATCTTGGAAGAGTTCCAAGCAGCCCACCACTATAGACTTGACAAAAGATTTTGAGTACATTACCGCAAGTGATGTCGCCATGGAGGTAGTCTGGTTAAAGAAGTTTATCACTAACGTTGGAATTGTCCCTACAATGTTAGATCCTATTAAATAATTGAGCTACAACAATGGTGTGATATCAAAGGCAAAAGAGCCAATGTCTCATCAGAAGTCCAAACACATTTTGATTAGGAAGATTGTCGCTAGACGAGATATAGTAGTGGAAAGAGTTCCATCAACCAAAAATATTATAAATCTACTAACAAAGCCTTTAGCTCAAAAAGTTTTTGAGTGTAACAAAAAAACTATGAAGTTGATACACAAAGGTGATTAGCTTTAGTCCAAGTGGGAGTTTGATGGATATAATATGACTTATAAGCCAATTGCACTTCCATGTATATCATTTATGTTAATTGAAATGAATTTTATTTATTATCATTCTTGTATGATATTGGCAATGAAGTCCATGAGAAAATGTAATGACTAAGTGAATTATGATGAGATCGTAATACAATGATCACTAATCTTTAAATATTTGTTCTGAACAATCCTGTGGAGACACCAATGATAGATAGTGGGTGCTCTTTGGAAAAAGAGTCGACTAAATTGATCCATATGAATCTCTAAATGATATTGTACTAGATTGTCAATCACATTGATTCATATCTCAGTTGTGTGTGTAGTCTTTTGACTTGTGGATTGATGACCGTGTTTTGGTTATGACTTATGAATCTATAGCCACGGGATCTCTAAAATTTTATATATTGGATACGGTATGAAGTACATGAAAATAATTGTGTGATCAAGAAAGGATCATCCGCCCTTGATAAATGAGCAGATTGACTCAAGAAATGAGATGTGATGAAATCCTTGACCAAGTTAGTAAAAATATTGGAGGAGTTTCTAACGATTTTCTTCATGTATCAGTACTAACTTGAGTGATCGATTAGGGTTTGACACTTGACCATACCCGAAGTCATTTATGAGTCTTATGCAAATGAACAATTATAGACACATGGTAATCAATGACAGTTAAGTTTTATATAAGAGTTTTTATACACTCTATATCTCCTAGAGTTTGTATTGTAGCTTAGCTCACAATAGACTAGAAACTTGACATGTCAGTTGCGCTAAATCAATCCTTAATTAATTTATGTATATGTTGATGTAGATAATTCATATCCATAGACATGAGATGTCCAAAATATCATATATTGGATACAACATGAAGACCTTGAATATGATTGTGTGGTCAAGATATGATTATCCGTCCTCAACATTTGATGAGGTGGACTCAAAGAATAAGATGCAATGAAATCCTTAGCCAAGGTAGTGAAAATACCGAAGGATGTTTCAATGATTTCCTCCACGAATTAGTACTAACTTAATCGACCGATTAAGGCTTAATAGTTGACCATTATCCTAAGTCATTCATAAGTTTTGCATGGACAAAGGATTATACATAGCTGGTAACTAATTACAATAAGGTTTCAAGTGAGAGTTATTATATACTCCACATCTCCTAGAGTATGTGGTATAGCTTGGCAGACACGGGACTAGCAACTCGACTTATCAATTAGGTTAAATTGATCCTTAATTAATTAATCTATATATTGACAAAGATAATTACTAAAGGTTGACTAATAAGGTGTTATTGGGTCTGTAGAGTAATCAACTTGTGAGATATATGGACCCAAAGGGTTTCACACAACAGGTTTATAGATGTTGGTGAATATAGATATAATTATGAAGGTTTTTATGAAAAATTAGCATACCAAAAGTATAGAAGTAGGGAGAGAATGACTATAGCTTAAGGTGCTTCTACAAGCTTAGGGTTCTCTTTCTCTCTTGGTGATGACTTTTGAAGAGGAGATGCAACCATATGGTTATTGAGTGGATATCACTAGAGGTTAGACACTTAAATAGCTTCAACAACTCCTCCAAGTGAACCCTATAAGTATATTTTTCTCATAGATACTAGATAATATTATCATTTTTTCTTGGTGCCTTGATGTTTTGAATATCCGATTCATTGTATTACGTTGTATTTGATATTTTTATCAAAATTTTGGAAGGCTTATCGACCTCAAAACCGAATAAACCTAAATGTGGTGAGGAGGCCATTAAATTTATAACACTTAGACTTTGAGAAATCCCAACTGAATGGTGAATTTATTAAGAGGGGGGAAATTATTTTCTTTTATATATTTAAGTTTTTATAATTCTGTTATGAATTCTTTGATTATCCACCTAAATCCTCATGTTGCTCGTACTCCAAATTTTATACTAGACAGAGTATCCAAACCCCCCGAGCTAGTCCCAGGAGGAGACAATCCCCCAAAGTCACTTCTCACCTTATTAATCCCCTAGTAGCAATTACTAACTCGCTAGGTTAGTCAAATCAAAGTTCAAACATGAACTTTTG
This sequence comes from Lemna minuta, assembly GCA_024174645.1. NCBI lineage: Eukaryota > Viridiplantae > Streptophyta > Magnoliopsida > Alismatales > Araceae > Lemna > Lemna minuta. The sequence continues at coordinate 9,494,308 of CM044118.1, read as the reverse complement.
ATCTGACCCACTCATGCTCTCGGTTAGTGACCTCATTTTGTTGTCGTTGTCCTTGGGTACGTCGCTACTCGTCCTGTCTCCCATGAGCCGACTCCATAAATTCTGTGCATTGCTCTCTACTCGGCTTCAGCCAGCTTGCCTCTTTGAAGTCTTTAAGACTCGTCATTGGTTCACTCACATTCCAAGTAGGATGCACCTCCTTGGTCCCGCGTGATTCTGCAAGGTAGAGAGCAAATATGCCTCGAGTTAACCTTTCATTCAACTTCCTAAAATTTTCTTGTCTAGCTACGATTCCCAAGGAATCTCTCCCTTACCCTCATGGGTAAGTACGACTAGCCCGGAGTTAACACAATATATGTGGATGTTCCTAGTCATCCCTAATTCTCAAGAAAAGCACAAACAATGTATTAATATAAAAGGGAATTGAAACCATATTAATAAAACAATGTCAATTTGAAAGATAAAGACTCTAAAAGTAATTTTATAACTAAAAAAATAAAAGCTCCCTTAAATTTTGCTTTGACTTATGCCTTTGACTTTGAGTTTGAGTTCTACCTTTGACTTTGACTTCTGCCTTTGACTTTGATAATCAATGCATTTCCCTTTGAATGTAATAATAATACACACACAACTACACTAGCTAGCCCTAGAATGATTCTCTAGAAATGCTTGCAATGATTCTAATGTGCCTATATTATAAATGGACTAATGTGTGCTCAAAACTTACCTCGAAAACAGTCACCTAGACTTCACCTTGATGTTGATTTGTTTGAATTTGTTACAATCCCTTAAAAAAACTTATCAACGGTATAATGACTCATGAAACAGATATTAATCAGAATAGGAATCCAAACAATGATTAGCCCTTTGATCAATGTTAATAACTAGAAATGTAATTCTAAATTTTTTAAAAAAAAACTCAATCTTAATGCACTCAATCCCTATAAAACAAAACAAAAACAACTTGTGAAAAGAAAACTACTAATTAGTTTTGTTTTAAAGAAAGTTAGACCTAGAAATATAGAAATAGAGGTTAAAAATCTGAGGAAATATGTGATGAAATAGGATCTAATACAATCAAGGTCAATCATAATCTAAGAGTAAATAATTTCACACAAAATAATAATTATAAATAAAATTGGCTTGATCCAACCTTAAAAATCAGATGAAGATTATACTGAAAATTTGACTGAAAATAATAGAAATTAGACAAGAATTCAATAGAGTTTTATCGATAAATTTATATTAACATTGATGTTCTATAATGATGGTAATATAAATTAAATAGAGAAAATAGATAACAGAAGAAAAAAAAAGTAATAGCTTTATGAGGATGAAACTTAATATCTGTTGGTGTCATTAGTACCTATCTCTAGGACAATTTGTGTCTTATTCTAATAATGAGATAATGATAATGATATTCAAATGTTTAAATAACATGTTAGAAAATAAGTAATCGAGAGCTTATTCTTAGTGACGACCGCGTTCCAAAGTTGAAGTGGGTTAGTCACTCAAGCCTTTAGTACTTGCACCAACAAGGACATACTTCTTAAAACTATCAATCGAAATCTAAAACTGGTTAATATAATATTTCATTAACATTAAGAAAGCACCAATGCAAATTATCAAACTTAGATTAAACTAATAGACTTCGTTTGAGCCTGTAAATAGTTTGTCCCAATAAACACACCTTAGATGACTTCCCCTAAGCAAGATACCATGGAGGTTTCTCCACAAAGACTTACTCCCAAAGATCCTGGAGAAAGGCATTAGCAACACCTAGCTGGTTAAGAGACCAAGCCTGATTGATGGTGAGACATAGGAGCAAGTGGATGGAGTTGAGTCAGACATTAGGAGAGAATGTCTCAATGTTGTCAATGTCCTATGCATATAGCCTTTGATGCACTGCTTTAAAGTGCTTCCAGAAAATATTAGGGCTCGTCTGTTGGACACTTGATGACCCCTTGCATGTTGTCTAGATATTTCTGTCAGAAAATTTCACATGAGTATGTGCGTTCATGAAGAAATTTAAAATATTGTATGATGGGAGTGTTAGGTTTAATCTCTATTAAGTGTACATAGCTATGTATTATTGTGGATTAGATATCATTTAATCCCATTAAGTGATTCAATTATGTTTAATGAGGGGAGTAAGACATTTATTTATGTGTGTGAAGGTTAATTATGTGTAGAGGCAATTAAATTAGTTATTATCCAATAATGGGATGATAGATTATTGATTAGAAGCTTAAGTTCTCGTCACTCTCTATAAATAGGAGGCCATAGTCTACTTGAGTAACCCAATGCTTTTAACCCTCTAGATAGATTCCCGTTTCTTCTAGAGATCAATAGGATATCTTGGGGATATTCAAGAAGACTATTCTCGACTTCAGAAATCTTCAGAGATGAAGAATCATCCTATAAATTCAGGTAAGAGTTTTTTTTTATTTTTTATGTATCTGATTATGCTAATGAATCAAGATGCAAACTCGAGTTCTATAGGGAGATTGTGTGATGCGGCTTTGCTTCACTCTTGTCGACCATTGCTCATCAAGAGATTTTGTCACATTTGTGTTTGCTTTTGCAACATCTGCAGCTCTCCATTATCGACATTTTCTAGAGTGAAAACTAAAACCAAAAGCCATAACTTCATAATATAAAATGAAATGATATGGAAAATTGACAATCAGTTACAATATTAGCCTATCTTCAATCATGTAATAAAATTATTAATTTTTCAATTATTATTAAAAAAATACATTGTCACTACCATGATCATGTCAAGCAAAAAGAGACAAAATCTTCCAATTTTACCTAAAAATATGATGCAATCAAAGAAATAAGATGAAAAAAAAAATTGAATGGAGAGTAGGAATGGAGAGACAAACGAGATGAAAAAAATTGATTGGAGAAAGAGCAGAGAGATCACAAATTGAAAATAAAGAAGAAATCAAAAATTTAAAATCAGAATAGAAAAGAGATTTTTAACAAAGAATACAAAGAAGATTTCTAAACAAAATTAGATAATGAGAATTTAGAAATTATTTAAAAAAACAGATTTCATAATAAAAAAATGAATTTTGTTGGAATTTAAAAACCAATTTAAGTAGAAAGGGAAATGAGATTTCAGTGAATAATATTTCTTTGTTTAAAAAACAACAACAGTTTTCATAATCCAAAAATGAAATTTTTGGAATTGGAAAATATGTTTAAATATAAAAGGAAATGAGATTTTAGAGAATATTTTCACTTTTGTTAAAAAAAAAAAAGAAATAAAAAAAATCTAGAAAAAGAGATTTTTGAGATTTGATAGTGGATTAAAGAAAATAGAAAATGAAAAAATAACAAGGAGAAAATTAGGATAGAAAAACACTAAAGCATCGAAAAGAGTAAATTTGAGTGTTGAAAAACGAAGAAGCATAGAAATTTGAGTTAAGTGAATAGAGAGAATGGAAGATTGAAAGTAGAGAGAGATGCAAAGCACTGAAGAGGGAAAAATAGGGGAGAATGCCCCAAAGAGAGAAAATTAGGGCAGAAAGCACCGATGAGAGAAAATTAGGGCAGAAAGCATTGAATAGAGAAAAATGTGCAGAAAGCATCGATTCTTGGGTTCTAGAATTTATGGGATTTCTTCAGCACTGAAGGGAGATCACCATGAGTGCCAAAGACATAGCATCGTGATTTCTGAAGAGTCTCAAGAGCATTGTTGCCAACATCCTCAACGTCATGATTGCCAAAGATAGTGCACTGTGTACTCTTGTTTTCTCTTGATAGAGCGTCCTTAAGTGTCGTCTTGAGTGAAGACTACAAAAGGACGGAGTGCTGAAGAGATATTAGAGAGAATAGAGAGAAAAGTTGACACTCTAGAGATTAGGGAATTTCTCTAGTCAGATATTGATATTCGATATCGATATCCAAACTTCTATCGTTAGCGGATGTCGGTATTGGATATCTTAATAATACCCGATACCGATATCCATCTACCAATATCCGACATGTGGATCTTGGTATCAGACATTGTAGGTATTGTGTACCGTTTAGGACCCTAACGGTACTTGATACCATTCACACCACATATATCAGTATTCGATACCAGTATCTAAATGGTCAAAGCCTAGTCCTTAGTATTTAAAGACATTGACCCAAGGAATGAGGTACGAAAAAAATCTATGGCCAAGGTAATAGAAATATCAGAGATGTTCTCAATGATTTCCTCCACGTATTACTACTAATTTGAGTGATCAATTAGAGTTTGACAATTGACCATACCCTCAGTCATTCATAAGTTTTTCACAAATTAAGGATTCTTCGTACAAACTAATTGATGACAGGAAGGTTTCATATGAGAGTTCTTATACACTCCATTTTCTTAGGATATATAGTATAGCTTGGTATCCAAAGGGCAAACTACTTAATTTATCGATTGGGTTAAAATCAATTTATATCTTAATATAGGTTAACCTATTTGTCAACCTATATCATTGGGTCTATGGAGTTATTAAATAGTGAGATATATGGACCTAGAGGATCACGAACATAAGGTCTATGGATGTTAGTGGATGAAGACATAATCATACTTGTTTTTGTAAAAAGTGCGCATATTCAATATCTATAAGTAGGGGGAGAATGCTCACAAATGACGTTGCCTATGCAAAATTTGTGAGAATTATCTTCTTTCTTTTCTTTCTCTTTGGTCAAGAATATTGAAGGGCAAATTCAACCATCTAGTGATCATATGGACACTACAAAGAGGTTAGACACATGAACATCTTTAAAAACTCCTTCAATGATCCTATTTGTCAACCTATTTGTCAACCTTTATTGTTAGTTCTATGGAGTTATTAAATAGTGAGATATATGGACCTAGAGGATCACGAACATAAGGTCTATGGATGTTAGTAGATGAAGACATAATCATACTTGTTTTTGTAAACAGTGCGCATACTCAATATCTATAAGTAGTGGGAGAATGCTCACAACTGACGTTGCCTATGCAAAATTTGTGAGAATTATCTTCTTTCTTTTCTTTCTCTTTGGTCAAGAATATTGAAGGGCAAATTCAACCGTCTAGTGATCATATGGACACTACTAGAGGTTAGACACATGAACAGCTTTGAGAACTCCTTCGATGAACCCTATAAGTGTGTATTTAAATCTATACTAGATGATAGGATCATCGATTCGTAGCCCCTCAATGTTTTGAATATTAAATTCAATATACTGTAATATGTTTGTTGTTTTAATCAAAATTTTAAAAGCTTATCAAGCATCAGATTTTGTTAGATAGAACGTAGACTAGTAACGCAGGCATCTGCAAGAGAGTGCACTGTGGGAGGCCACCAGCACAAGAACAATTAAAGTGTCTGCAATGGATATGGGAACTAAGTAGTGGGCTGGTAGGGTCCTTACAATTTGGAGAGAGAGAGAGGGCAGCACAATCAACAACCTGCTAGATGCAAGGCTGAAGGGATGGTGATGACCTAGGGCATCACAATCAGGAAGGACAACACCGAAGGGAAAGAGGCACCGGAAGAGGAGGAAGAGGACATTGGGGGAGAGCAATGCATGAGGAGCATTCCAATTTTAGTCATTATTTCTTCTCATCCTAGTATCATTCATTTCCTTGAATTCATTAAACAAAAGAGATTTTCTAAGCTTTACATGGACCTAAGAAAATTATCTTGCAAGTCCATCCAAAACCAGGAGATGAAAGAAACATACAATGTTTGGTGTGCTATATTTCTTGTTCGCTTCACAAATATTTATCAACATGAAGCCGGATGTCCAAATTCAGAGACAAAAGCAGTGTGAGGCATCAACCATGATCGTGATGATCATTGTCATCATCCCTGCGCTTCTCCATCCTTCTTCTTGTACTCTCTAGGGCCAAATATGGTGGATCCAATTCTCACACTAGTGCTCCCCATATCGATCTGCAAAGAAACTCATGCTCCAGCATGAAACTATCTGTCTCCTCACCTCCAAAATCCGAATTAAGTGTACACAAAAGAACAGAGCTCTGCTTACCGCCTGCTCGAAGTCACCTGACATGCCCATTGACAGCTCACAGAGATCTTCAGCCATCCCCAAAACCCTGCAAACCTCTGCCCTGCATTTCGCAAGGGTCTGTCCCACAAGAAAAATTAACTTGGCTTCAGAGGTGGCTTCATAGACAATGACTGAAGTTGACTTTGACGTAAACTTTGACCTTGAAATTTTCAGGTGTCGAGGAGTAATCAAGCATTCCTATTGTCATCAAGCCGGAGAACTCGAGATTAGGGCAGCTCAGCTTCACGTGCTTGGCCAGGTCAGCGCAGCCAGAAGGGTCAATCCCATATTTAGCTGAAAAAAACAACGGATAATTTTAGGGATTGGCTTATTCAGAGAATCAGATGTCAGTTTCTTCTCACTCACATTCTTCTCCACTGGTGTTGACTTGGACCAAGACTTTCAGTGGCTTCCTCCCAATGCTAGCAACGGCCCGGTCAAGGAAATTGGCTATCTGCATGTTGACTAAAACTCAAAAGGTTGACTTTACTAAGTTTGATGATAAATCAGAGAAGAATACCTTCACATCATCAACGGTCTGGACCATGTACAGATTAGGCACACCGGCTGCGAAAAATTCAATTTCTTTGTGGGAACACCACCAATAAATGATAAATGAATAAAATAACAAAAACCCAATCCATAAAATCATAAGCAGCAAAAACCAAGAGTTGAATTTTCTGATTCAAAAACTGAAAATTTTCTAATAAAACAAGAAAATAACGAAAACCCTTCTTTAAGCCAATTAGAAGGAAAACAAGAAATTTCTTGATCAAGATATTAAGAAAAATACCGAGAAGAGCTTTGGCTTTGTTGCTCTGAAGGTGTCCGATAAAATGCCACTGAATATCAGCAGGAAGCTGGAAGATCAAGAAAAGATTAATCAATCCCTAATTCAAGGAAAAGGCTACTATGGTCCAACCTGGGGAGCTTTCTCGAGGATCTCCTGGGCGTAATTTTCTCCAAAAACTCGGTGACCGGCGTCGTAGACCTGCTGAATGAGGGAAACGGGCTTGGTCTTACTCACGGCGATGACTCTCACGTTTTCTGAAGGGCGCCCAGCTCTCTCCGCGGCCAGCTGGACTCTCTGCATCACCGCCCTCAGCGCCGACACCGCCGCACCCTCCGCGGCTGCCATTGCTGCCATCTCGGCTACTTCGCTGTTACTTGGTTCCTCTTTCTCCTCCATATAGATGGATTTTTTTGCAGGGTTGGGTGCTTCCTCGTGGCCGCTCATTGACCGTGGATTTCGCTTATTTTCCTGAAAAAGTAATGTTCAAGGGTCGTCGAGAAATGACGTTTTCTCTTGAAGCATCTCTTTCGTTTATAGGCCCATTGACCATGGAATTCGATTTTTTTTGGCTCTTTGGGCTCCTACTTCTTGAAAATTAAATATGAACCACCCCTCTCTTCTAGGATCATCGAGCATGGAATCCCTGGGCTTTTTGGGCTCCCGTTTCATGAAAAAAAAGAAGAGTTTTTGACCACTTCCTGGCTACCCACTTTGCCCATATTTCTCTACAACCATACCCAAATTGTACTTATACTAATATAGATTAGAACTTATCTATCATGTGTTGATAGCATACCCATTTAGGTTGGATTTCTATTATTTTTCTTTGAAAAACCATGCAAAAGGTCTGTTTATTTCTATTATTCATGGAAAACCCAATGTAAGATCATGATTCACTCAACATTGTATCCGATACATCTATCTGCAAGACAGTGACATAAATTCATGATTGATATGCAAATTTTTCCTAATTAAAAATAATACAAACACAAGCGTCTTCCTCAAGACAAACATTTAAGTTTTGAATTTTATTGGATTCGAATCCTTATGATGCCAAATATCCTCATATAAGATATCAAAAAAATATTACAACAAAAGCTTATGAGTTGAAATTTTTTGCACAATCGTCATATATAACTATGCTTGACAGTGTTATTGGGCCACTAGCCCATTACGGTCTGTTATCTCTCTCTCTCTCTCTCTCTCTCTCTCTCTCTCTCTCTGTCTCTCTGTCTCTCTGTCTCTCTCTCTCTTTCTCTCCCTAGTCTATAAAAACACATTTACATGTCTCTCATTATCAACTGGTTTCAGAGCCATAATTCTTAATCTAGTAATTGTTGCTTATTCTGGCAAGCCATCCCTCAGCTTTGGTTAGTTGCCCTCCTCATCTTCATTCAACCCCTCCTCTCTTCCAATTTCAAAGTTAGTGGAAACTGTTGCCTATGTGCACCTCCTGCCATTGCCTTTTGCATGCATGTGCCTTAGCATCAAACTTCTCTCCAAAAAGCGTGTGTCGTAACATCATCACCAACAAAATGCATCACCTGCAAGCCTCCTACTTGTGAGCCACCTCCTTATTTGCCTATGAGATCCTTGCCACCACCTCTCTTGTGCACACCTCCTTGCATGTTGCCTCCTCATTACCTGCACCACTTGTTTCGCTTCTAGTTGCATGCATAAGCTCTACTTCTAGAGTCGCCCATGTCCTAGTGTCTTCAATGTTGCCATGCTCAGAAGTATTCACCTCTAGCAATCTCCCTACTACCTATGTGATGCTTATGTGACACATGTGTGATAGCCTATGTGATGCTTGTGTGAGACCTACATGCTTTCTTCTATGCGCTAATTGTCTCCATCTCCTAGCAGCCTGTAGCATTGCCTCTAAGGCGTCCATGGCCTATCGCCAAGAAGATCCAATGCTGCCTATAAGTGCATCACCGCTGTCTCCCAGCTCCAACACTGCTCTCTCTCTTCCACCTAACTTTCGCTCAAAAGGTTTATGTCAATTTGGTAGACATCATCGCTCCACCTACTCGAATTGAGATATGGGTTAAATCCTCAACTCTCTTTGACCTCACTCCCGGACTCCTTTCACCTTGGGCCATCTCTACTGCATCGTCTTCAATGATGACTTTACTCGTGTCAGCTAGATCTGCCTCTTACATGACCGCTCCCAAGTCCTCACACTATTGTCACCTCCTAGTATTCAACTATGCCCAAGATCCTTCTCATTGAAAATTCTTTCAAACTTTTCCAAGACTCACTTTGCATCTTTTGTGCAGATTTGTGGCATTGTCCATTAGACCACCTGCCCACATACATCTTAGTAGAATGGTGTTATCAAATGGAAACATCATCAACTTCTTGATCTTACTCACACACTTCTCATTAAGATGAAATTCATTTTCTTCCAGTGGTCCATTGCTCTCATGATGGCTACCTATCTCTAGAGTTGGATTCCCTCCTCTCCACTCAATAGGCAATTCCTCTCCATCGCCTCTCATGCGATTCTCCCCTCTTCTCCCTTCTTCCGTCTAAGTAGGTTTCACAATCACATGTTGAGACAAAATTAGCAATGAAGTGAAAAGCAGCCATAGATTTTGAAGTGAATACTTTGATATTTCGGGAAACTTGGAAACTAAAGTCTTATATGAGTGATGCTAACAATATCATATGTAAATGTGTATTTGACGAGACGAATTCGTATGGTTGTTGAATACACACAAACTCATGTCAAAACAATTACCAAACTCATCAATTTTGAGAAATAATTATGAATTAGATAGAATAATGGTGAAAAGGGGTCAAATCCATAGAGAAATAAGGGAAATTTTTAGGTGTCTTTGAAATTTGATCAAATAGGATGATGAATTGAGGTGAGAAATTTTGGATTTTAGTATATTAAGAGAGAAGACTCCAAGAAAAATCCACAGAATCAAAAATTACAGAATTTGGATCAGTATTCACGGAGAAATTAAGGAGTGAAATCAAGGAAGAAATTTCGTTCGTGAAGAGAGAGAAAATCTAAAATTATCTACAATTCTATTAATATACCATTCGAAATTAATATATAATGCTTCAAGAAAAAAAGATTACGAAGAAAAGACGTAATCTAACCTGAAGTCGTGCTCGAAATGATCGAATTGATCACCGGATCATAAGCTTTTCATTCCCCAATTTCAAAAATGAAGTTTGGCATTCAAGTGATGATTTCTTCCCATTCTCTCCACAAAATCTTGATTTCAAACACTCCCTGGAGACAAAAATGAGTCTAGAAGAATAAGAAAGCAAGAGATTCAAGGACTGAGTTGTCTTAATAGTTTGATTTGCTCAAATCATCCAAGAATAAAAATTTTTGTCGAAGAACACATAATTTATAGAGAAATTTGGGAGTGACCGTTGGATGGGCCCCTTCATCTTCAATCAATGACTCAGATTAAACGTCTATTTACAAATTGTCATCATTAAGTTGTGTCTGTTTGATTGATGATGAAGCGCTCAGATTTTGCCACGTACGCGTGGAGAAGAAGCATCACTTAACGTCCGCCGTTTGATCTTCATCGAGTGTTCGAGGTGAGTCCATGTGTCCATGGGAGTCCATCGCGCGCTATTAAGCTTGACCGTTATAACTCCCCAGATGAGGGGCTGAGATTGATCATCTTAAAATGAATCGTCGCCTAATAAGATGCAGCCACGTACCCTCTGGATTAAGTGAAAATCGACGATTGCGATTAAATCGCGCAATCGTCTACTCGAGCTTGCTCCACATCACCTGCAAATAAAAACAAAGAGAAATAGCCCTGCATGAGAAAATTAAAGCAATTCAATGGGTATATAAGGTATGCGTGTTTAATGGGTTACCTTATGTCCTAACAAGAATGCTTAACCCACTAAATATAATCTCGCACAAGTGTACACACTCGCACACTCATGCGCTCGCCCTAGTCCACAAGTGTGCCATTCGACGCGCTCATGCATCACCATATGGCGACACTTTTCTTGCTCCGCACGTCAGCTGCCACATTAGTGCGTGATATAAAACCATTTTTTTAATTGAAAATAAGTCTAAATAAATTCAAAAAATTCTAGAAAAATTCCTAAAAATTAGAAAATTCATAACTTTCAAAATACAACTCCAAATTAATCGAAATTTATTTTTTTGATAAAAAATTAAATTATCTATCATTATAAAAAGTCAAATTATTTAAATAAAAAGAGAATAAGTTTTCATTTCAAAATTACATTCATTTCTCTTAGAAAAATACTAGAAAAATACATGAGTGTATATAAAAGTATTTTATCTTATTACTTAATCATGAAAACCTAATTATGATCTCAAATGTAGATGAGAATAAAACTATATTATTTTAATTATGCATAATTATCCCTAAAATAATTTATTCTTAGATCATAACTTAAAATTACATGAAATGGTAGATATACACTCAAAATATGATAACACAAATCAGAATGAATTATTTTATGCCTTAATTTTTATTAATAATCATATAAATTTATGTATAAATTACATGTTATCAATATTAACCCTCAAATATAACCCGAATAGCTCTATTTCATGATACAAGACTCACTTGGTTGCTCATGGTTTCACCCAAGCATATGACATTGACTATACTGTGGCCTTCTCCCTAGTTGTTTGACTCAACTCTATTCCTGTACTCCTCTCTCTAGTAATTAATCGAGCATGATCTTTGCATCAATTAGATGTCTCTAGTACCTCTCTCTATGGTAATCTTGAGGAGTAGATTTTCAAAGAGAAACCTCTTGGGTAAGTTGCTCAAGGGGAGTCATCAAAGGTGTGTCTTCTATAGTAAGCTATTCATGTGCTCAAGCAGAGTTCCAATGCATCGTTTGCCAAGTTCATCAACTGCCCTCCTCATCCTCGGTCAGCTCCTCCTCATTTCTAGTTTATTGGCCATTAGTAATTGTTGTATGCTCACACCTCCTACCACTACCATCTGCTTGTACATGTCCTAGCACCAATGCCTCTATAGTAGTGCATGTCCTAGCACACATGTCTCCTACACGCAACCTCCCAACTACGCACCTCCTGCCCATGTGTCACCTCTTGCATCCATACCTCCCTGGGTGCTGCCTCCCTACTACTTGTATACCACTTGCCGCCTCTAGTCACCAGCATAAGTGGTACCTCTAGTCCCTCGCAAGTTGAATATTATGTGGCCTATAAGCCAATCACACTTCTATGTATCTCATTTATCTTCATTGAAATAAGATTTATTCACTGTCATTCTTGTGTGATGTTGCAATGAAGTCCATGAGCATATGCAATGTCTAAGTTAATGATGATGAGATTATAATACAATGACTATTAGTCTTTAAACATATGTTCTAAATATTCCTATTCGTGGGATATTTTAGGAGAACATTGAATGATCTGAAAAGAATAATACTATATGATTCGACTCATATGGTGAGTATACCTTATCCTCACCATCAATGTGGATGTTAGATATAACTCTTTAGAAGGTCTTAGATATAACTCATTATAAGGTGTATTGTAATAGCTCTTATAAGAACTCCATAGTTAAGCAGTACTAGGATGGGTGACCTCTTGGGAAATATTCATATTTTATCATGTTCAAGGTTACATTTTTATCTTTCTCTCTTTCTTCTCTATAAATAGAGGCTTGCAATCTCTTTTTTACTCACTCAATACAATTGGGCTTTACCATTCACATGGTATTAGCGCCTAAATTAATTTTTTTTTGTGTTGCCGCCGCTGCTCAATTAAAGTCACCGCCCCCATTGCTCTACTTCTTTCCTCGCTAGCAGCCCAAGAGAGCCAAAGGTATCCCCTCTCCCCTCCTGCCTTTTTTATGTTGCCCTTATTGGGCCGCCACTACCACCCTTATTGGGCCACTACTACCGCCTTATTGGGCCATTTCCCCAGCCCTTGTTAAGCTTCCGCCGCTGCTGCTGCCCCTCTCGGGACACTACTATTGCCTTTCGGAGCCCCTTCCGCCATTGTTGTTACCCTCTTCAAGGCTATTGCAATTAGGCCTTGTTTTTTGGGTTTGATTGCATCTTCTCGGTCTGATGAGTCGTCGCCAATTTCACCCCCCGGTCTCGTTGCTCCACTTGCTCCACCAACAATCCCGACTACTTTACCACAGATATTGTCCCCTGTAGAAACATTTTCCACCAGACGACATTCCAGCACGAGCCAATTGACATGACTGACATACACCTTTGAATATTACAATTATACATCATGGGCTTTGAAGACTTTCTCATTGCCCATCGTCTACTGCACCATTTGACATAGTCTTCTCCTGGCAGAACTTCTCCAGATTATGATACATGGAATCGACTAGATTCTGCTATTCGCTCCTAGATATGTTAAAGCATTCTTCCAACTATTGTGCAACCTCTCTCACGTCTAAAACTTGCCAGCACACTATGGCGTACATTGGAGACTATGTACGCAAAAAAGACCAACATTAGCCGCACAGTGGAAATCTTTGAGTCTATGTTTACTTGCACACAAGGTGATCAGTCCTGTCAAGATCACTTTAGTCGCCTCCAGTCATTTGTGCAAGAGTTATCTCTCTATCAACCACCCAGAACAGATTTACGCACATTTGAATGATATCGTGAGGAGCTCATCGCTGGAGTCTACCTCAGTGGCCTGCGATTATCTATTGCTTCCCAGATTCGTGGTCAAGTACTTTCTGGTACCCAAGTTACAGATATGATATCAATTTTTTCCTTGGCTCTTCGAGTTAGCACCGGAGTCACTTTGAGCGCTGGAGTCACTTCGAGCATTGGCCCTTCATCTTCTACATCATCCCTATTACCAGAGTTGTCTGCTGATAACGTGTCATTGATGCATTCATTTTTATCATTATAAATGGGTTTTAACACATAATTCTTAGTCATATAATGCACGTTATCATCTTGTTATGATATTTTTTTCATTCATCATTTCATTCCACTCATATACTCAACTTGCATCTATTTAGTGCTAATTTAGTAAAAAAATACATATGTCCTATCTGCACCATTCTTTTCAATTACTAATTCTATGAGACTAACCCCATTTGACTCTTTCAAAGTCATGTGATTGAATTCTCACATTTGTATTAAGTTATGTGGATTTAGGGACATAGGTATGCAAGTAGGAAATCATGGATATAGATGACGATAAGAGAAAAGAGGAAACAACTCTCAACTAAATTTGAACACCAAGACAACCATATTTGTATGAAATATGGTAAATAAGGTTTCGATTTGGTAAAGGGATCATCATAAGATTTTTAGGTTAATCAAAAATTGATTTAGAATGAATGTTGGGCCAATCTCCTTACTTTTAAGGAGGTTGGATCAAGCTTTTTTTTTTTTAAATGAGACCTTAATTTTTTTCTCATGATTTTAGACATTTTAGGATGAAAAGATAAAAGATTAAAGTCTTGATCCAATAGAGAAAATTTCATGAAAAAGAGGAGTTATATCTTGTGAGATATTCAATTTCTAAGTTTAGGGATTTTTGTAGAATTTTTCTGAAATTTTTCAAAAATTTTTAGGGACTTTTTAGATTTTGAGCATATTTACAAAAATGCCACTCTAATTTTTAAAGTAAAAATTTACAAAAATGCCCCTCTGATTTTTTAAGTCAGAAATTTACAGAAATGCCACTTCGATTTTTCAAGTGAAAATTTACCAGAAATGCCCTCTGATTTACAAAAATTTTTGAAGTGAGAAATTTATAGAAATGCCACTCTACACTATCTCAATCAAAGACTAGCATTTCTCTAAATTAAAATCATGATATCTCATGATCTAGATGGATTTTTGAGCTGAAATTTTATTTTTAGATTTATCATTTAACCCTCTATCCATCCATACCCTTGGATTAAATAATTGAGCTTGAAAAAATGATTTTAATAATTCGACTCTTTTACCCCTCTTTACACTCAAACCCTAGGAACCCACTATAAAAGCCTTCATTTTCTCTCTCCTTACATTTTTTGGCTCTCTCTTAGCATCAGGCTACCAGAAGGAAAGAGAGAGGAGGTCAAGGCCCAAGGAGGAGCATTATTTGATGCTCAACCTTGTAGTGGAGAAGGGAGTAAGCAAAGATCGTGATCGGAGCGGATCAAGCATCACTCGGCCTAGGAGAGGCACCCCGATGGGGTTTATGCGACGATCCGGATTGAGTTCTTGCTTTTGTTCATCATCTCCATAAACAGTAAAGTTATATTTTCTTTTTATTTTTCTTTCTTATTTTCTTTAATGTAGTAGCTTTGACATCGTCTAGACTTGCAACTCTCTCTCCATATCGCTGCACATCGATTCGTCGATCCATCGCTACCGCCGACCACTCTTCTCACCTTGTCATCATCTCATCCCCATTGCATTTCTTTCTACATTGTTTTTCCATTAGAATTCATATTTCTCTCCTAATTAAAAAGAAATCTAAAAACTATCACTCATATTCATCTCTACATGCCTCATTTACGTTTGTACTTCTTTACAAGCTCTCACTTCTTCCACGCTCTCTCACCTTTCATTTGAATATCTAATCTCATTACCTTAGCTCCCTGTGGATTCGACCCTTGCTTAAACTATACTAAGTAAGGAAATATAAATTTTATTGCATGAAATCGATACACACAACGAAGGAAAACACGCGTAATCAAGATCATCATCTGCCCTGCTAGTATCTAGTACTCATGGATGAGATGGGGGGCGTAACTTCAAGGCTACTACTTCTCGTGGTGGACGACCCACAGCTAAGGGCAAGCAAATCTTCCCGCCTTGCACTTATTGTGGCAAGACTACTCATCCTTTAGAGCAGTGCTAGAAGGAGTTTGGGAAGCCTAAATGGGCTCAAGCTATGTTTTCCTCTATTACTCTGAGCCCAACTCCACCTAGTCTATCTATGCCACCAGTCGAACCAACTATACAAATGACTTTCACCCCAGTAGAATATGAAGGATGGAAGCAATCTAAGGCATCCACATCGACTGCCAACTTGGCTTCTACTTCAGGTGAACATATCTTTCCTGCTTCTAGATCGTCATATGTTATTGACTCGGGGGCTTTGGCTCGTATGACTGGAACCCTTTGACCCTCTCCTCCCTTACTCCTACCACCGCCTATCCACCCGTATCCATTGCATATGGTTGTTCATGATTTGTTAAAGGGTATGGATTGACCAAACCTACTCCCTCCCTTACTCTACATAATATTTTATACATTTTATACCCTTTCCATTGTGTCTTCTAGGACCTTTGTACCGGTCAGAGGATTGGTTTGGGGTGTGAGAATGGTCATGGGATCTATGAGCTTATGTCGGACACCCCTTCCTTTTGGTTGCTTGCTTTGTTTTCTAGCTCTTCTACTACTTCTTCTATTTTGTTGCATTGTAGACTTGGTCATACTTGTATTTCTAAACTTAAGCAAACCTTACCATGGTTATCTTTAACTGAGTTTGTGTGCGAGTCGTGCCAAATGGGCAAACCTCATCGCTTGACTTAGCGAGATCGTGACTCCATTCCATCCTTCTGTGCTTTCGACTTGATTCACTGCGACGTTTGGGGCCCCTCTCGAGTTTCTTCTCCCTCATGCCATCTATATTACATAGTGTTTGTTGATGATTATACTTGGTCAACTGGGTAGATCTCATCGAAGATCGTAGACAAGTTCTTGACATTGTTTGCCAATTTACAGAAGAAATTATTACCCAGTATTCCACCACACCTAAACTCATTCGAACTAAGAATGCCCTAGAACTCATTCAATCAGCCCTCCAACATTTTTGTGTTGACCATAGAATCATTCACCAAACCACTTGCCCTTACACTTCTTCCCAAAATGGTGTTACGAAAAGAAAACACCGCATATTACTTGACATCACTCGCACTTTACTATTTGAGATGTATGTTTCTTATTATTTGTGGTCTGATGGCGTCATGACAGTCACTTATCTCCATTATCGGCTTCCTTCCTCTCCTTTGGGAGGTGCAATTCCCCTTACTCGTTTTTCCCCAATGCTTCTCTCTTTTCCTTACCACCTAGTGTGTTTAGATGCACTGCCTTTGTGCAAGACTACACTCCATCTCTATCTAAACTAGATTCTTGTGCACTAAAGAGAGTATGTTTTAGCTAATTACGCACGCAAAAGGGCTACCGTGTCTACTTCCTTGATATGCGGCGTTATATTACTTCCATTGATGTCACCTTCCATGAAGATGTTCCCTACTTTTCTTCATCTACTACTCCTCTCAGAGCCCCTATATCTCCTCCCTTGATTTTCCCTCTATTCCTCTCTCCTCCTTGTCACCTTCTCTGGGAATCTCTACTACACCGTCTACTTTGCCTCCTACCTTGCTTACCTCTAATGATTGTCTAACTCCACCATCACTTGTCGATCTTCCTCTTGTCTACCCTTCACTGATCGGTCTACTCCTTTGCTTACCTCCTCTATGACACTCGACTCCACTCTATCCTCACCTACCCTCACCACCACACCACATGATCCACCTCTTGATGACCTTCATCTACCCATTGCCTTGCAAAAGGGTACTTGTGCTTATACCCAACATTCAATAGCTCACTTTATTTCTTATGAGTTCCTTTCTCCAACTTACCGCACATTGGCTCTTGCCGTCCCCTTCATTCTATGCTGACCCCGGCCCTCCGTGTCCTCTGAGTCACTACCCCATACGTATCATGAAGCTCTCCAAGAACCAGAGTCGAAAGCATCCATAGATCTAGAGTATTGCATCCTGGTGCATCGTGGTACATGGGACTTAGTACCACGCCCCAATGATGCTAACATTGTGACATGTAAATGGGTTTTCACCCTAAAGTACCATCCAGATGGTATTATGGCTCGTCACAAGGCCCGATTAGTTGCTAGAGGACTCACTCAAGCTCATGCATTGATTACACTGAGATCTTCTCTCCGGTTATTCACATTAACTCTATACGCATTCTTTTATCTCTTGTCGTCAACCTGAATTGATCTCTTCATCAATTGGATGTCTCCAACGCCTTCTTACATGGTGATCTAATAGAGCAAGTCTTTATGGAGCAACCTCCAGGGTATGTTGCTCAGGGGGAGACTTCCCAGGTTGCCTTCTTCGTCATGCTATCTATGGGCTGAAATAAAGTCCTCACGCTTGGTTTGTTAAATTCAGTGGTCTGCTCACAACTTATGGTTTTAACCCTTGCAAGTCCAATCTGACAGTAATGCGTAAGACAACATCTGCAGGCTATGTGGTAGTTGCAAAATATGTGGATGAGATTCTATTGATTGGTAACGATGAGGCTACTATCTCTGCTACCAAAGCTTGTCTTCAAACGCACTTTGCGATACGCGACTTGAAGACACCACGATATTTTATTGGGTTGAGGTTGATTACCAATCAGGTAAGTTAGCATTATCTCAAAGAAAGTATGCCTTGGATCATCTCCAATAGACGAGACTACTTGGGTGTAAACCAACTACACTACCCTTGGAAGTACAATCCAGGTTTTGGGACACTGAATCACCTATGATGGCAGATGCCAACCGCTATCGGCGTCTATTGCAGAAGCTAATCTATCTAAAAATTACTTGTCTTGATATTACTTATGTTGTTAGTGTTCCTAGTCAGTTCATGCATGAGCCTCACATGGTGCATTGGGAGGATGCATTACGAGTTCTTGCATATATCAAGCGTGCCCCTGGCAAAGGGCTTATATATCGACGTCGTGATCATCTTCGTATTGAGGCCTATTCTGATGTTGGACATGGTAGGGACAAAGGAGATTAAAAATCTACTACAGAGTATTGCACATATGTAAGAGGTAATCTTGTCACTTGGCGGAAACAAAATGTCATTTCTTGTTTGAGTGCAGAAGTTGAGTATCGAGCCATAGCTGCCACCGCTCGTGAAATGGTATGGTTGCATTCTTTTGTACAAGACTTAGGCATCACGATCCCAATGCTTATGCTTATGCATTGTGATAACTAGGCTGCTATCTTTATTGCTGGAAACCTTGCCTTTCATGAGATGACCAAGCATATTGAGATCGATTGTAATTTATTTGTGACAAGGTGTTGATGGGAGTTATTTCTACATCACATGTGTCATCATCAGACCAGCTCACCGAAATTTTCACGAAGAGCATTATTGGTGTGTCGTATGATTGCTTAAGATCCAAGCTGGGCATGTTTGATTTATACATTCTAGCTTGAGGGGAAGTGTTAGATATAGCTAATTAGAAGGTCTTAGATATAACTCATTATAAGGTGTATTGTACTAGCTCTTGCATGAACTCCATAGTTAAGCGTGCTTGAGTGAGAGCATTACTAGGATGAGGGACCTCTTAGGAAATATTTATATTTTATCATGCTCAAAAATATTAGTCTAGATGGGTTATATTTATATTTTTCTCTCTTTCTTCTCTATAAATAGAGGCTTGTAATCTCTTCTTTACTCATTCAATACAATTGGGCTTTACCATTCACAGTGCAGACACTAAAGATAGATACTAGATGCTCTTAAGAGAAAGAGTTCATTGAATTGATCCGTATGAATCCCAGGAAGGTATTTTACCTAAATATCAATCAAATTGATTCATGTCACAATTGTGTATGTGGTCCTTTGACTTGAGACACCAAAGATATCTTCTAGATGGATAACCTTATTTGATTATAACTTATGGATCCCTAGCCATGGGATCTCTAAAACATCATATATTGGACACGGAATGAAATCCTCAAAGATGATTGAGTGGTCAAGATGGGATCATCCACCCTCAATATTTGAGGAGATTGACTCAATGAATGAGATGTGATGAAATCTTTGGCCGAGATAGTGGAAATATCTGAGAACGAGTTTCTAATGATTTTCTACATGCATTAGTAGTAAGTTGAGTGACCAATTAGGGTTGGTAATTGACCATTTTCTAAGTTAATCATGATTCTCTTGCCGATGAAGGATTATACTCATATTATTATCAATGACGGAAAGGTTCATAAGGGAGTTATTATATACTCCATATCTTCTAGAGTACGTGGTGTAGCTTGGCACCTAATGGGTTAGCTATTCAACCTATCGATTGGGTTAAATCAATCCTTGATCAATTAATCTATACGTTAATATACATAATTAATTAAGGATGACCAATAACTTGTTATTGGGTCTATAAAGTTATAAGCTAGTGAGATATATGGACGTAGAGGGTCACACACATAAGGTCTATAGATGTTGATAGATATAGATATAATTATGAAGATTTTTATGAAAAATTTACGTACCAAATGTCTATAAATAAGGGGACAACAATCAAAACTCAAGAAGCCTATGTAAGCCTTGAGAGAATTCTATCCTTTCTTCTCTTTCTCTCTTGATGAAGAGCTTTGAAGAGGAGATCCAACCATCAGGAGATCATGTAGATAGCTTTGAAGAGGAGATCCACACTTGAATAGCTTCAATAACTCCCTCAAGGAAACCTTATAAGTATGTTTTCTCATACTTACTAGATGATAGAATCATCTGTTATTGGTTCCTTAATGTTTTAATAGTTGATTCAATGTATTCTACTACATTCAATATTTTGATCAAAATTTTGGAAGGTTATTGACCTCATATCCCAAAAATGCATGCCCTAGCCACTCTAATGTCATCACACACATTGAGTTTCCCCTTAGTAGAGTCTCTATAGATGGTTTGACAAGTTAAATGACCTCCTTACTATGTTTACACTCTCATGTACCACGAATTCCACAGTTTTAACCAAGAACTTTGAGGGTGGTGTCATCATTCTTGTTGTCTACATGGATGACCTTCTTGTGCTTGGGGGTAATGATGTAAGCACCTAGGGCACAAAGGACTATCTATAATTGCACCTCAATATATGTGACTTGGGGACCCTGCATTACTTCCTTGAGCTTGAGTTCCACTACGAGAATGGGAAGCTTTGCATGACCTAATAGAAGTATGCCCTTGATTTTTTTGAGGAGATTAAATTTATTGGGTGCAAGCCAAAGTCTTCACCCATGGAAGCTCGCCCACAGTTTTGGTATACCTTGTCTCCACTTCTTGAAGATCCTACTCTATTATGCTGATCTACCTTGTCTCCACTCTACTTATTGGGCAAGCTGATCTACCTCATTGTCTATTGAGTTGACATCATGTTCATAATGTTTTGAGCTAGTTTATGCTAGAACCTTTACGAGTTTATTGGGAGGGAGCTCTAGAGGTCCCGACATAAATCAAGAGTGCTCTAGCTTGTGAGGGAGTGTTCAAAGGTGTTATCGGGCCCCTGACCTATTAGGGTCCATTTTCTCTCTCCAGTCTTTATAAATACATGTACTCTCTAATCATGGATTCTAGGGTTTCTTGATCTCATTGTCAAAAACCAAACCCTTCAACTTGTCCAAGAACCATTATGCTACTAAAAAAATAGATGAAAAATAAATAATAGGTGCAGTAGAAAATAATTAATTGATACCTAAAGCTTGAGGTACTATTATGGTACAAATAAAATTTGAAGAAATAATAAATTTAAATAGGAAAAATCAAGATAGTTTTAAATTTCAATGAATTAGATCAAGTAAATTGAAATAGATGGCTCTTTGATTGAGGAAGTTAATTATACTCTAGGCCTACTTCTAGCACTAGAAAGATGAGAACCCACCAAAATATTGAGGGAAGATAAGAAAAATAGTTGATAATCTCATTTTAAGATTTTATAATGAAAAAGATGGTTCAAAGATAAGGAAAAAAATAGACCATCATTTAGAATATGGAACACATGTCACCAAAGTGTGTCATTTCTAACATCATACTTTTTAAATAAATTAAATGTGACTCACCTAAATAAGATGGGGGTGAATCACTTTTCTATGTTATATAAAAAAAAATTCGTTCTTAACGTAATTAACTTTCTATACCCCTTGGACTCTCACGCCACCAATGCACATTGATATATCTTGGTTCAAGAGAGCTAATCAGTCCCATTAATGGCCTAATTGCCTAATTGCATTTTAATCCAAGTAAATTTCAGGATAAAAACTAGAATAAATAGACTAAATTTACAAATAAATTAGAAAATACAAAATTATAGAAATTTATTACATTAAAAAATATATTCATATGGACGCTTACTTGAGTGACTATAACTCTGAAATTTTTCTTCAACTTACCCTTGATTCAATTTTCGGCCTCATTTAAATTTCTTTGAATTATGTATGGTTTTTCTAGTAAAATTTCACAATTGACTATGACATTGAATTTTGCATAATTAATAGTCTATCTTTCTCGTCACCAAATGAAAAAATCCATTAATTTCAATTCATTTTATTCTATTCTCAATGCATAATCAACCAGGCCATTCATCAACACTTTTGTAGGAACATTAGTAATGAAACTAATAGCTTCAACATGTCAATGGTCTAGAAAGATTTCAACCATCATCTGACGAGCAATTCAAGACAAGAAAATCCTCGAATATCTCCTTCCTCTTCCTATGTTTGAGATTGTTAATCATTTTCCATCTCTCTCTCTCTCTCGCATCATGGGATGAGCCCCAACATTTTTCAGACATACTTGCCTCGTAGCAATAGTAAAGTCTGGATAACCATTATAATCTGATTATTAGGTATGAAGATGAAAAAATTATTCAATTCTGAGGTGATAGGCTCGAAGAATTCTTTATAATTTCCAGCTCTTTCCTTGACTGGATGAATAGATAGATGGACAGGTGCATGGATAGGCAGATATACATACATATACATATACATATACACATACATACATACATACATACATTCATATATATATATATATAATACAGAGAAAGTGTGTATGTGAGAGATGGATAGATAGTTAGATAGATGAATGGAGGGATGGATGGATGGATAGATGAATAGTCAGATATATATATTGAGAGATAGATTGATAGATCGATGAACAGATTGATGAATAGATGAATAAATAAATAAGTAGATACATAGACGCTGAAGGTTGGTAGATTGAGAGGAGGGAACTCGATCCGACCGACCTGCCGATCTTTAGGATCTTTAGGTCTGTAAATCTCTCTCCCTCTCTTACCAAAGTTTCAATCTCTGCTAAGATTCTAAAACCATGGGGAGACCAGAGTACAGTGCACCTGGACACCCCGTGAGCTCCGCCTTCCAGCGACGCGTCATGACTCCGCCGCCACGACGTCCAAGTGACTGTATCCTAGGCGCCGGTTGCAAGACGCGAGCAGGCCACGGGGAAGTAGCAGGCCGGAAAAGAACGAAACCCATGCAGCCATCTTCTGCTATCCGTGCCTATAAAACCCCCGGAATCCTCCGTGATCTCCTCATTCCAAGCGATCTGCGAGCATGGCGACCTCCAGTGGGATCTCCCTGCTTTCCTCCGCAGCTCTCTGCGTTCTCCTCCTCTCGGGGGTCTGTCTGGCATCCGAAGAGACCAGGCAGACTCGACGCTACTCGCAGCAGAGGGAGTGGCGGATCGAGAGGCTTGAGGCGGCTGAGCCGTCGAGGAAGGTGCAGGCCGAGGCGGGCACGATCGAGTACTGGGACCAGGAGCACGAGCAGTTCCAGGGCGCCGGCGTGGCCCCGTACCGCACCACCATCCAGCCCAGGGGCCTTCTCCTGCCCTTCTACTCCAACTCCCCCCGTCTCTCCTACGTCATTCAAGGTCCGGAGTTTCGAGTTCCGAGTTCCGAGTTGTTCTTCCTTGATTCGTTTGACTATCTCTCTTATACCATGCGCACTCGTGTTCCACAGGCAACGGCATCTACGGCTCCGTGTTCCCGGCTGCCCGGAGACGTTTCAACAGTCCTACGAACACAGGTCGGAGTCGCGGAGGGAAGAGCGACGGGAGGAACAGCAGTCCCGCGAGGAGCACCAGAAGGTTCACCGCTTCCGGGAAGGTGACGTCATCGCTCTCCCCGCCGGCGTGGCCAGCTGGTTCTACAACGACGGCGAGAAACCCGTCGTGGTCGTCACCGTCGCCGACATCAGCAACAGCGCCAACCAGCTCGATCAGACGCTGAGGGTGAGCGAATTGAATCGGTCTCCATCATATCTAGCTTTTTCACTTAACCGGGGAACATCTGCGGTGCCAGAGGTTCGAGCTGGCGGGAAGCGAGCAGCGAGAGAAGTCCCAGGAGACCTCCTCTTCCGGCAACGTGTTCCGCGGATTCGACGTCAAGATACTCGCCGAGGCATTCGGCGTCAGCCAGAGACCGCGAGGAAGCTCCAGGGACACGACGAGAGAAGGGGGCAACATAGTCCGCGTCGAGAAGGGACTCCAGGTGGCGAGGCCGGAAAGAGCCAACAGCGGTGGGAAGAAGAAGAAGAAAGAGGCCAAGAGCGCAGGGAGGAACAAGAAAGAGGTCGCGAGAGGAGGGAAGAAGAAGAACGACGACGGAAGCAGAAGAAGAGAGGGAGAGGAGGCAGAGGGGAGCTAACGGGCTGGAGGAGGCCATCTGCAACCTGAGGCAGAGGGAGAACATCCGGGCAAACTCCGGCCCGCGCCGACGTGTACAGCGGGAAGCCGGGTGGGTGAGCAGCTCAACAGCCAGAAGCTCCCGATTCTGCGGTTCCTTCATCTTAGCGCGGAAGGAGGATTCCTGGAGGGAGAGGCCCACTACGCGCCGCACTGGAACATCAGCGCCAACAGCGTCTCTACGTCGTCCGCGGCCGGGCGCGCCTCCAGATCTCGGGCAACCGGGGGCAGCGAAGCGCTTCGACGGGGAGGTCCGGCGAGGGCAGATCGTGGTCATCCCCCAGAACTTCGTGGTGGCGGCGCAGGCACAGAGCGAGGGGTTCGAGTGGGTGTCCTTCAAGACGGCGGACTACGCGCTGCGAGCCCGCTGGCGGGAAAATCCTCCATCTTCCGCGGGCTGCCGCAGAGCGTAATCGCCAGTGCTTACCGGCTGTCCGAAGAGGAGGCGTGGAGGCTAGAAGAGCAGCAGGAGCCAGGAGTTCCTCTCTTCAGTCCCCACCAGCAGCAGCGCGGACGATCAGCGGCACTCTGAAGAGGTAGGCGAGAGGAGAGATCGGGCCGCAGAGAACAGAGCTAGAAGAGTCATCATGTGGCCACTGTTTTGCTGCGTCAATAAAGGCTACCTTTTCCTTTCTTATTGGGCTTTTGCAGTGCTGACTCCTGTTTCTCCGAAGATGCCGGAGGCTCCAGAAAATACAATCGCAGGCCCAATAAAGGCAATTAACAATTGATGTCCATCATGAAACCAAATTTCCAAAATTAACCCAAAATATTAAAAATAAGTCCTAAGACTTACCCCATATTTCTCACACTTTCTCAAGTTCGACGTAGGGAAGGTCCTTCGTGCCCGATCTTGCCCGCCAGCCTCTCCTATTCTTCCTCGCCGTGCTCAATCCAAGGCCACTCACCGACACCGCAGATTTGTTATGGAAAATTTTCAATTGAGTAGGTTATGAAATTGAAATTTTCAAATCACCAAAAATCCATTTAATCCTCATAATTTGTGTGTTACTCCGGGCGCGTGGCTCCTTAGTTCAGCTTTCCATATGCACTTGCTCCCAAGACTCACATTCTATTTCTTTCTCATCCAAGAAACAAGATGCCCTCTAGGGAATGAGCACAAACCTGTTGTAGACTTTCTATAATCCAAGAACTCTAGTGCTTCTTCCTGATTTCCATGGGAATTTTTACTTCTACGACTAATTTTCCTTGTATTCATTCTTGTGCTATCTATTTTACTC
>CM044118.1:9312510-9468225 GCA_024174645.1 Lemna minuta | reverse complement strand
AAATTCCTTAATTCCCTGTGGATTCGACTCTTATTTACCATTATGCCACTCAATTCGAGTTAATTTCCAAAAATTGGTAAGTTTGGAATAATTTTTGACGCGATACCGCGTGAAATCGATGACCTGGCGGTCTCGTCTCGTCAATTATTACCCAGCATTCCAACACACCAAAAGTCATTCGAACTGACAATGCCCATAGAACTCGTTCAATCAGTCCTCAAACAATTTTGTGTTGATGAGGGAATCATTTACCAAACCAGTTGCCCTTACACTTCTTCCCAAAATGGTGTTGCGAAAAGAAAACACCGCATATTACTTGACATCACTCGCACTTTACTATATGAGATGTATGTTCCTTATTATTTGTGGTATGATGATGTCATGACAGCCACTTATCTCCATAATCGGCTTCCTTCCTCTCCTTTGAGAGGTGCAATTCCCCTTAATCATTTTTCCCCAATGCTTATCTCTTTCCCTTACCACCTCGTGTGTTTAAATGCATTGCCTTTGTGCAAGACTATACTCCATCTCTATCTAAACTAGCTCCTTGTTCACTAAAGGGAGTATTTGTTAACTAATTACGCACGCTGACGAGACGAGACCGCGAGGTTGTCGATTTCACACGGTCTCGTGTAAAAAAAAATACCGAACTTACCAATTTGGGGAATTAAGAGAGAATTGAGGGGTATAATGGTAAATATGGGTCGAATCCACAGGGAATTTATGTATTTTCGAGATATCTTTTGGAATTTGGTCAAATTGGACGACGAATTGAGGTGAGAAATTAGGGAAAATGGTGTTTTTGGAAAGAAGACTCAAAGATCTATCCGTGGAATCAAAAATCACTCGATTTTGGATTAGTAATCACGGAGAAATCAAAGATGGAAGTGGAGAGAAATTTTCGAACTCGTGAAGAACACACTTGAAATTAAAAATCTAAATTAAGCTAAATTAAGATCCTAAATTACAAATTGATGCTACATGACGATAGATAAGAGGGAAAAGATGATTTCTAACCCGAAATAACGCTTGAATCGATCCAATTAATCGCCGGATCGACGGCTATTTGTTCCGCGAATTCAAACGTGATAATCGGAGTTCAAGAGACAAATTCTCCTCGCACGATCGAGCGAAATCTCACATATAAACACTCCATGGACGCGGAATCGAGTCTAGAAGTGATTACACATGAGAGATTCGAGAAAAGAAGGGTGTAGATAGGTCGATTAAGTGAAAATCCTCCTCGAATACATGTATCGACGAAGAACTCGTCGATTTATAGGGGCGAAAAAACGTAACCGTCCGATTGATGTTTTTAATCCGCATCAACGGCCGAGATTAAACGCATCAATTCGAAACGTTACGAATGAATCACAATCGTCAGATCTCAGATGGACGCTTCAGATTCCTCCTCGCGATTTGCGTTATAAAACGCCTTGATTTATTGCCGTTGGATCGCGATCGGACGGCTGAGATGCGATCCGCGCCGAAGCATCTCAACCGTTATAACGTTTTTAAAAACGCACGTGGTTTTGATCATCGCCGGTGGACCGCAGGTGCACGCGATCGGCGCGCGTGATGCCGCCACGTGGCTTAAATCCAGCCGTTATATCTCTTCTTATTGCGCACGTGTGTTTAATCTTGATCTGTGATCCGGGCTCATGCGATCGACGCGTGAGATCAACGCTCGCCGTCGATCCGACGCCTATCGTCGCGCCACGTCACCTGCAAAGTACGAAAGGTGTGGGGATTAGTCCCACACGGAAAAAAATATAGGAGCATGTCGGGTATATAATACCCGACGTATTAGAGGGTTAATACCCTCCCCAACTAGGCGAGGCTGAAGAACTCTTTTATATTATATAGTAATAATAAAATATTTAGCATATACACGCCACGTAGGCGCTGCGCGGGTTCGCGTGGCGCTGCCACGTGGCCTTGCGTGCCACGTCGCATCCACGCGGGTCCCGCGACCCCTTTTTTAATTTTTTTTATTTTTTTAATGTTTTAAATAGAAAATAAAATCATAGAAAATCCGGAAAAATACAGAAAAAATCCCTAAAAATTGTAAAAATCATATCTTTTAAAATACAACTCCAAATTAATCCAAATTTCTTTCATTGGATCTGAAATTTAATTATCTATCATTTTAAAAATTCAAAATATTTAAATAACAAGAGATTTAATTTATATTTCAAAAATACATTCATTTATTTAAGATTTTAACTTTAGAAAATTAAATGAATGTTCATAAATATGATTTCTCTCATTATTTAACTTTAAAAACGATTCATAATCTCAAGTAAAGATGGGTTATAAAATCATTTATCCTTAATTTATCATAATAACCCTAATTTAGTGCATTTTGAGATTATGACATAAATATGCATAGAATGATAGAAATGCACTCAAAGTATGATAACATGCACATAAATGTAATGTTTTCTGCCTTAAATTGCATTAATAATCATGTTTTATCATGTTAAAATTGCATGTTATCACACGCAAAGGGGCTATCGTGTTTACTTCCCTGATATGCGGCATTATATTACTTCCATTGATGTTACCTTCCATGAAGATGTTCCCTACTTTTCTTCGTCTACTACTCCTCTTAGAGCCCCTATATCTCTCCCCTTGATTTTCCCTCTATTCCTCCCTCCTCCTTGCTTACCTCTGATGATTTTCTAACTCCACCATCACTTGTCCATCTTCCTCTTGTCTACCCTTCACTAATCGGTCTACTCCTTTGGTTACCTCCTCTATGACACTCTACTCCACTCTATCCTCACCTGCCCCCACCACCACACCACATGATCCACCTCTTGATGACCTTCATCTACCCATTGCCTTGCAAAAGGGTACTCGTGCTTGTACCCAACATCCCATAGCTCACTTTGTTTCTTATGAGTGCCTTTCTCCAACTTACCGCACATTCGTTCTTGTCTTGTCCTCTGAGTCACTACCCCATACGTATCATGAAGCTCTCCAATTACCAGAGTGGAAAGCATCCATCGATCTAGAGTATTGGGTCCTGGTGCATCGTGGTACATGGGACTTAGTACCACGCCCCACTGATGCTAACATTGTGACATGCAAATGGGTTTCACCCTAAAGTACCATCCAGATGGTATTATGGCTCGTCACAAGGTCTGATTAGTTGCTTGAGGACTCACTCAAGCTCATAGCATTGATTACACTGAGACCTTCTCTCTGGTTGTTCACATTAACTCTATACGCGTTCCTTTATCTCTTGTCGTCAACCTAAATTGGTCTCTTCAGCAATTGGGTGTCTCTAACGCCTTCTTATATGGTGATCTAACAGAGCAAGTCTTTATGGAGCAACCTCCGGGGTATGTTGCTTAGGGGGAGACTTCCCATGTTGGCTTTTTTGTTGTGCTATCTATGGGCTGAAACAAAGTCCTCATGCCTGGTTTATTAAATTCAGTGGTCTGCTCACAACTTATGGTTTTAACCCTTGCAAGTCTGATCCGATAGTAATGCGTAAGACAACATCTGCAGGCTATGTGGTACTTGCAATATATGTGGATGACATTCTATTGACTGGTAACGATGAGGCGGCTATGTCTGCTACCAAAGCTTATCTTCAAATGCACTTTGCGATACGCGACTTGAAGACACTACGATATTTTCTTGGGATTGAGTTTGCTTACCAATCAGGTAAGTAAGCGTTATCTCAAAGAAAGTATGCCTTGGATCATCTCCAAGAGACGGGACTACTTGGGTGTAAACCAGCTACACCACCCTTGGAAGCACGATCCAAGTTTTGGAACACTGAATCACCTATGATGGTAGATGCCAATCGCTATCGGCATCTATTACGGAAGCTAATCTATCTAACAAGTTACTTGTCTGATATTACTTATGTTGTTAGTGTTCTTAGTCAGTTCATGCATGAACCTCGCATGGTCCTTTGGGAGGGTGCATTACGAGTTCTTGAATATATCAACCGTGCCCCTAGCAAATGGCTTATATATCGACATCATGATCATATTCGTATTGAGGCCCTATTCTGATGTTGCATATGCTAGGTGATAACACGCAATCTTAACATGATAAAACATGATTATTAATGCAATTTAAGGTATAAAACATTACATTTATGTGCATGTTATCATACTTTGAGTGCATTTCTATCATTCCATGCAATTTTATGTTATAATCTCAAAATGCGTTAATTTAGGGTTAATTATGATGAATTAAAGATTAAAGATTTTATAACCCATCGTTACTTGAGATTATAAATGGCTTTTAAAGTTAAATAATAAGAGAAATTATTTTTATAAACATTCATTTCATTTTCTAAAATTAAAATCTTAAAGAAATGAATGTATTTTTGAAATAAGAATTAAATCTCTTCTTATTTAAATAATTTGAATTTTTATAATGATAGATAATTAAATTTCAGATCAAATGAAAGAAATTTGGATTAATTTGTAGTTGTATTTTGAAAGTTATGATTTTTACAATTTTTAGGGATTTTTTCTATTTTTCTGGATTTTTTTGGATTTTTTCTGATTTTATTTTTGATTTAAAATGTTTAAAATAATTAAAAAAATGACAAAATGTTTTTGTTTTTCGCGCGGGTCCCATGTGGATGCGACGTGGCACTTAGGGCCACGTGTCAGCGCCACGCGGGCCCACGCGGCGCCTACGCGGCGCATATATATTATATTGATATACTATACATATCATATGTAAAGTGGTATTCAGCCTTCCGTAGCCCGGAAGGGTATTCGAACACTCTTATCCGTCGGGCCTTATAAACCTGACGGATTCACTGATTTTTTTTCCGTGTGGGACTAAAGTCCCACACAGTTGTCTTAAGTTGCAGGCCACGTGGAGCGAGGAGAGGCGTCGGATCGGCAGGGCAGCAGAAGATCCGCGCGTCGATCGCGTGGACGTGGACCACCGATCGCGATCAAACACGTGACTTAAAGGCGCAATTATAGCGGCTCAGATTTCAGGCGATGTGGCTGACGAAGGAGCGTCGATCGGGCGGAGCGCAGGAGATCCACGCATCGATCGCGTGCACGTGGACCATCAATCATTTGATCGCGCACGTGCCTTATTAAATCAAGTTATAACGGCCACGATTTCACGCGATCAAACGCATCTGGAGCGTTAGATCGCGATCCAATGGGCGCCGTTTCATGCGTTTTATAATGCATGACGTGAGGATCGATCTGGAGTGTCCATCTGCGATCTGATGGCCATGATATAAGCATAACATTTCACTCTTGAGGCATTTAATCTGAACCGTTGATGGAGCTTAACGCACCGATCGGACAGTTTCACCCAATTTGGGCTATAAATCGACGTGTTCTTCGTCGTTTATAAGCATTCGAGAAGGAATTCGCTCAATTGACCCATCTAAACCCCTCCTCTCTTGAATCTCTCTTTTGTAATCGTTTCTACACACAATTTCGTGTCCACGGAGTGTTTACAAGAGAGATTTCGACGATCGTGCGAGGAGAATTTGTCTCTTGAATACCGATGTTCACGTTTGAATTCGCGGAACGAATAGCCGTCGATCCGGCGATTAATTGGATCGATTTGCTCGTTATCTCGGGTTAGAAAACAAGTTTATCCTCTTATCTATCGTCATGTATCATCAATTTTAGGTTTAGGATTTCAATTTAGTTCAATTTTGTTTTTAATTTCAATTTGTGTTCTTCGCGATTCCGAAAATTTCATCCTACTTTCATCTTTGATTTCTTAGTGATTAATAATCCAGATCGAGCGATTTTTGATTCCACGGATAGATCTTTGAGTTATCTTTCTAAAACCACCATTTTCCCTATTTTGTCACCTCAATTCATCATCCAATTTGACCAAATTCCAAAAGATCTCTCAAAAATACCTTAATTCCCTGTGGATTCGACCCTTATTTACCATTATACCCTTCAATTCGTTATAAATTCCCAAAATTGGTAAGTTAGGAATAATTTTTGACGCGATACCGCGTGAAATCGACGACCTCGCGGTCTCGTCTCGTCACTAGGGACATAGGAGATCAAAAATCTACTACAGAGTATTGCACATATGTAAGAGGTAATCTTATCACTTGGCTTTCTCGGAAACAAAAGGTCGTTTCTTGTTCGAGTGCAGAAGTTGAGTATCGAGCTATAGCTGCCACCGCTCGTGAAATGGTATGGTTCCAGTCTTTTGTACAAGACTTGGGCATCACGATCCCAATGCCTATGCATTGTGATAACCAAGTTGTTATCTTTATTGCTAGAAACCTTGCCTTTCATGAGAGGACCAAGCATATTGAGATCGATTGTAATTTATTCGTGACAAGGTGTTGATGGGAGTCATTTCTACACCACATGTGTCATCATCAGACCAGCTCACCGACATCTTCACAAAGAGCATTATTGGTGTGTCGTATGATTGCTTAGGATCCAAGCTGGGCATGTTTGAGTTATATAGTCTAGCTTGAGGGGAAGTGTTAGATATAGCTCATTAGAAGGTCTTAGATATAACTCATTATAAGGTGTATTGTACTAGCTCTTATATAAACTCCATAGTTAACCGTGCTTGAGTCAGAGCAGTACTACGATGGGTGACCCCTTAGAAAATATTCATATTTTATCATGCTTAAGGATATTAGTCCTACATGGGTTATATTTCTATATTTCTCTCTTTCTTCTCTATAAATAGAGGCTTGTAATCTCTTTTTTACTCACTCAATACAATTGGGCTTTACCATTCACATTGGAGACACTAAAGATAGATACTAGATGCTCTTATGAGAAAGAGTTCATTGAATTGATCCGTATGAATCCCAAGAAGGTATTTTACCTAACTATCAATCAGCTTGATTCATGTCACGGTTGTGTATGTGGTCCTTTGACTTGAGACACCAAAGATATCTTCTAGATGGATAACCTTATTGGATGATAACTTACGGATCCTTAGCCACAGGATCTCTTATAACATGCAATCTTGACATGATAAAACATGATTATTAATGCAATTTAAGGCATAAAACATTACATTTATGTGCATGTTATCATACTTTGAGTGTATTTCTATCATTTCATGCAAATTTATGTTATAATATCAAAATACACTAAATTAGGGTTAATTGTGATAAATTAAGGATAAATGATTTTATAACCTATCTTTACTTGAGATTATAAGTGGTTTTTAAAGTTAAATAATAAGAGAAATTATTTTTATAAACATTCATTTAAATTTCTAAACTTAAAATCTTAAGGAAATGAGTGTATTTTTGAAATATAAATTAAATCTCTTGTCATTTAAATATTTTAAATATTTAGAATGATATATAATTAAATTTCAGATCAAATGAAAGAAATTTGGATTAATTTGGAGTTGTATTTTTAAAGATATGATTTTTACAATTTTAGGGATTTTTTCTGGATTTTTCCTGATTTTTATGATTTTATTTTTCTATTTAAAAATGTTTAAAATAAATAAATAAAAGGCAAAAAGTGCGCGGGTCCCACCCGGGTGCGACGTGGCACGCAAGGCCACGTGGCAAAGCCACGCGGACCCGCGCAGCGCCTACGTGGCGCGTATTATATTTCAAGTATATTTATTATTATTACATATATATAAATGGGTCTTCAGCCTTCCCTAGATGGGAAGGGTTATTAACCCATTAGATCGTCGGGTGTTATAAACCCGACGATTTTCTTTTTTATTTTCCGTGTGGGACTAATCCACACGCTATACTTACCATTCAGGTGACGTGGCGCGACGAGGAGCGTCGGATCGGCCGCGCATCGGAAGATCCACACGTCGATCGTGTGGATGCGGACCACTGATCGCGATCAACCATGTGCTATTTAAAAGGAATTATAACGGTGAGATTACCTGCGACGTGGCGGCATCAGACACATCGATCACGTGGTGTGCGGACCACCGATCACGATCAAGACCACGTGCGATTTAAAGGTGGATTATAACGGTCCAGATTAAATCGTGCGTTATTCATCTGGACCGCTGGATCGCGATCCAAGGGGCACAAATCAAAGCGTTTTTAAACGCATCTCAAGCGGAGCGATCTGGAGCGTTCATCTGAGATCTGACGGCCATGATTTAACCTTACCGTTTTGAATTGATGCGTTTAATCTTGACCGTTGATGCGGATTGAACGCATCAATCGGACGGTTTTCCCCAATTCGCCCTATAAATAGACGAGTTCTTCGTCGTTCTATGTATCCGAGTGAGAATTCAACAAAATTGACTGTCTAGACACCTCTCTCTCTCGTTTCTCTCGAGTTCTTCCTCTTCCTCTCTCAATTCCGCATCCACGGAGGGGTAAAAGTCGAGATTTGGTGGAAAATTGAGGGAGAAATCGACGCTTGAAGCTCGTCGTGACGTTCTTGGTGTCCTTCGCGATTAATTGGTTTAATCACGACATTTCGATCGCTAAACGGGTTTAGTGGAAGCGGTTTTATCTTAATTATCTTCCTATAATGTTTAATTTTAGTTTAGATTAGGATTTAGAAGTTAA
Source organism: Lemna minuta (assembly GCA_024174645.1). Lineage (NCBI taxonomy): Eukaryota > Viridiplantae > Streptophyta > Magnoliopsida > Alismatales > Araceae > Lemna > Lemna minuta. The sequence continues at coordinate 9,459,716 of CM044118.1, read as the reverse complement.
TTTTATCAAATTTTACCTAAAATCGCTCATTTTCACGCTCGAAATTTTCTCTCCACTTCGAATCTTGATTTCTCTGCGAAATCAAGTCCAAATTCGACGATTTTTGATTCTGTTGAATCGATTTGAAGTCTACTTTCTTAAAAAACCATTTTCCCCAATTTTTACCATCAAATTCTCGTTCGATTTGATCAAATTTGAAGATTACGTCAAGAAATTGCTTAATTCCCTGTGGATTCGACCCATATTTACCATTATAGCCTTGAATTTGTGATTAATTCTCAAAATTGGTAAGTTTGGAATTATTTTTGATGTGATACCGCGTAAAATTGACGACCTTGCGGTCTCGTCTCGTTAATCTCTAAAACATCATATATTAGACATAGAATGAAATCCTCAAAAATGATTGAGTGGTCAAGATGGGATTATCCGTCCTCAATATTTGAGGAGATTGACTCAAGGAATTAGATGCCGTGAAATCTTTGGCCGAGGTAGTAGAAATATCAGAGAACGAGTTTATAATGATTTTCTACATGCATTAGTACTAAGTTGAGTGACCAATTAGGGTTTGGCAATTGACCATTTGCTAAGTTAATCATGATTCTCTTGCCGATGAAGGATTATACTTATATTATAATCGATGACGGAAAGGTTCATAAGGAAGTTCTTATATACTCCATATCTCCTAGAGTACGTGGTGTAGCTTGGCACCTAATGGGTTAGCTATTCAATCTATCGATTAGGTTAAAGCAATCTTTGATTAATTAATCTATACGTTAATATATATAATTAATTAAGGATGACAATAACTTGTTATTGGGTCTATAAGGTTATTAACTAATGAGATATATGGAAGTAGAGGGTCACACACATAAAGTCTATAGATGTTGATAGATATAGATATAATTATGAAGATTTTTATGAAAAATTTACGTAGGAAATGTCTATAAATAAGGGGACAACAACCAAAACTCAAGAAGCCTATGCAAGGCTTGAGGGAATTTTATCTTTTCTTCTCTTTCTCTCTTGATGAAGAGCTTTGAATAGGAGATCTAACCATTTGAAGATCGTGTGAATAGCTTTGAAGAGGAGATCCACACTTGAATAGCTTCAATAACTCTAATAAGGAAACCTTGTAAGTATGTTTTCTCATACATACTAGATGATAGAATCATCTGTTATTGGTGCCTTAATGTTTTAAATAGTTGATTCAGTGTATTCTACTACATTCAATGTTTTGATCAAAATTTTAGAAGGTTATTGACCTCGTATCCCAAAAAATGCATGCCCTAGCCACTCTAATGTCATCACACACATTCAGTTTGCCCTTAGTAGAGTCTCTATAGATGGTTTGACAAGTTAAATGGCCTCCTTACTATATTTACACTCTCATGTGCCACGAATTCCACAGTTTTAACCAAGAACTTTGAGGGCGGTGTCATCATTCTTGTTATCTACATGGATGACCTTCTTGTGCTTGCGGGTAATGATGTAAGCACCTAGGGCACAAAGGACTATCTATAGTTGCACCTAAATATATGTGACTTGGGGACCACACATTACTTCCTTAAGCTTGAGTTCAACTACGAGAACGGGAAGCTTTGCATGACCTAATAGAAGTATGCCCTTGATTTGTTTGAGGAGATTAAACTTCTTGGGTGCAAGCCAAAGTCTTCACCCATGGAAGCTCGCCCATAGTTTTGGTATACCTTGTCTCCACTTCTTGAAGATCCTACTCTGTAATGCAGCTTATTGGGCAAGCTGATCTACCTCATTGTCTATTGACTTGACATCATGTTCATAATGTTTTGAGCTAGTTTATGCTAGAACCTTTACGAGTTTATTGGGAGGGAGCTCTAGAGGTCCCAGCATAAATCAAGAGAGCTCTAGCTTGTGAGGGAGTGTTCAAAGGTGTTATCGGGCCCTTGACCTATTAGGGTCCACTTTCTCTCTCCAGTCTTTATAAATACATGTACTCTCTAATCATGGATTCTAGGGTTTCTTGATCTCATTGTCAAAAACCAAACCCTTCAACTTGTCCAAGAACCATTATGCTACTAAAAAAATAGATGAAAAATAAATAATAGGTGCAGTAGAAAATAATTAATTGATACCTAAAGCTTGAGGTACTATTATGGTACAAATAAAATTTGAAGAAATAATAAATTTAAATAGGAAAAATCAAGATAGTTTTAAATTTCAATGAATTAGATCAAGTAAATTGAAATAGATGGCTCTTTGATTGAGGAAGTTAATTATACTCTAGGCCTACTTCTAGCACTAGAAAGATGAGAACCCACCAAAATATTGAGGGAAGATAAGAAAAATAGTTGATAATCTCATTTTAAGATTTTCTAATGAAAAAGATGGTTCAAAGATAAGGAAAAAAATAGACCATCATTTAGAATATGGAACACATGTCACCAAAGTTTGTCATTTCTAACATCATACTTTTTAAATAAATTAAATGTGACTCACCTAAATAAGATGGGGGTGAATCACTTTTCTACGTTATATAAAAAAAATTTCATTCTTAATGTAATTAACTTTCTATACCCCTTGGACCAATGCACATTGATATATCTTGGTTCAAGAGAGCTAATCACTCCCATTAATGGCTTAATTGCCTAATTGCATTTTAATCCAAGTAAATTTCAGGATAAAAACTAGAATAAATAGACTAAATTTACAAATAAATTAGAAAATAGAAAATTATAGAAATTTATTACATTAAAAAAATATATTCATATGGATGCTTACTTGAGTGACTATAACTTTGAAATTTTTCTTCAACTTACCCTTGATTCAATTTTCGGCCTCATTTAAATTTCTTTGAATTATGTATGGTTTTTCTAGTAAAATTTCACAATTGACTATGACATTGAATTTTGCATAATTAATAGTCTATCTTTCTCGTCACCAAATGAAAAAATCCATTAATTTCAATTCATTTTATTCTATTCTCAATGCATAATCAACCAGGCCATTCATCAACACTTTTGTAGGAACATTAGTAATGAAACTAATAGCTTCAACATGTCAATGGTCTAGAAAGATTTCAACCATCATCTGACGAGCAATTCAAGACAAGAAAATCCTCGAATATCTCCTTCCTCTTCCTATGTTTGAGATTGTTAATCATTTTCCATCTCTCTCTCTCTCTCGCATCATGGGATGAGCCCCAACATTTTTCAGACATACTTGCGTCGTAGCAATAGTAAAGTCTGGATAACCATTATAATCTGATTATTAGGTATGAAGATGAAAAAATTATTCAATTCTGAGGTGATAGGCTCGAAGAATTCTTTATAATTTCCAGCTCTTTCCTTGACTGGATGAATAGATAGATGGACAGGTGCATGGATAGGCAGATATACATACATATACATATACATATACACATACATACATACATACATACATTCATATATATATATATATATATATATATATAATACAGAGAAAGTGTGTATGTGAGAGATGGATAGATAGTTAGATAGATGAATGGAGGGATGGATGGATGGATAGATGAATAGTCAGATATATATATTGAGAGATAGATTGATAGATCGATGAACAGATTGATGAATAGATGAATAAATAAATAAGTAGATACATAGACGCTGAAGGTTGGTAGATTGAGAGGAGGGAACTCGATCCGACCGACCTGCCGATCTTTAGGATCTTTAGGTCTGTAAATCTCTCTCCCTCTCTTACCAAAGTTTCAATCTCTGCTAAGATTCTAAAACCATGGGAGACCAGAGTACAGTGCACCTGGACACCCCGTGAGCTCCGCCTCTCCAGCGACGCGTCATGACTTCCGCCGCCACGACGTCCAAGTGACTGTATCCTAGGCGGCGGTTGCAAGACGCGAGCAGGCCACGGGGAAGTAGCACGCCGGAAAAGAACGAAACCCATGCAGCCATCTTCTGCTATCCGTGCCTATAAAACCCCCGGAATCCTCCGTGATCTCCTCATTCCAAGCGATCTGCGAGCATGGCGACCTCCAGTGGGATCTCCCTGCTTTCCTCCGCAGCTCTCTGCGTTCTCCTCCTCTCGGGGGTCTGTCTGGCATCCGAAGAGACCAGGCAGACTCGACGCTACTCGCAGCAGAGGGAGTGGCGGATCGAGAGGCTTGAGGCGGCTGAGCCGTCGAGGAAGGTGCAGGCCGAGGCGGGCACGATCGAGTACTGGGACCAGGAGCACGAGCAGTTCCAGGGCGCCGGCGTGGCCCCGTACCGCACCACCATCCAGCCCAGGGGCCTTCTCCTGCCCTTCTACTCCAACTCCCCCCGTCTCTCCTACGTCATTCAAGGTCCGGAGTTTCGAGTTCCGAGTTCCGAGTTGTTCTTCCTTGATTCGTTTGACTATCTTCTTATACCATGCGCACTCTCGTGTTCCACAGGCAACGGCATCTACGGCTCCGTGTTCCCCGGCTGCCCGGAGACGTTTCAACAGTCCTACGAACACAGGTCGGAGTCGCGGAGGGAAGAGCGACGGGAGGAACAGCAGTCCCGCGAGGAGCACCAGAAGGTTCACCGCTTCCGGGAAGGTGACGTCATCGCTCTCCCCGCCGGCGTGGCCAGCTGGTTCTACAACGACGGCGAGAAACCCGTCGTGGTCGTCACCGTCGCCGACATCAGCAACAGCGCTAACCAGCTCGATCAGACGCTGAGGGTGAGCGAATTGAATCGGTCTCCATCATATCTAGCTTTTTCACTTAACCGGGGAACATCTGCGGTGCCAGAGGTTCGAGCTGGCGGGAAGCGAGCAGCGAGAGAAGTCCCAGGAGACCTCCTCTTCCGGCAACGTGTTCCGCGGATTCGACGTCAAGATACTCGCCGAGGCATTCGGCGTCAGCCAGGAGACCGCGAGGAAGCTCCAGGGACACGACGAGAGAAGGGGCAACATAGTCCGCGTCGAGAAGGGACTCCAGGTGGCGAGGCCGGAAAGAGGCCAACAGCGGTGGGAAGAAGAAGAAGAAAGAGGCCAAGAGCGCAGGGAGGAACAAGAAAGAGGTCGCGAGAGGAGGGAAGAAGAAGAACGACGACGGGAAGCAGAAGAAGAGAGGGAGAGGAGGCAGAGGGGAGCTAACGGGCTGGAGGAGGCCATCTGCAACCTGAGGCAGAGGGAGAACATCCGCAACCCGGCCCGCGCCGACGTGTACAGCCGGGAAGCCGGGTGGGTGAGCAGCCTCAACAGCCAGAAGCTCCCGATTCTGCGGTTCCTTCATCTTAGCGCGGAAGGAGGATTCCTGAGGGAGAGGGCCCACTACGCGCCGCACTGGAACATCAACGCCAACAGCGTCCTCTACGTCGTCCGCGGCCGGGCGCGCCTCCAGATCTCGGGCAACCGGGGGCAGCGGGCCAGCTTCGACGGGGAGGTCCGGCAAGGGCAGATCGTGGTCATCCCCCAGAACTTCGTGGTGGCGGCGCAGGCACAGAGCGAGGGGTTCGAGTGGGTGTCCTTCAAGACGGCGGACTACGCGCTGGTGAGCCCGCTGGCGGGAAAATCCTCCATCTTCCGCGGGCTGCCGCAGAGCGTAATCGCCAGTGCTTACCGGCTGTCCGAAGAGGAGGCGTGGAGGCTGAAGAGCAGCAGGAGCCAGGAGTTCCTCCTCTTCAGTCCCCACCAGCAGCAGCGCGGACGATCAGCGGCACTCTGAAGAGGAGGCGAGAGAGAGATCGGGCCGGCAGAGAATAAGAGCTAGAAGAGTCATCATGTACACTGTTTTGCTGCGTCAATAAAGGCACCTTTTTCCTTTCTTATTGGGCTTTGCAGTGCTGACTCCGTCTGTTTCTCCGAAGATGCCGGAGGCCCAAAATACAATCGCAGGCCCAATAAGGCCCAATTAAATAATTGATGTCCATTATGAAACCAAATTTTAAAATTAACCCAAAATTTTTTATTAAAAATAAGTCCTAAGACTTACCCATATTTCTTACACTTTCCCCCTCAAGTTCGGCAGGGAAGGTCCTTCGTGCCGATCTTGCCCGCCGAGCCTCTCATTCTTCCTCGCCGTGCTCAATCAAGGCCACTACGAATCGCAGATTTGTTATGAAATTTTCAATTGAGTAGGTTATGAAATTGAAATTTTCAAATCACCAAAAATCCATTTAATCCTCATAATTTGTGTTACTCCATGCGTTGTGGCCCTTAGTTCAGCCTATGCACTTGCTCCCAAGATCACATTCTGTTTCTTTCTCATCCAAGAAACAAGATGCCCTCTAGGGAATGAGCACAAACCTGTTGTAGAATTTCTATAAATCCAAGAACTCTAGTGCTTCTTCTGATTTCCATGGGAATTTTTACTTCTACGACTAATTTTCCTTGTATTCATTCTTGTCATCTATTTTACTCTATGCATTTTTTTCCAATACTCGTGAGCAGCCTACAAATGATTAATGTATAGATTGTGATAAATTGACTTAAAACACTAACTGAAATATCAAATATCAGGTCGAGTATGAGGTAAGTAAATCATTATTCCTATTAATCTTTGATATATTCCTTTATGAACTGACTCAACATTGTCATTTTTAATTCATTTATGGTCCGGATAAATAGGGGTAGGAATTGGTTTATTATTGATGAAACTAGTTATATTTAGTAAACCATAATTTAATTTTTCTTTGAAAGAAATACTCCAGATGACGAATATATGAGTTCTATTCCAATAAAATCAAATAGTATACCTAGTTTTTTAATTCCATATTCAAGCGTCAAATTCCTTTGAGCATGCTCAAATTCATTCATGTATTGATAGAAATGATTGAACTTGATGGTTTCTGAGGCTCGAAAAGCTCTCCAAATCTTTGTCCAAAATAATGATTGCAGCGGAAGGTGTTGAATCAAAATATTCAACATCAAGGAAGCACCAAGAATGGATGATCTCATCATCCATTCTAGGTGATCCTATCATCTACTATGAATGAGAAAAACATACTTAAAGGTTTCCTTGAAGGAGTTCTTGAAGCTATTCAAGGTCTAGCCTCTAGCGGTATCCACACGGTCTCCGGATCGTTGGATCTCCTCTTCAAAGCTCTTCACCCAGAGAGAAAGAGAAGAAAGGAGAGAATTCCCACAAGGCTTGCATGGGCACCTCTATTATGGTCTTTCTCCCCCTATTTATAGACTTTGGGAATGTGAAATTTTCATAAAAAACCTTATTATTATGTCTATATCCACCGACGTCCATTGACCTTATGTGTGTGACCCTCTAGGTCCATATATCTCCCCAGTTAATGACTCTATCAACCCAATAACACTTATTGGTCCTCCTTATCAATTAACTATATCAACATATAGATTAATTGACTAAGTATCGATTTAACCCAATCGACAAGTTGAGTCGCCAGCCCGGTGGGTGCCAAGTTACACCACGTGCTCTAGGAGATATGGAGTATATTAGTACACCACGTGCTCTACTAAGTTTCTCATACTAAGCTCTAGGAGCTTGTTTGAGTCCATATAAAGCCTTGTTTAATTTAAATACCCAATCTGGATGTTTGTCATCGTCAAATCCAGGGGGTTTGTTCGACATATACCTCCTCTTTTATAATTCCGTTTAAGAATGCACTCTTGACATCCATCTGAAATAATCTGAATTCATTTGCGCATGCAAATGAAAACAGCAGACAAATGGCATCTAATCGAGCTACAGGAGCATACGTCTCCTCGTAATCGATGCCTTCTTCTTGGACGTACCCTTGAGCTACTAAGCTTGCTTTGTTTCTAATTATCTTCCCTTCTTCATTTAATTTGTTCTTGAATATCCATTTAGTTCCAATAACAGTCTGATGTTCCGGTCGGGGCACTAAATTCCACACTCCATTTGGCTCAAACTGTTCCAACTCTTCATGCATGACGTTTACCCATTCTACCTCTAGGAAGGCATCATCTACCTTCCTCGGTTCAATTTGAGACGTGAATGCTACATTCAGGTCTTCTTTAAGTCGTGATCGAGTTTGAATTCCTTCGTCAATGCTTCCTAAAATGTTGGCAGATGGATGATTCTTTGTGAATCTCCAAGGATGGGGTACAGTAAGTAGCTCCGTGGCTTCCTCAGTTTGATTTTGCATCTCCCCATCTAATGAGTATGATTCCTTCTTCTCCGTTTCAAGTGCTATTTGTACAGCAGGTAGCTCAATACTCTCAGAGGTGATGATGGTGTGATCACTACGATGAGGTTGTCGTTCTATGAATTTGACATGAACAGATTCTTCAACCACCAATGTGCGCCTGTTGAAGACTCTATAGGCTTTAGATCTTTCAGAGCATCCTAAAAATATTCCTTCATTGCTTCTAGAATCAAACTTTCCAATATTGCTCTTCCCATTCACTAAAATATAGCATCGACACCCAAATATTCAAAAATACGAAATATTTGGCGTTCGTTTCTTAACAAGCTCATAAGGAGTCTTTTTAAGTGTACTTCGTAGCAGTGCTCTGTTTGCTACATAACAGGCTGTACTAACTGCTTCTGCCCAAAAGTATCCCGGGCAGGTTATGTTCGGCGAGCATCGTTCTTGACATATCTAACAGAGTACGTGATGCAGGACCGGCGTACAACACCGAACACACACCGTACTACAAAGGGATGAAACTAAGGAAGGGGGTTCCTAGGGCAAACTACGAGGAGGTAAGGGTCTAATAATGCAATCAAGCAGACTACCGTCCCGCGCGTCGCTTCCGTAGATCCACGGTGGCCGAGTAGCGTCAGACAGGGAGACACTCCGGTCCACGTCCTCGCGGGCGTAGGGCCGCGTATTGTCGATGGAAGCTCGACAAACAACCCGACGGGTTGGACCACGCTCTGGATCCTATCAAGTCGTCTAAACACTCGTCCTAAACTATGTTTCCGACAGTGGTAGAGACAAGCGCGGGAGAAACTGTAAAAGATATAGACTTTCAACGTAAAGGAAGGGGAATGTGTGCCTAACCTGCGGGGCGTGAGCCCGGTCGATTGAGACGAGGGAGGCAGCTTGAACGTGGCACGGATGAACTGCAGGCGGGCTGGATCGACGTTGTGGTGGTCGGCAGCATTCAGCACCGAGAAGGGGTAGTGTATCCGGTTGGTCGCGCGGGTGAGTGAGCAGAGGTCGGGGAAGACGGGAGTGTCGATGAGCACGGGCGCGCTAGGACGAGCAGTGGGGCGTGCGTTTGAGGAGCGTGGCTGGATGGAGCGGCCTTGGGCTGACCGGGCGGCGATCGAAGTCCTTCGGATAGGAGCACTTCAGATACGCGCAAGCGGCGTATGAGTGAAACCGGCGCAAGCGGCGTATGAGTGAAGTGCGCCGGGGGGAACTGATCGCCGTGTGAATGAAACTGAGTACCTGCCAGACGGGCATTGGTGTCACGTCAGATCGGGAAGCGATAGGGAGGAGAGTGGAGTTTGAAAGTCGGCGGCAGGGGAGCGGATTTATTTGTTTGCAAGTTAAGCTTCGGGATACAAGTTCGGCGGGTGTATTCGGCGGCGTATGGGAGTGGCAGGTACGAGCGCTTCGTTTGAGGAAACGTGGAAGGCGTACCGACGTGGAGGGGCAAAAAGAGAATAACTGCCGGAAGATGGCAGATCCGAAAATTCAGGGAATTCACGAGGGAGGAGGGTCAGGAATCGGGACGGGAAATCCCGTGGATTCTTCTGGTTTGGGGAGGCGGACGGAGTGAGTGAGGGCGATGGTGGGAAGGGGTTGACAAGACTGTGGAATGTCAGGATCGATCGGAAGGATGACGAAGGTGAGAAGGAGATGGATCGGCCGGATGTTAATTTCGGGGTGGAGCGGGATGGTAGCGGAAAAATGAGACGGCGGAAAAGGTAAGGGAGGGGAAAAGAAATGGTAGGTTTACCAGGGAGGGGCGACGGTCAGGGACGTGGATGGTGGGGAAGAAGACAAGGCGGGAGTTGGTGATGGAGTAGAAATCTTCCAAGGGGAATGCATGGGGATGCAGGGGAAGGGGGAAATCGGGTAGGTGGAGAGGAAGACGGTGGAGAATCTGATCGGACGAGGAGTAGGGGGTGAGGGGCAGGGAGGAGAGGGGCTGGAATGACGGAAATGGAGGGGGTGGAGGAGATGGAGGTGGTGGTGCGGCGATCTGGCGGCAGCGGCAACAACGGCGGCCTGAGGCGGCGGCAACGGCGGCGGCGGCTGGAAGGCTGCACGATGATACCCAGCGAACAAGGCAAAGGGAGGCGGCGGTCTCGGCGGTGGGCACGGCGGCGGCATGTGTTGGTGCAGCGGCGGTGGCGGCGGCGGAGGCGGCAGTTGGTCTCCTTCCTTGATCTTCCTTGAGCAGCCACTTGAGAGGGAGATTGCTCCTTTTTTTTCTTCAAATGACGGCTAGGGTTTGTGGGGGGGTCCCTTCCCCTCTTATAGAGCCCATAGTGGGCGGAGAGAGGAAAGGGCCCACTTGAGGCCCACAACCCACACCTAACATAATCATAGAAAAATAAAAAAAAGGTCCACAAAGAGAAGGGCTTAACGAATGGGGTCCCGAAAAAGGGAAGAGCCCACCCGAAAGCCTAAAAGGGATAGAAGAAGATATGCAAAGGCCCGCTTAAACACGTGCGGGCTAATAAAGTTCATAATAAAATAAAAACTGGAAAGATAACTCCACGCGCGCGCGAGCCCTGTGAAATGTGTTGTGGCGAGATGAGGTCCTCACTTGGTGTAGTGAAACTCGGCATCCTTCGTCTTCGCCTGTCAAGGGGGCTGGACGCGTGCGGGTGTCGGCTCCTCCGGCGCCGTAGTGTCATGCCTTGGTGGCGACGGGGGTCGTACGCCACCAGTACGGTTCTTACGTTCGTGACCTCCATTTTGCTGTGGAGTCCGAGGTGCTGAGAATTGATGCGTTATTCCTAAATCATCGCAGAGATTCGTGAAGTCATGATTTTCAAATTCCCCTCCATGGTCACTCCGAATAGTTTTAATCTTTAGTTCTAACTCAATCTGAACCTTCTTAGTGAAGGTTCGAAATGTATCAAACGTGTCATTCTTTTGTGACAAGAAGAATACCCATGTATACCTTGAGTAATCATCTACTATGACCAGGCAAAAATATTTTCCACCTAGGCTGGCTACTCGATTAGGACCAAAAAGATCCATATGAAGAAGTTCTAGAGGTTTCTTTGTTGAGATCTCCTTCTTCTTGTCGAAACTAGATTTTACATGTTTGGACTTTATACACGTCTCACATGTGTCTGGTGTATTACCTAACTGTGAGGGTAACCCTCACACCAACCCTAAGGATTCTAAGGTTCTAATACTTTGAGGGCTGAGATGTCCTAGTCGACGATGCCACAATTCCGCATTGTTTTCTTCGTATTGTGCCACTAGACACATGCGTGAATTTCTCACTTCATCTAAGTCAACTATGTAAATATTTTTAATCCTATGACCTACAAATAACAATTCTCTTGTTTCCTCATCTAATATATTACATCCTATCCTATGAAACTCAGCAATCATGTGATTGTCACATAATTGAGTTATACTGATCAGATTGTGATGAAGACCCTCTACAAATAGAATATTCTTCACCAAGACATCATCATTTATAGAGATCTCTCCTATACCTTTAATCCTTCCTTTATTACTGTCCCCAAAAGTAACTGTGCCTCCTTCCATCTCCTTAATGTTGTTTAACCATTTCCTATCCCCTGTCATGTGTCTTGAACATCCGCTGTCCAAATACCACTGTGACGATGATCGATGATTTCCTGCGCAAAAAAATTCGGGACTGTTTAGTTCCACCCCATGGGAGCCCAAGGTGGGATCTAAGGAAATCTAAATCTAGGATTGGCGTCAACTATCCCAAAAGGTGTCATTGGCATGTGGTGTGGTGCAAGGATGTGTGAATGATAGAATTGTGGATGTTCAGCCATGTGGTGATAACACATATATGCTGTGGGTTCCATTCTATACGGGCCTCTGTCAAAAGCCCTACTGGGTGAAATGTGTGCCATAGGAAAATTTTTATAAGATGTAAATTTATCATTTCTACCTACTGATCTCATTATGCTACTAGTTGGTACGGAGTGACTATAAGTTACTCTACTGTGCTCTCCTCTCAGTGGTTCACTAGTTGTAATTACTGTAGGATCAACTAGTTGGTCTAATATCCTATGCTCTCCTAGCATTCCATAGCTATGCAAATATCTATACCTAGGATCTCTTCGGATTGTCTCATCTATGATATAATTTCTGGATCCTTTTCCCTTCTTCTCAATATCCACAGCTATTGATGCACCTTGTGGTTCTGGAAATTTAAGACAATCTTCTGTTCCTTCCTTTATCCATTTTGTCCCTTCAATTTCTCTAGTTGTGTCATCAGGTTTGTAACCTAGACCCTCCTTTCTCAGCACAGATTTTTGACTTCCTAAAAGCATTTCCAGAGCCTTTTGACTTCCTAGCAGTTTATCATATCTCTCTCTAAGTTGATTTCTTCTTCATCTTCTCGTTCTCCTCCTTCTTCTTTAAGTTTGGGCATTCATCTTTGAAGTGACCTGGTTTCCTGCACTCATAACAAACTTTAGACGTGTTTCCAAACTTCCTTCGGCCTCTTAGCATTCGTGCTATCTTCCTAGATAGCAATGCAACATCCTCATCGTCATCTGATGAGGATTCTTGTGCTTGAAGGGCAATGGATTTGTCCTTCTTTATTATTCCTTCATTCCTTCTTGCCTCATTCATCTCATGAGTGAGAAGTGATCCTACTATCTCATCCAGGGGTGTCGTAGTAAGGTTCTTAGCCTCTTCGATAGCTATAACCTTGATCTTCCACTCACCCGATTGTGCATTCAACAATTTCCTGTTCAACTCAAGTGTCGAATATTCCTTTCCCATATTTTTCAATGCATTTATCAATGCATTCATGCGTCCTACCAGATCACGAATGGACTCTCCGGTCTTTTGTCTGAACAACTCAAAGTCGTTCACTAATATGCCTACTTGGTTATCCTTCTGTTGTTGTGTACCCTCGTGTGTGGTCTTTAGCTTGTCCCACATTTCCTTAGCTTTACCATAGCTTGACACTTGATGAAACAGGTTATCACTAATCGATGCGAAGATTATATTCTTCGCACTCCCATTGGATTCCAATTCTTCCTTAGTAAACTTCTCATACTCCTTGTCAACCCCGTTGACCATCATACTCCATACCTCATGCTTCTTTCCCATAGTATATGCTTCTATCCTTACCTTCCAGACTGCATAATTAGTGCCATCAAGAGTTGGAGGGAATAGTCTAGAATCACCACCCATAGTAGATCGACTTGTCGATTTGTTACAATCGATGCAACAAGTCAGTCTCTGATACCAATTGAAAAGTCCCAATAGGGTGGTGGTTAACCTATAAGAGGGGGGGGGGTGAGTTAGGTTAACTGCTATTAGCGTGTTGGCAAACTAACTGGAGTTCTATTCACTGGATCAAACAAAACAGATCGTTGACAGCGTGTTGGCAAAAACAAGATCGAACTTTCGATGGTGCGTATTCCTCACGGATCGTTGAAGATGCAGAGGATGAAAAAGAATCGTATGCCAGATGAAGATCTCTCTTCGCATTGGTCTTCTGTCTTCACTTGAATCGCAGAGGAGAAGATGATCGCAGTTCGCTAGGTCGTCAGGGTTGTCGTTAAAATTCGTCTATCGCTTGATGCCCTAATTTTTCAAACCCGAACACCTTTTATATTGTATCAGGTTAGAGAGGATAAGAAAGGATAAAAGTGACGATAAAGCCCTTAATGGACTTATGAATATAAGTGAATAATATTAGTAAATATAATGTGGACTTATGAATATATGATCGGATTCTTGCTGCATTTCCTGAAACCAAACACCATCACAATGAGTGAAATATTAATCTAATAGTAAAATGAGAACAGGTCAATTGATAACTTATGAAATAAAGTTAATACTGCAATTATCTCTCTGTCAATTCAAGAAACAAATTTATATCAAAACAAGGGCGCTAACAGATAGGGCTTCAATTCACACAGATTGAAGCAAATTTGCACGATTTCTTCCTCACAGACGATCGGCGTTCAAGGGGAAAATTCGATGAAATCCGACGGAATTTCATGATCAATCCAGCTTTGATTGGATCGCAATCGAGTCTAAATGCGGGGGATCACAAAGAACTCAAGATCTTGCTAAAAAATTTCTTAATTCCTTCACGATTCAATCAAGAGTTATGAAATAAGGAGAACAACATCGGTTTTTAAAATTGAAATTTCCGCGAGAATTGCGGACCGTTTGATCCGGTGGGAGGTTGATTTGATGGCCACGATTGCACGATGATCGTGAGCCATCAATGCGAGGCGATCATGGTCATGATTGAGCATCGAATGAGCCACGAGCGCGCAACGATCGGGCCACGATCATGGGGCGATCGGACAATGATCACGTAGCGATCGGGCATCATCGCGTCAAATGCACCAGATGTGTCCACGTGTCCGTCTTTGATGTGCCGAGATCGCGATGAATCGCAACCGTCCGATGAAGTCACATATCGTCTTGGACACCGTTGATCGCGATTTAATCAAAGCCATCCGATGAAGATCGACGCCTCCTCTCGAAACCACGTGTCGCTTGTCGATCGCGTCACATAAAATCCTTTTAACACACGTGTCTTGATGAAGATTGCATGGACTCGAGTCCACGCGGTCAACGCCCCACGATCACATCCGATGTCCGCGATGCTGCCACGTTGCCTGCATTTGCAATGTTAAACGGGACATAGTCCCACACGGAGGAAAAGGCGCATATAAAAAGTGGAGTGCGGTAACGCATTTGCGTTACTGCCCCAATATTCTAACCACGGCCCACTAACCCGTGGGCCCTTCACTTGCCAGTCTCCCTACCACGTGGCGCCACCCGGGCATCCGTGTGGACTCGCGTGGCCTCTTGCCACGTGTCCGCGCCACCCACACGCCACCTGCACCTCGCGTGGGCCACGCGCGGCTCTGCCACGTGGCTTTGTGTGCCGCATCGCATCCTCGCGGGTCCCGCATGCCACATCAGTTCTACTTGCCACGTCAACCCCGTGGTCCTGCGGTAAATAACACCCCTTTATCGCGATTTAAATTAAGAAATAATAAAAATAAAATCAGTAAAAATTAAATAAAAATTAGAAAAATAATAAAAACTTTAAAACTCAATAACTTTGAAATACAACTCCTTTTAATTTCAAATTTTCTCCATTGGATCACAAATTTCTTCCTTTTTAATATCATGCCTTCTAAAATATAATTAAAACAAGAAAATGAGATGGATTGAAAATAAAATCAAGTTTTTCATTAAGAATTCCTTCTTTTAATCATCCAATCATTCTTTCCATGGAATTAAATATTTTAATCATCTCCTAAAGTCAAAGTAAATAAGGGAAAATACTTGATTCCTCTTAATTTAACCTTGCAAAAAGATTAATCTTCAAGAGAGCACATAATTAACCCTAAATTGTGCATAAATGTGAACTTTAGTAGAATAGCATATGAATGGAGAAAAATAATAAAAATTAAGATAACATGCATTATAATTACTAAAAATAAACATGAATAGTAGTTAATTAAGATAAGAATTTAAGTTATAAATGCATGTTAGCACACTACCACCACCAATTTATCATCAAAATTATCATCCTCTCTATTAAAAATTTATAAACTCATGTATAGTGTGTGGCCTGCAAGCCAATCATGTTTTCATCTATCGTTTATAATAATTGAAATGAACTTTTTATTCATCACCATTATTTGGGATGTTTGAAATGAAGTCCACGAGAATATGAAATGACTAAGTGAATTATGATGAGATCATAGTATAGAACTAATTAGTCTTTAAAAATATATTTCAAATATTTGTATTTGTGAGGTATTCGAGAAGAACATCAAATTATCCAAAAGGAGTAACACTATCTGATCCGACTCATATGATGAGTATGGTTGATCCTATGGCCATGGATGTAGATACACCAAGGACAGATAGTGGGTGCTCTTTAGAGAAAGAGTTCGCTGAATTGATTCGTATGAATCCGTGAGTGGTATTATGCTAAATTGTTAATCAGTTTGATTCATATCATGATTATGTACCTCGTCCTTTGACTTGAGACACCTAAGACATAATGTGGATGGATGATTATGTTTTGACTATGGCCACAAGATCTCTAAAATGTCATAGATTGGATATGACATAAAGTCCTTGAAGGTGATTGAGTGGTCAAGATAGGATCGTCTGCCTTCGGTATAAGACGAGATTGACTCAAGGAATGAGATTCAGAGAAATCCTTGGCCAATGTAGTATAAATATTAGAGAAGTTTTTCTTGATGATTTCCTACTCGCATCAGTACTAAATTGAGTAACCAATTAGGGTTTGATAGTTCACCATACCCTAAGTCATTCATGACCCTAGTGCAGATGATGGATTATATGTACACGATAACGAATGATGGCAGGGTTCAATGAAAGAGTCGTGATATGCTCCATATCTCCCAGAGCACATGGTGTAGCTTGGCACGCACTGGGATAGCGACTCAACATGTAGATTGAGTTAAATTTACTCTTCATCAATTCATCTATATATTGATATAGTTAATTGATTATGAAGACTAATAAGTGTTATTGGGTTAGTCGAGTCATTAAATAGTGAGATATATGGACCTAGAGAGTCACACACATAAGGTCAATGGGCATTAGTGGATATAGATATAAATATAAGGGTTTTTATGAAAATTTTACATTCCCAAAGTATATAAATAGGGGGAAAACGACCATAAGAAGGGTACCCATGCAAGCCTAGTGGAAAACTCTCCCCTCTCCACTTTCTCTCATAGTGACAAGTGCTCTAGAGGAGATCCAATCGTCTAGTGATCTTGTGGATACCGCTAGAGGTTAGATGCTAAAACGGCTTGAAGAACTCCTTCAAATGATCCTTATAAGTATGTGTTTTTTTCTACACTAGATGATAAGATCATCTAGAATAGATGATAAGATCATATATTCTTGGTGCTTTAAATTTTTTGAATATTTTGATTTAACATCTTCCTCTGCAATTGATGTCTTGATTGGAAGTTTGGAGAGCTTATTGAGCCTTAGCTCCCAGCATGAACATCATCATCACCATCATCAACATTAGTCATTATTTTTACATGTACATTATGAACATCAATCATAGCATAAATCATAGTTTTTGGTGAAAATTTCACACTCATTATTGCAAATTCAAAAAATAAGTTTAGAATGACCACAACTACTTGTGCCCATGCAAGCCTTGTCGCAAATTTTCCCTAGTTGTTCAAGTGTCTAGCTCAAGCAGTATTTATATGATTTTTGGATTGTCAAAAATTCTCCCATTTCTTCTTATTCTCTGTTGGTGACGAATTTTAAGAAGAGATCCAACAATCCAAAGATCATATAAATACTGCTTGAGCTAGTCACTTGAACAACTTCAAGGAACATCTTCAAAAAACCTTTTAAATTTGGATCTTTATCTATATTAATTGATAGGATTATTGACTCTTAGTGTCTCATCATTTTCAATCTTTGATTCAATACATTCTACCACATTCAATATTTTGATTGAAAATTTGATGGTTTATAAAATCTAAATCCTCGTCATAATCTAAATCCTAGGCAATTGCAACAATTGAGTGCTTCCTTCATAGAGGTTGGTATCATTATTGTCCAAGTTGTACACAGTCATAGAAGGTGTGAATGGTAAAGCCCATTAGTATTAAGTGAGTAAGAAAGATGTTACAAGCCTTTATTTATTGAGGAGAAAGAGAGAGAAACATAAATATGACCCTTGTGGGAGTAATATTTGTAGAGTTCGATAAATTATGAATACTTATCAAGAGGCTTCTACTCTCACCCCAAGAATGCTTCACTCTTGAGCTCATATAAAAACTAATTCAATTAACCCTATAATGGGCTATATCTAACACTCCACCTCAAGCGCAACTATATAAATTAAACATGCCTAACTTGGATCCTACACAATCATATGACACACTGATGGTGCTTTTTGTAAAGACGTCGACGAGCTGTTCCGATGATGACACGTGATGTAGAAATAACTCCCATCAAAACCTTGTCACAGATAAAGTGACAGTCAATCTCAATATGCTTGGTCTTCTCGTGAAATTTAAGATTTCTAGCGATAAAGTTAGCTACTTGGTTATCACAATGCATATACATAAGCATCAGAGTCGTGATGCGTAAGTCTTGTAGAAAATATTGCAGTCATATTATCTTATGAGTAGTAGTAGTCATATATTGATCCTCAACTTCTGCACTTGAACAAGAGACAACCTTTTGTTTTCGAGAATGCCAAGTGAGAAGATTATCTCCTACATATGTGCAATACCCCATAATAGATTTCCGGCTTCATTTGTCCCCTGCATATCCAACATTAAAATAGGTGGTGGCGTACGACCCCCGTCGCCACCAAGGCATGACACTACGGCGCCGGAGGAGCCGACACCCGCGCACGTCCAGCCCCCCAACAGGCGAAGACGAAGGATGCCGACTTTCACTACACCAAGTGAGGACTTCATCTCGCCACGACACATCTCACCGGGCTCGCGCGTGCGTGGAGTTATCTTTTCTGTCTTTTCTTTTATTATGAACTTTATTAGCCCGCACGTGTTTAAGCGGGCCCATGCACTTCTTCTTCTCTCCCTTTTAGGCTTCCGGGTGGGTTCTTCCCTTTTTGGGATCCCATTCGTGAAGTTTATCTTTCTTTGTGAACCTTATTTCTTTCTATGAGTATATTAGGTGTGGGTTGTGGGCCTCAAGTGGGCCCTTTCCCCTCTCGGCCCATTATGGGCTCTATAAGAGGGGAAGGGACCCCCCACAAACCCTAGCCGTCATTTGAAGAAAGAAAGGATCATCATCCCTCTCAAGTGGCTGCTCAAGGAAGAACAAGGAAGGAGACCAACCGCCGCCTCCGCCGCCACCACCGCCGCCGCACCTTCCCGTGCCGCCGCCGTGCTCGCCGCCGAGACCGCCGCCTCCCCTTGCCGTGTTCGCTATTCATCAGCGTGCAGCCTTCCTGCAGCCGCGCCGCCGCCAGATCGCAGCACCGCCATCCCCTCTGATCATCCCCTCCACGAGCCCCGCTTCCACCTCTTTCCCCTCCACGGACCTCCATCCATCCACTTCCCCTTCTTTTTTTCCGTCAACCCTTGCCTGCAATTCCTTCCCATCCTCGGATCTCCTCCTCCCACCAGTGATTTCTCCCCCCCCTTCCACTCACGACTTCCCTCCCGTACACCTTGGCGTCCTCCTCGCCCCTCCCCAGCCTCATTCGCGATTTGCCCCTCATCCCACGATCGCCCTCCGTCCGACTCCCACCGGACGTTGCGATTCCTCTGCCCTCAAATCACAAAATCATCACCCCAACCTCCCGCGCTCTGCCCCTCGCCCGCCTGTAGCCTCCAAGTTTCCGTGCCCCTTACCTGCCCTCTCCGGCGAACATCCCCCCTCACTTCCCAGTACCCGGTCGCCCCTTCCCTCATCGCCCTTACCCCCATCCCCGCAAGATTCCCTCACCGGCGAAAACCCCCTCACAAAATCGTTAAACGCTTACCCACCCCCCTGACGCCCTCAACCCCTTCCTCCGTCCTTGAATCGTGCGGATCGAAACTACACTGATTCTTCCGTCGTTTCATCTTCCCGCCTACCGTCTGCCCTGCTACTCTCCATCGACCGCGAATCTCAGAAACGTAAATTCACGCCCGCCTGCAACCCGAAATTCCGTGCTCGATCACCCGCCCTCATACAGTGACCTTCTCTGATTATTCCCTAATTCTGCCGCGGGACGACGATATCAATCCCGATCCGGAATTTCTGGTCTGAAGACGTACCGCGCCCCATTCGCCGCCTGACCGCCTTATCCAAACACCTTCCCCTCACTCAGCCCTGCCACATCACCGAAGCTCCCGCGCGATCTCTCTCCGTTGCGTCATCTGGAATTCATTGCTGAGAACGACCTGTTGACGTGGCCTTCACCGCGGAATTCCGCCGTGCAAAAATCTTTGCGTATACATTGTCACATCGCGCCGACAGGCACCGGTGAGTCCACTTTCTTTCCGCCAATCTCCAGCCTGCCGCTGCCCTACCATCGCCTCCCCAGGTACGATGCCTACGTGGCTCCAGGAAAATTCTAGTGGGGTGAGCGCGTCGTACCCGCTCCCCCTCGCCATGCAGACCGCCCGGTTAGCGTTCGTTGTTACTGGCGCGCCGGACTTCCACAACCAGCCAGAACCACACTCTTCTCTCGCGTCACTTGCAAGCTAGCAAGCCCCTCCCACTTCTTCCCTCATCCGACCCTCGTCTTCACCGGTCCAAGGATTTCCTTGGGATCACGACACTGCTGTCGAGGACTACCACTGCTACCCGTCCGAGCCGCGTCGAAACAACTTCCCTCGTCACGACCGACCGGGCTCGCGCCCCGCAGGTTAGGCACACATCCCCCTTTATTTTACGACGAAGTCTGTATTTCTTTCAGTATTTCTCGCACCGTCTCCGCCGCCGTAGGGATTTAGTATAGGCGAGTGTTTAGACGAAATTGATAGGATTCAGACCATAGTCCAACCCGTCGGGTTGACTGTCGAGCTCCCCTCGCTGAGTCGTGGCCCAACGCCCGCGAGGACGTGGACCGGTAGGAATCCCGGACTGACTCTACCCGGCGCACCCCAGGATCCACGGAGGCGACACCCGAGACGGTAATCTGCTTGTTTGCATTATTAGTACATTACATCATATTACAACTCCCCAAGGTAACCCCATCCCTAGTTCATCACTAGCATCACGGTGTGAGATCGGTTTCGCACCCGGTCCTGCATCAATAGGCCTCGATACGAAAATGATCACAATGTCGATATATAAGCCCTTTTCTAGGGGCACACTTGATGTACACAAAAACCCATAATGCACCCTCTCAATGTACCATGCATGATTCATGCATGAACGAACTAAGGACACTTATCGTATAGGTATTATTAGGGCAATTAAAAGTTAGATAGATGAGCTTCCCTAGTAGATGTTGATAGCGGTTGGCATCTACCATCATTGGTGAGTCGTTGTCTAAGAACTTGGGTCATGCCTCCAAGAATGGTTTAACTGGTTTATACCCAAGTAGCCTTGTCTATTGGAGAAGATCCTGGGCATACTTCCTTTACGATATTGCTAACTTTCCTGATTGGTAAGAAAACTCAACCTCAAATAAATATCACAGTGCTTGCAAGTCATGCGTCATAAAGTGCGTTTCAAGATAAGCTTTGGTAGCAGAGATACCAGCTTCATCTGTACCAGTCAATAAAATCACATCTACATATCTTCCATGAACAACACAACCCACTCATGTTGTCTTGCACATTACTATCGGATTAGACTTGTAAGGATTAAAACCATAATCCATGAGCATACCTGATGCAAGACCACGGTGGTAAACTCTGTCGATCATCGAACTACTAACGGGTGAGACTGGGGAAGGGACTTCCTAGGATGAACTATGGTGAGGTGATGATCTACCAATGCCTACAAGCCGATACCTTTCCGCACGTCGTCTCTGGAGCTCTTGGAGTGCGTCGAGTAGTGTCAATTCAGGAGACCTCCCGGTCCACGTCTTCGCGGGCAAGGAGCCTCGGGTCGTCGATGGGAGCTTGATAGTCAACCCAACGGATGGGACCACGGTATCAACCCACTCGAATCGTTTAGTCACTCGACCTAAACTACGTCCCGACGGCGGTGGAAGCAAATGCGGGAGATACTGAAAGAAATATAGTACTTTAAAGTAAGGAGAGGGGACGGTGCCTAACGGGCAGGGCGTGAGCCCGGTCAGTCATGACGATGGAGATCGTTCGTACATAGCACGGACGGTAAGCAAGGGAGGCCTCGTCGGCGACGCCATGTTCACGGCGGAATACTCCGTACGGCGAACCTAGCAATCGTTAGGCGGAGGGTGCAGGCAGGGCACGAGAACTCGTTAGGCGAGAAGAGATCCGAACGTACACTCGAGCGGGCCTGGCGTTGTAGGTACGTGGGCTGGGCAGAGCGTTGACCAATAGGGGAAGGTTGACCAGAGAGTGGCAGGTCAGGACCAACCGGCGCCGGAGAGGAGCGAATTCACAATCGCCAAGCGGAACAACAAATTCCGTTCTCGGCAAAGAGTAGTCATGAGAGCACGAGGAAGGACAGTCTTGGCGCAGCTTGGGTTGACCGGTGACTCCAGGTGGGGGTAGCAATATGCACAGGAGGGTGTAGGCGAGTGCGGGTGCGACGACATCGCGGGTGCGGATAGATGAACTAAGGGAAGGACGCGATAGGCAGGTGGAGGATTGCTAGACGTCCGGAAGTCGGAGAGGGAGGGGAATAGTGAGAAGAGGTGATGGGTGAGGCGACGGGACGTGTTGTTTCTTCACGAGGAAGGAAAGGGTGGAGCGAGTAGAGAGAGAAAGCAAGGTCGCGGAGTGAAGGTGGTGGAGATCATCTTTGTAACTTCAGGCTGGAAATTGTGGAGTGAAATTGCGGTTCGAATTCCGTGAGGGGAGGGCCACGCGAACTGCAGAACGACCTGGAGAGGACGAATTTGGGTGGAAATTTGACGCTCGATAGGGGGAGTTTGGAGGGACGAAGGATCGGAAATGGCAGGGGGGAGAATTCCGAGTGATGTGGTCACTCGACACAGGGGGGGGGGGGAACAGGAAACGGGAAGATGGCAACCGAGGAGATTGGAAGCAGGGGGGTGAACATTTGGCTATTTGCGGAACGAATTCGCGCGTTCGGAATGTCAAACGTATGAAGGGAAAATTAAGGATTGACGGGAAAGAGATTCGGCGGTAGGACGGTGGGGGATCATCGGCAAACGGTTGGGATTTTCGGCAAACAGGAATTTGGGTTCTCAGTGGTTGGGATTTTTGTTAGGATGGAATCTGGGCAAATGGGCAGTGGAGAGGAGATCGACGGGTGGAGTTCGGTTGCGAACTGGGCGGATCGTGAGGGGAGAGATTCGTGGGTAGAGAAGGGAGGGAGGAACGAAGATATCGGGAAAGTGGGAGATGGAGGGAATCGGGAAGTTCCCGGGATGAGGTAGCAGGGGGTGGGGAAGGGCGTTGACGTGGGGAGGGAGATTGAGTGACGGGGGAGGAGCGGGGAAGTTTGTGGATTCGTAGAGGGAGGAAGATGGTGGTACTGGGCAGTGGCAGCGGCAGCGCGAGGGCGGCGGCGGCAGCGGCGCTAGGGCTACGGCGGCAACTGGCTCAATAGGGGCGGAGGTAGCGGGATCGAGGCATGGGGAGGCAACGGCTTCAGCGGCAGGCGTGGCAACAGCACGCGATCGTGCGGCGGCGGCGGCGGTGGCATAGGCGGCAGTTGGTCTCCTTCCTCGATCTTGCTCGAGCAGCCACTTGAGAGGGAGTTAACTCTTTTCTTTCTTCAAATGATGGCTCAATAGGGGGGGGTCCGTTCCCCTTTTATAGAGCCCATAATGGGCAGAGAGGGAAAAGGGCCCACTTGAGGCCCACAACCCAAGAGCCTAAACATGCTCATAGAAAAATAAGGCTCACAAAGAAGAGGGCTTCACGAGTAGGATCCCAAAAAGGGGAGAACCCACCCGGAAACCTAAAAGGGGAAGAGGAAGATAAACAAAGGCCCGCTTAAACACGTGCGGGCTAAGGAAGTCCATAATAACAAAATAAGATAGATAGATCCGCGCGCACAAGAGCCTTGGGTGTGACGTGTCATTGTGAGACGAGGTCCTTACGCGGTGTAGTGGAAATCAGCATCCTTTGTCTTCGCTTGTCGAGGGGGCTGGACGCGCCCGGGTGTCGGCCCCTCCAGCGTCGTGGTGTCATGCCTTGGTGGCGGCGGGGATCGTTGACGAATCGTTTTTGTGCGTCGTTGATAACATGCATTTATAAATTAAATTCTTATCCTAATTAACTCATATTGATGCTTATTTTATGAGAATATGATGCATGTTATCATACTTTTTAGGAATTTTCTCCATTGGCATGTCATTTCACTAAAATCAATATTTATCCATAAATTAGGGATAATTATATGCTTGATTGATGACGAATCTTCTTGAAAGATTAAATTGATATGAAGTATATACTTTTCCTGTTATATCTTGACTTAAGTAAATGCTTTTTAAAGGTTAATTTTAAGAAGGAATGTATTGGATGATTATAAGAGAGAGATATCAATGAATGCTTTTAGGTTCTTTTTAATTCATCCTATGTTCGTCTTTTTAATTATATTCTTTGATGGCATAATGTTAAAAAGGAAGAAATTTGTGATCCAATGGAGAAAATTTGGATTAAAAAGGAGTTGTATATTTAAAGTTATGAATTTCTGAAGTTTATGCCTTTTTCTAATTTTTATTTGATTTTTAAATGAATTTTTCTATTAAAAAAATCGCAAAAAAAGGGGGTACTTACCTGCAGGTGATGACGTGGTGACCGGGACCAGATGGCAAGCTGATGTGGCTCACGGGACCAACGCGCGTGTGCGACGCGGCGCTGAGGCCACGTGGCATAGCCGCAGGTGGCCCACGCGAGGCGCAAGAGGCGCACAGGGCCCGGACATGTGGCAGGAGGCCACGCGTGTCCACGCGTCCAGCGGACGCGCGTGTGGGGCGCCACATGGCAGGGGGGGTCAGCATATGGAGGGCCCACAGGTTAGTGGGCCCTTGTAAGTTTACTGGGGCGGTAACGCAAATGCTTACCGCCCCCCTACATTATATATGTGCAAGTGCCATTTATTTCTTCCGTGTGGGACTATATCCCCACGGAAATTACCTATGCAGGACGCGTGGCGCTACGAGAGGCGTCGGATTCGATCGCGAAGAGGAGAGATTCATCGATCGCGTGGACCCGAGTCCACGCGATCAGCAATCAAGACACGTGCTTAAAAAAATTGCATAAGTGAACGCGATCACAGGGCTTACCTGGTGACACGTGGAGACGTCAGGAGTGTCCGATCGTCATCGCAGTTTGATCAAGGATTCATCGGGACGGTCCTGATCTTCATCGCGATCTTCACAGATAGGACGGCTGGCGGTGGACCCTCCTCACGATCGCGGCATACTGGATCGGGTGAATCGCAATCGTCCACTCAGTTGAAGCTCCATTGGACGGCGGGGAGGATTTATGGAAGAACTCCACGATCGCGGTCCGATCGAACCGCGATCGCGGTGCGATCAAGCCGCGATCGTGGATCTTTTGTCGTGGAAGAAAAGCCACAATCTCGGCGCATGATTCCAGCTGATGATGGCAAGAGAAACGTCCACGATCGAGGCTCGATCGCCTCGTGATCATGGACCAATCGCCGCTTGATCGTGGCCACGATCGAGCGCGATCGTGGCTTCTTTTGAAGCGAAATTGAAGCCAATTCATCGCGGATTTGAAGCCACAACGCCACTTAATGGAAACCGCCCCAACGACGCATCAATTCCACTCCCACGACCGCGTCAATTTGCCACGATCTTCGAGTCAATTTTCTCTTTAAAAAGCTATGTATTCTTCCTTTGAAACTAAACTTTTGATCGATTCGTGAAGAAATTAAGCGAATTTCGAGGAAGGTCTTAAGTTCTCGTGATCTTTTGCTTCCAAGTGTGTAGAGACGCATCCATTGAAGCATGATAATCACGATCTCATCTCTTTATTTCATCGAATTTTCCCCTTGAATTCCGAATGTCCACGAGGAATAATCCGAGCAAATTTGCTTCAATCCACGAGAATTGAGGCCCCATTCTTGTGGCAATCGGGTTAGTAGTGAGATTCGATCGATTATCAAGAGGTAATTTGAGTTTTTATTAGATTTAGAAGTTTAATTTTGGAAATTAGTTCATAGTGTTCTTCATTTTCCCCAATTTTTAGTCCAAAAAATTGCTGATTTTGAAAATAGGATATCTCTTTGATTATAATTCCAAATCACTTGATTTTGGTTTCTTTGGATTTCTATTTTCATCAGCTTTCTGTGGATACAAATTCATCAACTTCTGAGTTCATTTGGCCCTTCAATTTGACATTTGACCGAGGACTGTTCATTTGTCATCAGAATTCAAATGTTGACTTTCGGGGACAATTACTTTCAATTTACAAATCATAATTCGATCATTTGGGTCTCTATAGATTCCTCTGGTTCTTAGATTTCCATTGACATATAAATTGTAATATTTGGATTTCATTTGTCCAGTCAATTTGAAGATTTCCTCTGAGGTGTTCATTTCGGGTATTTTATGATATTTGATTTTCAATAATTCATAGTAAATCCAATTATTATCCAAAAAATCACGAATGATATACCAATAAATTCCATTTTCTCTCTAGTTTCTGAATATATAATTTTTGTAATCTTCTGACACTCTTTAGTTCTCTGATTTTACAAAACACATACTGTTTGTCAAAGTCAATGCTTTGACTTTGACTTTTGACTTTTCTCTGTCAAACCCAAGAATTAAATTCTTAAAACTTCTTATTTAGTATATTTATATTATTTTCCACTCCTTATATCTTATTTTCTCTTATTTAAAACTCTTTTTAAACCTAAGTTTGACCAAGTGAACTGTCCCATTAAAGTCAACCCTCTCTCTGTGGATCGACCCGATACTTACACATTACTTGATTTTATATCTTTATCTTTGTGATTTGGTTTTATAAATATTGTTTGACCAGCGTTTTTGTGATTTAATGACGCATGAAAACAATCCGTGAAAATGGCGCCGTTGCCGGGGAGCATGCGTTATTGATTTGATTGCTTGATTTCGTGGTTATATTTAGATTTCTGTCTTCTGTTGTTTACTGACCGGCAGAAAATTTATCAGACCTTATCAGTGGTGGAAAAGGTATAGCGAGGTAAGATTACCTAATTTTGCCCATTATTTGATAGTTTTGGTGTAAATTTAGTAGTCTATTTTGTGTTTTTCACCTTATCGAGAGGTAGATATTGATATATCTGAGATTCACCCTCTGTTATCAGTGACTTATTAGTAGTATTATCTTTATTGGTGTGATTTTTGATAGTGTGTAACTTGATCTATCTTTTTGGTGGATTAAGTGAAGCATTTTTCATTTGGATCTCATTCTTTTCGTCTCATCCTTTTCTGACTTTCTTATATATATATACTTGCTGTTCTGTGATCTTTTTGGCTTTACATATGAATAGGCATCCTAGGAGCCGAGGAGGATGACAAGGACACCATAATCCGTGACCCACGAGGCATACAAGGAACAACGCCTTGTATGAGGACCTCTTCGACACATCCGTACATTCTATAGCTCCATCAGATGCTTCTATTGATTCTATGCTAGCCCCTGCCACACCAGCGCAAGGGGGAACCTATAGATGCCCCTCTTCCTATCGAGGGAGTGAGACGATGCCTCAGAGATTACGCTAGACCGGTCGTCCAAAGGCAGACTACGCGAGTCAATGCCCCTCTTCAACGAGGTGCCAATTTTAAAATTGACTCACATATTCTTGGCCTTTTACCTACTTTTCATGGACTAACATCGGAGGATCCATATAGACATGTGGACGAATTCAGTCAGGTATGCGAATTCAATCAATTCCACAATGTCCCCTCTGAGACGGCCAAGATGTGCTTCTTCCCCTTCACGCATAAGAAAAGGGCAAAGGGGTGGTTTTTCACCTTGGGCCGTGAGTTTGCTTCATGGAGAGATATGGAAGACGCATTTTTGTGTAAGTACTACTCGGTAGGTAAGACTAGTGCTGTGAGACGTGCCATACGCGAATTCTCACAAGGGCCGGGTGAGGTTTTTTATGAGGCATGGGAGAAACGTAGAGATCTCTTGAGACAATGCCCACATCATGGTATACCTAAGCATGAGATTACTCAGATTTTTTATGATGGCTTAGGTGCACTTGAAAGATATTTGCTTGATGCCGCTAGTGGAGGCACATTCATGAGCAAATATGAGGATGAAGCCCTCGAATTGATCGAGTTGGTGGCGGAGAATTGCCATCATCATGCGGCTAAATCCTTCGGTGGGCAGAGCACTCTCGCAAAGGGAGGAATGTTGGATGCGAAGGCGGTGGAGACAGGTATGCTTTTAGATAAAATTGAAAAACTGACCGAGGCACATAATTTGATCATGGATTCGCTCAAGATCCGAGCGGGTTCTGATGGCCTCACTCCAGTATCACATAGCGATGTCTCTCTGCATTCACGTTGCTCTAATGTTGAGCACGTCGAGTTGGATTGCCCCGTGATGGCAATTCAAGGTTCAGTTCCATTTCGGCCAAACCCTATGCCATATGCAGGATTGAGCCAAGCGGGTAGGTATCACCACCCGAATGAGGGTTATTCTAATTATAATAACCCATCTTATGCGCAGCAGTGGAGCGGGCAACACACTTCATATCATCAGCCCTTTGCATCCGCGCATCAATTTATGGGGAACCCTAGGCAGACACAGTTTACCTCGGGTTTTCCCCAAGAGAGTTTACCGTCACACGCAGTGCCATCTCCCACAACCTCAACTGATCCTATCATGAGTGCTTTAGCACAAATGATGAGTAAGTTGACTGAGGTTAGCGGCCGACTTGATAGAGTCGAAGGGGCTAAGGCCCAATGCTTTGATACTTCTACCGATCAGAGGGATGGGAGGCAAATAAAGTTACCTTTCCAACCTCTAGCCAACCCTAGGAACCTAGGGCAAGCATCGTCAAGTCGTGCCCACAATGTGAACCAAGTTCACATTGATAGCGCACAAGAGGAGGCACATGCTGGGAGACAAAAAACTTAGTGCTTGATGGGAGGCAACCCATCCTTATCTCTATCTTTTCATTTCTTTTCTACTTTGTTCTTGTTTTAGTATTTATTTTTAATTTTATATTTGTTGCTTACTTTGATGTTTGCTGTTGTTTTTTCTATAATTTTATTAGGTACTATGGAGAGAGGAACATCAACGGAAGAAATTCAGCTCCAAAACAACTCCTCAAATGAAGAGAAGAATGCAACCAATGCAAATTCCCGCTAAGTTTTTCTTTTCCCTCCTATAACTCTTTTACTTTTACTGATGTTGCATGCCATGTATATTGATTATCATCACTTTTTCCATGAGCATGTTGAGTTTTATTGAGGACAATACAAGGAATAAGCATGGGGGGGAGTTTTCTATAGAAATGCAAAAAATTTAAAATTTTTGCATTTTTTCATCTAGTATTCTATGCATGATCTGATTTTTAAACATGTGAACATCAACATGATCTTTTCACAAACACATGAAATAGAAAAGCATAGAGTACATTAACACCTCCACTTGTTTAGAAAGTTGTGAGAAGAGCAACCTTAAGTGTATGTTGAGGAGATGGTAGAGTCGATGGAATTAGGGATCTAGGTATTCCTTTGGGGAGCCATAAAATCCAAACTAAGGATGTACTAAAGCTCATAGTATGATTTTTCAAAACTTTCTATACTTCTCACCCACTCATTCTTCTTTCTAAACTTTGAGTTAATGACTCCTTGCACGCACATCCTTCCGCTTTCCATAGCAAGTCGTAGCTTGTATCATCCTTTGTTGGCACTAATATTATTGACATAGTGAAGCTCCCTATTCCATAGAGATACCAAAACCTCTTCGGGGGAATAAGCTACATATCTACTAAGGACGACACCTGGGTAGGATGAGCACCATGAAATGAATTATGTTGTTTTTCAATAAAGTTGCATAAAAGCCTTGTAAATTTTAATTCTGAATTCTCTAATCTCCTTCTTCAAAAAGGCTTGCAGCAAGTAGAATTATGATGAATAAAGTAGAATTAGAAAGAAAGAAAAATAAAAAAAAGTAGAATTAGGATGAAAGAAAAAAAAATAAACAAGTAGAATTAGAATGGTAAGCTACCTCCCATGTGTTTTAGCCGACTCTATTTTATAGCCACTATGTATAAAAGGATGATGATTGTTTCTACTTCTTGTGCCCTTATCATTCATGTCCATAGTGCAAGGAGAAGGCGACGATTAGTTTGGTATGATGAATTTCTTTTAATTATGCATATTTCTATTAGTATGTAGAGCAAGAGCATTCTTAGTTTATTTGGTGGATTAAAGTGTTTGCTGGAGGAATGCCTTGATCTTGAGTTTCTAGTACATTACTTTCTTCTTGGCATCATGTAAGGTAGAACATTCATTTCAGATTCTATCAATGCTTAACCCATGGCTTTCTAAGCTTGTTAGTCCTATTTCATACTTTTTCTCTTTCCATTGCTAAGGGACTAGCAATGATTTAAGTTCAGGGGTGTGATAACATGCATATATAACACCGCTCGATGGCGCTCCACCATACGATGACGATCCAACCGTGCCAATGAGACGCGACGCCAACCATTCGATGAAGATCACTGCTTCCTCGCCCTGCCATGTGTCACCATCTCGCGTCTCACTTAAACCCAATTTAAGCGCACGTGTTATCATGAAGATCGCGTGGACTCAGGTCCACACCATCGACGCTTTGCGCTTGGATCCGACGGCTCCGATGCTGCCAAGCATCCTACCAAGATAAGTATCGTGTGGAACATAGTCCCACACGGAGAAAACCGCAGAATTTGTTGCGCTTAAATACTGGGGCGCGGTAACGCATTTGCGTTACCGCCCCAAATACCTAACCAGGGCCCACTATCTCGTGGGCCCTCCATATGCCAGCCTTACCTGCCACGTGGTGCCCCTCATGGGCGTCCGTGTGGACCCGCGTGGCCTCCTGCCGTGTGTCCGCGCCCTGTGCGTCTCCTGCGCCTCGCGTGGGCACCCGCAGCCTTGCCACGTGGCCTTAGCGCTGCGTCGCACTCGCGCGGTGGTCCCGCATGCCACGTCAGCGTGCCAGCTAGCCCCCTCGCCACGTCATCTTGCAGGTAAGTGAATTCCCTTTTTCGTGATTTTAATAAAGAAAAACACTTAAAAAATTCATTTAAAAATCAAATAAAAAATAAGAAAAAGGTCATAAATTTCAAAAAATTAATAACTTAAAATATACAACTCCTTTTTAATCCAAATTTTCTCCATTGGATAAAAAATTTCTTCCTTTTTAACATCATGTCATTTAAAATATGTTTTCAAAGAAGAAATCAAGATGAATTATAATTTACTTAACTTTTTTTTTAATAAATATTCTAAATCATAAATTCATCTTAAAATTTCTTCAAAAGCATGCACTAAAGTCAAATCATTCAATAAAGGAGATTAACTTTTATTAATTTAAACTTATCAAAAGATTAATCATCTATTAGGTATGAAATTATCCCTAATTTATGCATAAATATCAACTTTAGTGAAATGACGTACCAATGGAGAAAATTCCTAAAAAGTATGATAACATGCATCAGATTCTCATAAAATAAGCCTGAATATGAGTTAATTAGGATTGTAATTTAAGTTATAAATGCATGTTATCGCACCCCCCAACTTAAATCATTGCTATTCCTTTAGCAATGGAGAGAGAAAAAGTATGAAATAGGACTAACAAGCTTAGAAAGCCATGGGTTAAGCATTGATAGAATCTGAAATGAATGTTCTACCTTAAGTGATGCCAAGAAGAAAGTAATGTACTAGAAACTCAAGATCAAGGCATTCCTCAAGCAAACACGTTAATCCACCAAATAAACTAAGAATGCTCTTGCTCTACATACTAATAGAAATATACATAATTAAAAGAAATTCATCATACCAAACCAATCGTCAACTCCTCGTACTATGGACATGAATGATAAGGGCACAAGAAGTAGAAACAAGTATCATCCTTTTATACATAGTGGCTATAAAATAGAGTCGGGCTAAAACACATGGGAGGTAGCTTACCATTCTAATTCTACTATTTTTATTTTTCTCTTTCTTTCATCCTAATTCTTTTTTTTTGTATTTTTTTTCTTTCTAATTCTACTTTATTCATCTCAATTCTACTTGCTGCATGCCTTTTTTTGAAGAAGGAGATTAGAGAATTTAGAATTGAAATTTACAAGGCTTTTATGCAACTTTATTGAAAAACAACATAATTCATTTCATGGTGCTCATCCTACCCAGGTGTCGTCCTTAGTAGATATGTAGCTTATTCCCCCGAAGAGGTTTTGGTATCTCTATGGATTAGGGAGCTTCACTATGTCAATAATATTAGTGCCAACAAAGGATGATACAAGCTACGACTTGCTATGGAAAGCGGAAGGATGTGCGTGCAAGGAGTCATTAACTCAAAGTTTAGAAAGAAGAATGAGTGGGTGAGAAGTATAGAAAGTTTTGAAAAATCATACTATGAGCTTGAGTACATCCTTAGTTTGGATTTTATGGCTCCCCAAAGGAATACCTAGATCCCTAATTCCATCGACTCTACCATCTTTTCCAGCTTGATCAAGAGATAGATAGAGCTTTTTAATGGCCCAATATGCTCTATACTCTAACTCGACGGGGAGGTGGCAAGGCTCGCCATAAATGAGCTTAAAGGAGACATCGCTATGGGTGCGGTAGGCCCATAGAGCATCGGGTAGCTTCGTTGCCCAATCTCTTCCATCCGTGCGAATGATCTTCTTCAATATGTTTATGACTTCTCTATTTCTGACTTCTACTTGACCATTTGCTTGGGGGTGATACGGGGTCGTGACGCGATGGTGAAATCCATATTTCTTAACTAAACTCCTGAAATGAGAGTTAGTAAAATGAGATCCACCATCACTAATAATAGCTCTAGGACAACGAAATTGAGAAAATATATTGTTAACAATGATCTTATTAACCACTCGATGATCGTTTGTCCTCGTCGGTATCGCCTTGACCCATTTGGACACATAGTCTACCGCTACAAGAATATACTCCTTGCCCTTCGACGGTGGAAATGGTCACATAAAATCAATCCCCCAAAGATAAAAAATTTCTACCTCAAGGATAGTTTGCAAGGGCATTTCATCTCGCTTTGAGATGTTCAATGCGGATTGACACATTAGACACTCCTTGCAATACTGGATCGCATCCTTAAATAGAGTTGGCCAATAGAAGCCACTTTGTAGCACTTTCTCTCCCGTCTTCCTCCACGCAAAATGTCCTCCACATAGAGATGAGTGACACATCGCTAGAATATGCTCTTGTTCCTCCTCCGGAACACATCGCCGAATAATCTGATCAGCCCCTACATGGAACAATTAGGGTTCTTTCCCAAAATAATGTCTAACATCATACGCAAATTTCTTCTTTTGATGCGTGTTCCAATAATCGGGGATAGATTTTGTGACTAAGTAATTAACAATATGTGCAAACAAAGGTACCTTAGTCACAACGGCGAGGAGCTACTCATCGAGAAATGCATCACAAATCTCACCTGAAGATGTAGTGTGGAGTCGAGAAAGATGATCAGCCACCGAGTTCTCACTTCCCTTTTTATCCTTGATCTCCAAATT
This sequence comes from Lemna minuta, assembly GCA_024174645.1. Lineage (NCBI taxonomy): Eukaryota > Viridiplantae > Streptophyta > Magnoliopsida > Alismatales > Araceae > Lemna > Lemna minuta. Next base: position 9,426,327 of record CM044118.1, on the reverse strand, counting down.
GAATTCTTGAAGGAGGAGAACCCATCTAATCAGTCACGGTTTGGCCTCTTTCTTGGACAGCAAGTACTTCAATGCGGCATGGTCCGTGTAGACAATGATCTTGCTGCCCAAGATATAAGGCCTAAACTTCTCTAAAGCAAAGAAAACTGCCAACAACTCCTTCTCCGTAGTCATGTAGTTAAGTTGAGCGTCGGCTAGTGTCTTGTTCACGTAACATATGGCGGTCGGCTTTCTGTCGATTTGTTGCCCCAAAACCGCGCCCACTGCAAAATCAGAAGCATCATACATAATCTCAAAAGGAAAGTCCCAATTAGGACTTTCTAAGATAGACGCTTCCACTAAAGCTTGCTTCAGCTGCATAAAGGCGTGCTTCCCTTCTTCCTCAATGATAAACTCTTTTTCCATGGAAAGAAGAGAAGTCAGTGGTTTTGAGACTTTAGCAAAATCCTAAATAAAGCGACGATAAAAACCGACATGCCCTACGAAACTTCTAAGTTCCCTTATCTACTTAGGGAGTGCAAGGTCTTACATTACCTCAACCTTGGCCTTGTCCACTTCCAAACCTTTGCTTGAAACTAAATGTCCAAGCACTATACCTTCTCGCACCATGAAGTGGGACTTCTCCCAACAAAGAACTAGGTGTTTCTTAACGCAAACGTCAAGGATTTGCATTAAGTGCTCCAAGCACGCATCAAAACTAGGGCCAAAAACTGAGAAGTCGTCCATGAAGACCTCCATGCTCTCTCCTATAAAATCGGAGAAGATGGTCATCATGCACCTTTAAAATGTGGCGGGGGCGTTACATAGTCCAAATGGCATGCTCTGAAATGCATATGTGCCAAATGGACATGTAAATGTCATCTTCTCCTGATCATCGGGGTGTATAGCTAGCTGATTATACCCCAAGTAGCCATCTAGGAAGCAATAAAATCCTTGACTTGAAAGCTTGTCAAGAATTTGGTCAATAAATAGCAAGGGGAAATGGTCCTTTTTCGTCTCCGCGTTAAGCTTCCGATAGTCGATGCATACTCTCCACTTAGTCGGAAGACGCGTCTGAAGTTCTTCGCCCTTGTCATTTTTCGTCACTGTGATCCCCGCCTTCTTGGGGACAACATGCACCGGACTGACCCATGGAGTGTCGCAAATGGGATATATGATACCTGCATTAAGCCATTTAAGGATTTCATCCTTTAATAGCATCACATACCTTAGGGTTGAGCCGTCTTTGTGCCTCTCTAGAGGGACGAGAATCCTCCTCTAGAAAAATGCGATGCATGCACAAAGAGGGATCAATTCGCTTAAGGTCCGACAAGTTCCATCCGATTGCTTCCTTCCTCGCTCACAAGACCGCCAATAGTCTCTCCTCCTGGTCGTGATCTAGCTGCGAGGATATAATAACAGGGTTAGCACTATGATGATCAAGAAAAGCATACTTCAGCATAGAAGGCAGCGGTTTTAGCTCGGGTGCCGTCTCGCCGGAGGCAAATGGATCATCCTCGGGCTCCTCGAAGCTCTTGTCCTCAATAGCCACCATTGTCTCCTCGATACAACTCGAGATCTCCGTATCCTCATAGATATCGACGGTGCCTACCTCATCGAACTCGTGTGAAGGATGTCGTATCAACTTGTTGATGCTCACCTTCATCATGCTATCTCCAACCTAAAAAATAACTTCCCCCTTGCCCCAATTGGTGATCGCTTTCGCGGTAGCTAAAAATGGTCTCCTTAGTATGATGGGAGAGTTGGTGAGGTCCTTCGTGGATTTCATATCCACGATAATGAAGTCTACCAGAAAGTAGCAGTTTTTGACCTTAACAATCACATCCTCCACCACACCGTGAGGTAGTCTCACGGATCCATACGCTAAGTTCAACTCGATGAATAATGGCTGCAACTCGCCAAGTGGACAAATGCCATATACTCCCTTCGGGAGAATATTGACGCTAGCCCCCGTGTCAAGGAGAGATCGAGTGAAAGTCCTACCCCCTATCTCACAACTAATCATGGGAGCTCTCGGATCACATCGCTTACAAGGAAGCGTACTCAGCATGATGGAACTAATGGTCTCACTCATATGGATACATTTCGGCTTCCTCGTAGGGGTGCAAAGTCCTTTCAAGAACTTTGCGTAGGATGGAATATGCTGGATGGCGTCTACTAAGGGAATGGTGATAGTAACCTGCCTAAAAGCCTCTAATAAGGTATCATCACTGTCACTCATAGGGACTCTAGGCCGGCTCAAAAGCTGAGGATATGGCACTGGAGGTTTGTAAACCTCTGGGATTGGGCTCTGCCCTACTCTCCTCATCGGGTGCCTCCTCATCCTCGGAGTCCTATTCTAGAATAATCGTGGGAGATGGACGATCGTCCTTCTCCTCTAGCTGGTCCTTGCGGCGCTTGTGGTCCATATGAGGATCCACTAAGACCTTGCCGCTACGTAGGCCCGATATGGCGTGTGCCTCCTCCGATGCACCATCAATGTGAACTTATGGGTACGGCTCAACGATGCTTGACCTACATTCCTGGGATTGGCCAAAGGTTGGGAAGGTAATTGATGAATAACTCAACATGCTTACCCTTCCTTTACTCGGTAGAAGCATTGGAGCACTAGGCTTTAGCCCCTTCGACTCGGTCGAGTCGGTCGCTAACCTCATTCAGTTTACTCATCATTTGAACTAATGCACTCATGACGGGGTCAACTGAAGGTACCGGAGGTGGAACAGCCAATGGCGGTGTGACCGCTCAGGGAATACCGGGGGTGAAAGATGTCATCCTCGGGTTCCCCATGTGCTGCGTCGCGGATCCGTAGGGCTGATGATATGTTGTGTGCTGCCCGCTCTGCTGCTGCGCATAAGTAGGGTTATGAAAACTAGAACAACCCTGATTCGGGTAGGTCGACCTACCTGCCTGGCTTAAACCTTGATATGTAGTAGGGTTTGGCCGAAATAGAAACTATCCTTGGATTGCCATCACGGGGCAATCCAGCTCTACGTGCTCAAAACTAGAGCAATGCAAACACGGCGAGACATCAACATGTGAAACTGGTGCGAGGCCATCAGAACCCGGTCGGATCTTAAGCGAATCGATGATCAAGTTCTGGGCTTCCGTCAGTTTCTCAATCTTATCCAAAAGCATACCTGTCTCTGCTGCCTTCGCGTCCAACATCCCTCCCTTAGCGGGAGCGCTCCGTCCTCGAAAGGATTTAGCCGCATGATGATGGATATTCTCCGCCTCTAACTCAATCAACTCGAGGGCTTCATCCTCGTACTTACTCATGAACGTGCCTCCACAAGCGGCATCGAGCAAGTACCTGTCAAGTGCACCTAAACCATCATAAAAAATCTAAGTAATCTCTTGGTTAGGTATACCATGATGCGAACACTGTCTCAGGAGATCTCTGAGTCTCTCCCAAGCCTCATAGAAAACCTCCCCCGGCCCTTGTGAGAACTCGCGTATGGCGCGTCTCACGGCACTAGTCTTACCTACCGAGTAGTACTTACGCAAAAATACGTCTTCCATATCTTTCCATGAATCAAACTCGCGGCCCAAGGTGAAAAACCACTCCTTCGCCCTTTCCTTAAGCGTGAAAGGGAAGAAGCGCATCTTGGCCGTCTCGTAGGGGACATTGTGGAATTGGTTGAATTCGCACACCTGGCTGAACTCGTTCACATGTCGATACGGGTCCTCCGATGGTAGTCCATAAAAAGTGGGCAAAAGGCAAAGAATATGTGAGTCAATTTTAAAATTCGCACCTCATTGAAGAGGCGCATTGACTCGCGTAGTCTGCCTTTGGACGACCGGTCTTGCGTAATCGCTAAGACGTCGTCTCACTATCTCGGCAGGAAGAGGGACGTCTATCGGCTCTCCTCGCCCTGGTGTGGCGATGGCTGGAAGGGACTCACTAGAGGCCTCCGATGGAGCTCTAGATAAGGCAAATAAATCATCATACAAAGGATTATTCCTTGTATGCCTCGCGGGTCGCTGACCCTGTCGTCCTCCTCAGTTCCTATGATTCCTATTCATATCTAAAGCCAAAAGATCACAGAACATCAAGTTTATATATAAGAAAGTCAGAAAAGGGTGAGATGAAAAGGATGGTCTAAATGAAAAATGCTTCACTTAATCCACCTAAAAGATAGATCAAGCTACACACTATCAAAAATCACACCAATAGAGATAATAATACTAATAAGTCACTGATAACAGAAGATAAATCTCAGATATATCAATATCGATGTATCAATTAGGTGAAAAACACCAAATAGACTACCGAATTTGCACCAAAACTATCAAATAATGGGCAAATTTAGGTAGTCTTACCTCGCTATACCTTTCCCACCTCTGATAGGGTCTGATAAATTCTCTGCAGGTCAGTAAACAACAGAAGACAGAAACCTAAATATAACCATGAAATCAAGCAATCAAATCAATAACGCATGCTCCCCGGCAACGGCGCCATTTTGACGGATCGTTTTTGTGTGTCGTTAAAACACAAAAACGTTGGTCAAACAAAATTTATAAAATTGAGCTCACAAAGATAAGATATAAAATCAAGTAATGTGTAAGTATCAAGTCGATCCACAGAGAGCAGGGTTGACTTTAATTGTAGAGTTGACTTGGTCAAACTTAGGTTTAAAAGGGGTTTTAAATAAGTAATATAATAAGTAATGAGTGGAAATGGTATAAATAAGCTAAATAAGAAGTTTTAAGAATTTAATTCTCGGGTTTGACAGAGAAAAGTCAAAAGTCAAAGTCAAAGTGTTGACTTTGACCAACAGTAGGTGTTCTGAAAAATCAGAGAATCAAACAAGGTCATAAGATTACAAAAATTATATATTTAGAAACTCTAGAGAAAATGGAATTTATTGATATACAATTTGTGATTTTTGGATAAGAAATGGATTTACAATGAATTGTTGAAAATCAAATATCAGAAAATCCCTGAAATGAACACCTCGGAAGAAATCTTCAAATTGGCCAGACAAATGAAATCCAAATCTTGAAATTTAAAAGTCAATGGAAAGATAAGAACCAAAATTATCAAATTCTGATTTGTAAATTAAAAGTAATTGACCCTCAAAGTCAACATTTGACTTCTGATGAAAGATGAACAGTCCTCGGTCAAACATCAAATTGGAGGGTCAAATGAACTCGAAATTTGATGAATTTGTATCGACGGAAAGCTGATGAAAAGAGGAATATAATGAAACCAAAATCAAATGATTTGGAAGTATAATCAGAGAGATATCCTATTTTCAAAAGTCAGCAATTTTTCAGACTCGAATTTGGGGAAAATGAAGAACACTAAGAACTAATTTGCAAAATTAAACTTCTAAATCTAATAAAAACTCAAATTACCTCCTGATAATGGATCAAATCTCACTACTAACCCAATTGCCGCAAGAATGGGGCTTCAATTCTCGTGGATTGAAGCGAATTTGCTTGGATTCTTCCTCGTGGACGTTCGGAATTCAAGGGGAAAATTCGATGAAATCAAGGAGAAATTTGTGATCAATCCCGCTCCAATTGCTTCGCAATCGAGTCTAAACACGGGGGGATCACGATGAATTAGAGATCTTCCACGAAAATTTGCTTAATTTACTTTCACGAATCGATCAAAAGTTGGTTTTCAAAGGGAGAATACATGGCTTTTTAATGGGAAAATTAGCCCGAAGATCGTGGGCAATTGACGCGGTCGTGGGAGCAAATTTGATGCGTCGTGGGATCGGTTTCCATTGAGAGGCGTCGTGGCTTCAATCTTGCGATGAATCGGCCTTGATTTAGCGGTGGAATAGCTTCAATTTCACTTCAAAAGAACCACAATCGCGTCGCGATCAGGCCACGATCGCGCATCGATCGTGGTATTGATGCTCCAACGACCGATGTCCAATGATCGTGGAGGTGATTCCACGATCGCGGCTCGATCCCGCCGCGATCGCGGTTCGATCGGACCGCGATTGTGGAGTTCTTTCGCGAATCGTTTTGGCAATCCGATGGAGCTTCAGGTGAGTGGACAATCACGATCACCCGATCCAGTGTGCCCCGATCGTGAGGAGGGTCCATCGCTGGATGGCGCTCCACCGTCTGATGAAGATCCAACCGTGCCGATGAGACGCGACGCCAACCGTTCGATGAAGATCACTACTTCCTCGCCCTGCCACGTGTCGCCATCTCGCATCTCACTTAAACCCAATTTAAGCGCACATGTTATTATGAAGATCGCGTGGACTCGGGTCCACGCGATCGATGCTTTGCGCTTGGATCCGACGGCTCCGTTGTTGCCACGCATCCTGCAAAGGTAAGTATCGTGTGGAACATAGTCCCACACGGAGAAAACCGCAGAATTTGTTGCGGTTAAATATCGGGGCGCGGAGGGCCCACTATCCCGTGGGCCCTCCATATGCCAGCCTTACTTGCCACGTGGCGCCCCTCACGGGCATCCCCGTGGACCCACGTGGACACGCGTGGCCTTGTGCCGTGTGTCTGCGCCCTATGCGTCTCCTGCACCTCGATTGGGCACCCGCGGCTCTGCCACGTGGCCTCAGTGCCGCGTCGCACCCGCGCGGTGGTCCTGCACGCCACGTCAGCGCGCCAGCTGGCCCCGCCATCCTACAGGTAGGTGAATTCCCTTTTTCGCGATTTTCATAAAGAAAAACACTTAAAAAATTCATTTAAAAATCAAATAAAAATCGGAAAAAGGCCATAAATTTCAAAAAATTCATAACTTAAAATATAAAACTCCTTTTTAATCCAAATAATCTAAATCATAAATTCATCTTGAAATTATCCTTCAAAACATGCATTAAAGTCAAAATCATTCAATAAAAGAGATTAAATTTTATTAATTTAAACTTAAAAAAATATTAATCATCTATTAGGTATGAAATTATCCCTAATTTATCCATAAATATCAACTTTAGTGAAATGACATACGAATGGAGAAAATTCCTAAAAATTATGATAACATGCATCATATTCTCATAAAATAAGCCTGAATATGAGTTAATTAGGATTGTAATTTAATTTATAAATACATGTTATCAATCGTACGCCACCAATACCACAATATGCAACAAACCAAGCACAAGGACTCTACTTTAGCCCATGACTATCATGATAGAGCAGGCAAACCAAGGAAATCTAACCTTGAGAAATGTACCCCGGAGGTCGCTTCATAAAGACTTGCTCTGCGAGATCACCGTATAAGAAGGCATTGGAGATTTACAATTGGTGGAGAGACCATTTGAGAGTAGTGGCTAGAGATAAAAGAACTCGTACAGAGTTCTTGTAAAATACAAGATAGAAAATCTCACTGTAATCAATGCCACCTTGAGTGAATCCTCTCGAGACTAATCAAGCCTTGTGATGAGCCACACTGCCCTTTTAGATGGTACTTTATGGCGAAAGCCAACTTGCATGTCACAACGTTAGCTTCAATAGGATGTGGTAGTAAGTCCATGAGCTTGAGTGAATCCTCTCGCGACTAATCGGGTGTTGTAATGAGCCACATTGCCATCTGGATGGTACTTTGGGGTGAAAACCCACTGGCATGTCACAATGTTAGCATCAATAGGGTGTGGCAATAAGTCACATGTACCGTGATGTACTAGAGTGTGACACTCTAGATCTATAGCTGCATTCTACTCCCATACTTGGTAAACTACATGATAAGTATGAGGTGGTGACTCAAAAGATAAAAAAAGCAAATGTACAGTAGGTCAGAGAAAGGTGATTAAATGATACAAAGTGGGCTATGGGAGGTTGAGTATAACCACATAATTCCTTCCATAAGGCAATGGGAAGATGAAGGCCATCAAGAGGTGGATCATTAGCTTTGGTGGTGGTGGTGGTAGGTGATGATAGAGTGGAGTCTAGTGTCATTAAAGTTGTAACCAATGGATTAGGTTGATCAGCTAGCGACATGCAAGATGAAAATGCAAGAGTATGCATCACAGGCAATGGTGGAGTCAGACATGCATCAGAGCTAAGCAAGGGAGGTGGTGTAGTAGATGGTGTAACAATATTGGAGATCCCCAAAGAATGTGACAAAGAGATGGAGGAATAGAGTTGAGCCCAAGGGTGGAGATGTAGATGCTCTGAGAGGAGTAGTAGATGGAGAATAGTGAGGAGCATCTTCATGGAAGTTGACACCAATGGATGCAATATAGTGTCACGTATTAGGGAAGTAGACACGACATCCCTTCTATGTGCACGAATAGCTGACAAATACACCCTTTACTGCACGAGGAGATAGTTAAGATAAGGATGGGATTTGGTCTTGTACAAAGGTAGTGCATCCAAACATACAAGATGGTAAGAGAGAAGCATAAGAGAAAAGGTGAGTAAGGGGATTGCGCTTCTCAAAGGAGAGGAAGGAGGCTTCTTATTGAGACACGTGGCTCTCATTATAGTGTCAAATAAAAAATATTGTGGAACATGCATCTCATAAAGTAGTATGCAAGTGATGACAAGTAATATGTGATGTTTTCTCTCCCCCAACACGATTTTGAGAAGAGGTGTAAAGGGTAAGTGGTTTGATGAATGACTCTCTATTCAAATAAAATTTGGAAGGTCGTTTGGACAAGTTCTAGGCCATTGCCAATTCAAATGATTTTTTTATGGTGGAATCTTGGGTAATGGTTACTTGTTTAAGTTTGTGAGCAATGTCAAGAACTAGTATGCAGTCGTTGATGAGATATTCTTAGCTAACTCGAGTATAATTATCAATAAATAATATGTAATACAGATGGCCTGAAAGAGATGGAATTGGGGAGGGACCTTAAACGTCGTGATGAATGAAGTTGAAGGCACAAGAGGATGGAATGGAGTCATGAGCATGGTAAGTCAAACAATGAGGTTTGCCCATTTGACACGACTCAAACACAAAGTCATATAAAGATAACCATGGAAAGGTTTTCTAAAGTTAAACAAGACAAGGATGGCCAAGTCTACGATGCCACAAAATAGAAGAAGAAATAGAAGACCTAGAAAACAAGGCAAGAAGCCTAGAGAAAGGGGTGTTTGACAAGAGCTCATTGATCTCACGACCATTCTCATGCCCTAAACCAATCTTCTAACCAAAACAAAGGTCCAAGAAGACACAATGGAAAGGGTAGAAAATGACATGACAGTTAAGTGTATCGTTAATGGTACTAATAGAAAGAAGGTTAGTGGGAAAGCTATAAACATATAAAACATTATGTAGAGTAAGAGAGGGAGTAGATTTGGTCAATCCACACCCTTTAACAAAGTACAAAAAATAATCTGCAATGGATATGGGTAGATAGGTAGAGGTAAGAATAAGGGAGGAGAGGATGGAAGGGGTTCCAATCATATGAGTTGAAACCCCCAAGTCGAGAACTCATGACGCTCTAGAAGCATGAAAGACATGCATCCCTGAAGTCGATGTGGATGCCTGAGATTGCTTCCATGCTTCATTTTGTGCCAAGGCGAAGCCCATATGTATAGTTAGTGTAGATGGTGGCATAGATGTACTAGGAAGAGTTATGTATGGTCTTGAGCCCATTCATACATCCCTAACATAGCTTGAGCCCGTTCATACATCCCTAACTCCTTCCAACACTTCTTAGAAGTATGTATGGTCTTGCTGTTGGGTTCTGAGATCAATTATCATTCCAAAATTTTGATCAAAACATCGAGATCAACGAAATTCATTAAATCAGAAATTTAAGACATTGAGGCACCAATAACAAATGCTCATATCATCTACTATATATGAGAAAACATATTTATAGGGTTTACTTGAAGAAATTCTCAAAGCTAGTCAAGTGTTCAGCCTGTAACAATATCTGCACGATCTATAGATGGTTGGATCTCTTCTTCAAAGCCCTTCACCAAGAAAGAATGAGAAGAAAGGAAAGAATTCTCTCAAGGTTTATATGGGCACCTTAAGTTATGGTCATTCTCCCCTTATTTTTAGACATTTGATAGGTGGATTTTTCAAAATAACCGTCATAATTATTTCTATATTTACCAAAATTTATACACCTTATATGTGTGAACCTCTAGGTCTACATATCTCATTAGTTAATAACTCTATAGGCCCAGTAACACTATATTGGTCAACCTTAATTAATTATCTACATCAACATATAGATTAATTATCCAAGGAATGATTTAACCCTAATCGATAGGTTCAGTTGCCAGCCCGTTGGGTCCTAAACTACACCACGTATTCTATGAGACATAGAATATTTAAAAACTCCCTTCTAGTACCTTCCCATCATCGGTTCTCATTGACAAGATGAATCTGTTTGGTCATTTAAAACACACGGAGACATGTCAAAAAATTTTCTACACACCAATTTAATATAAAAATCAAGAATTCAATAGTATAATGGTTAATAAGGGTGGAATCCACAAAGAATTAAGATATTTTTTAAGTATTCTTCAAATTCGATCAAAAATGGATGAGGAATTGAGGTGAGAAATTCAAGATTTTGGTAGATTTTGAAAGACAACTCCAAGACAAATCTATAGAATAAAAAATCACTCAATTTGGATCAAGCATCGTGGAGAAATCGAGGAACAAAAATTAAATAGAAAATCGTTCATGAGGAGAGAAAAAACCAAAATTAAATCTAAACATAATCTACGATTCTAAATTGAAAGATAAATATACAAGACAAAAGATTAAGAGGAAAACAAATAATCTAACCTGAAGTCGCGCTCGAAATGATCCAATTGATCACTTGATCAAGAGCTTTCTATCCTGAGCTTTCAAAGACAAAATTCTGCATTCAAGAGGTGATTTCTCCATATTCTTTGGACAAAATCTTGATTTCAAACACTCCTTGAATGCGGAAAATTGATCTAGAAGAGGAAGAAATCAAGAGATTCAAGGATTGAGATGTCTAAACAGTTCGATAGCTCATAAAATGTAATTTATACATGTAATTATGTTATTATTCATTCAAATGTAGGCATAAAAATATTACGTTCTTATGCATGTTATCATTCTTTGAGTGCCCATCTATCATTGCATACAATTTTAAGTTATAATATCAAAATGTATTATTTTAGGGATAATTATGTTTTTTAAAGTAGAGTAGGTTATTCCCATCTAGCTTTTGAGATTATAATTAACTTTTAATATTAAATAATACGAAACGATACTTTTTTACACTTATTTATTTTCTTAACTTTTATTTTCTAAGAGAAATGAGTGTATTTCATTAATAAAAATTTATCCTCTAGTTATTTATTAAATTTGACTATTTAAAAGGATAGATATTTATTTTCTAATCTAATAAAATAAATTTGGATTACTTTGAAGTTGTGTTTTGAAAGTTATGAGTATTTTAATTTTTAGGGATTTTTATATAATTTTTTAATTTTTTTAATTTTTTATGAATTTATTTATATTTATTGTGAATTAAAAAGAATAAAAATATTGGATTAAAATTGTGGTGACGTGGTAGCTGATGCAGTGAAGCAATTTATGTGTCGCCACATCCCGGCTTGTGTCTGCGCCACTTGGCACACGGGTGTGTGTTTACAAGCATCATTAGTGGGTTAAGTATCCATTAGAGAATTTTTGCTAACCCATTAAGACTACGAGCTTTATATATACATCATTTTGCTTTGATTTTGGTTGATGTGAGACTATTTCTATTTATTTTAATGTGCAAGTGATGTGGTGAAATTTGGAGCATGCAATCGTGTCAAATAATCGTGATGGTCAATTTTCACTTAGAGAGGGAGGTACGTGGTGCATAACGGTTTGTCAATGAATCATTTTAAAACAGTTTAATCTCAGCCGTTCATTCGAGGAGTTATAACAGCTGAGATTAAAGCCGACTGATGGACTCCTGTGAACGTATGTACATATCAAGAGTGTTTGATGAAGATTAAACGACAAGCATTTTATATAGTTTCTTATTCATGCGCAGCGTGGTGTAATCTCAGCGGTCCATCTTCGATCAAACGTACAAGACTTTAAGCGTAACAATTCAGATCCAAGCGTTTCATCAAAGCCGTTGATCGAAGATTAAACGGTAAATCTAATGGCTATGCAAAAATCTGCCTGTAAATGCACATAGTCTTCGATGATGTAAGCCATTCTTGGATGTTTCAAGTTTAGACATTTCAATCCTTAAATCTCTTGATTTCTTCCTCTTCTACAGTCACTTTTATGTTCATGGAGTGTTTTAAACCAAGATTTTATAAAAATAATAGGGTGAAATTGGCTCTTAAATGCTGAATTATGTTTTTGAAATCGCGGAATGAAAAGCCCTTGATCTGGCAATCAATTAGATTAATTCAAGCGCGACTTTGGGTTAGATTATGCATTTTCATCCTATTCTTTCATCCCGGATCATTATCATTTGATTTCAAATCCTAGATTAGGTTAACTTTATATTTAATTTCAATTTTTCTCTCTCCTCATGATCAATTTTCGATCTAATTGTTGCTCTTTGATTTCATCTCAAGGATTTGTTAGTTCACTACTGAAAATTGACTTAACTCCTTTTTCGTTCTATTAATGACTAATGTATCTTTCCCCAGGATAAGCATATCATCAGTATACAACAAATGAAGAACAATATTCTTAAAAAGTACTTAATGTAGACACGAGGATATGGAAATATATGCTTGAATCCGTTCTCAATCATGACTGAATCAAATTTCTTGTGATTGTGTCTAGGGCTTGTTTCAAGCCATATAGGCTCTTCTTCAACTTACACACCATCTGCTCATTGCTTTAACTTTAAATCCATGTTGTTGCTCTATGTATCTCCTCCAACTCTCCATGAAGAAAGGTTGTCTTCACATCCAATTGCTCGACCTCCAAGTCGATGCTGATAGACAGTCCTAGAGCAACACATATAAATGATATTTTGTCAAAGTATCTTATCAAAGTAAATACCCTTATTTTGTCTAAAGGATTTGACGACTAACCTAGCCTTGTACTTTGGCTCCGTGGAGTTCTCTTGAGACTTCAACTTGAAGACCCACTTGGTATTCAATTAGTTTTTCCCCCTTGGTAAGGTTACCTAGTCATACATGTGGTTCTCCTATGGCGAGTCCATCTTGTCTTGCAAAGCCTCGTCCAGAAATAATTACATTACATGAAAGTATTGAAAGTTCCTGAAACAAAGTCATCAACATCCTCTCCCATCAGATCCAAAATCTACAGAGATTTACTGCATAGTGATTTGGAAATGACTTTCAGAAAGCCAGATCATCTTAATGATAAACAAAGTATGGGATCGAGCCTTCTACTTGTGCTGATCTGGCCAAGCATGTGAAGCTGAGCTGCCCTAATCTTGAGTTCTCCAGCTTGTTGACAATAGGAGTTCTTGGTTACTCTTCGACACTTGAAAATTTCAAGGTCAAAGTCAAAGTCAAATTCTACTTCAGTCATAGTCTATAAAGTCATCTCTGAAGTAAAGTTAGTTTTTCTTATCGGACAAACTCTTGTGAAGGGCAGGGCAGAGGTCTGCAAGGTTTTGGGGATGGCAGAGGAGCTCTATGAGCTGTCAATGGGAATGTCAAGTGACTTCGATCAGGCAGTAAGCAGAGCTTTGTTGCTTTCTTTACTCTTTGTTCGCATTTTGAAGGGGAACTGGATGGTGGAGGAGAGAGAGATAGTTTCATGTTGGATCATGGGTTTCATTGCAGATCAAGATGGGGAGCAGTAATGTGAGGATGGGATCCATCATATTTGGCCCTAGAGAGTACAAGAAGGATGGAGAAGCATAGGGAGGATGACAACGATCATTGCGATCATGATTGATGCCTTGCTTGGTGCTTTTGTCTCCGAATTTGAACATCTAGCTTCATGTCGACAAATATTTGCTAAGTAAAAAAGAATATAGCATGCCAAACATTTTATGTTTCTTTCGTCTCCTGATTCTGGTTGGCCTTGCAAGATAATTTTCACATGTCCATGCAAAGCTCAGCAAATCTCTTTTGTTCAGTGAAATCAGGGAAATGAATGATGGTGGGATGAGAAGAAATGATGACCAAAAATGGAATATCTTTCTATGAATAAATTTATTAAATGTGATGCAATAACATATCTATATTGACGCATGAACACGTTTCTCTATTGCCTTTCAAGGCCGGGGAAAAAGGGGAAAGAAGGGTATTGAGGGTCAAAAAAAGAAATTACAAGCAGAATTACCATGTCTTTTTTTTTTTTTTTCAAAAAGAAGAAAGAAACAATGGAAAGGAAGATCACCCGGGATCGGTGATTTTCTTGTTAGTATTATATTTACGTCTCATATGTTCAACTTCTTCTTCTACGAATCCTTCTACTTCTTGAACGACCCTATAGGTCACCACAGTCATCCCCTTGAAAACGAGAGATATGAAATTGAATAACGAGAGAGGTAAATTGGAGGTCACATGGATAAGAGATTTCAATGTAAATGGGGAATAATCGATGAGGAATACTTAATGAGAACAGCGCATGATGGAAAGATGAAGGAGAAAAGCAAATGGGAAAAATGGGAGAAGTTCTTCTTCCACACCTTCTTCTGACTGTCTAGTTTTCTTTGCGGCTCAGATGATTTGCGATGATTGCAAGAGAGAAACAGACGATAGAGCGCGAGACAGAGATTCATTGTTTCCCACCAAACTCCCCGATTTTTCTCAAATTTCGGGGACAGTGAGGGTACGATTTGCGAATCGTCAAAAAATTTCGGAGAGTCACAGTACAGTGCACCTGGACTCTCCGTCCGCTCCGCCTCTCCAGCGACGCGTCATGACTTCCGCCGCCACGACGTCTAAGTGACTGTATCCTAGGGCGCGGCAGCAAGCCGCGAGCAAGCCACGGGGAAGTAGCGCGGCCGGAAGAGGACGAAACCCATGCAGCCATCTTCTGCCTATCCGTGCCTATAAAACCCCCGGAATCCTCCGTGATCTCCTCATTCCAAGCGATCTGCGACCATGGCGACCTCCAGCGGGATCTCCCTGCTTTCCTCCGCAGCCCTCTGCTTTCTCCTCCTCTCGGGGGTCTGTCTGGCATCCGAAGAGACCAGGCAGCGTCGGCGCTACTCGCAGCAGAGGGAGTGGCGGATCGAGAGGCTTGAGGCGGCTGAGCCGTCCAGGAAGGTGCAGGCCGAGGCGGGCACGATCGAGTACTGGGACCAGGAGCACGAGCAGTTCCAGGGCGCCGGCGTGGCCCCGTACCGCACCACCATCCAGCCCAGGGGCCTTCTCCTGCCCTTCTACTCCAACTCCCCCCGCCTCTCCTACGTCATCCAAGGTCCGGAGTTTCGAGTTCCGAGTTGTTCTTCCTTGATTCGTTTGACTGCCTTCTTCTTCTATGCTCACTCTCGTGTTCCACAGGCAACGGCATCTACGGCTCCGTGTTTCCCGGCTGCCCGGAGACGTTCCAACAGTCCTACGAACACAGGTCGGAGTCGCGCAGGGAAGAGCGACGGGAGGAACAGCAGTCCCGCGAGGAGCACCAGAAGGTTCACCGCTTCCGGGAAGGTGACGTCATCGCTCTCCCCGCCGGCGTGGCCAGCTGGTTCTACAACGACGGCGAGAAACCCGTCGTGGTCGTCACCGTCGCCGACATCAGCAACAGCGCTAACCAGCTCGATCAGACGCTGAGGGTGAGCGAATTGAATCGGTCTCCATCGTATCTAGCTTTTTCACTTAACTGGGGAACATCTGCGGTGCCAGAGGTTCGAGCTGGCGGGAAGCGAGCAGCGAGAGAAGTCTCAGGAGACCTCCTCCTCCGGCAACGTGTTCCGCGGATTCGACGTCAAGATACTCGCCGAGGCATTCGGCATCAGCCAGGAGACCGCGAGGAAGCTCCAGGGACACGACGAGAGAAGGGGCAACATAGTCCGCGTCGAGAAGGGACTCCAGGTGGCGAGGCCGGAAAGAGGCCAACAGCGGTGGGAAGAAGAAGAAGAAAGAGGCCAAGAGCGCAGGGAGGAACAAGAAAGAGGTCGAGAGAGGAGGGAAGGAGAAGAACGACGACGGGAAGCAGAAGAAGAGAGGGAGAGGAGGCAGAGGGGAGCTAACGGGCTGGAGGAGGCCATCTGCAACCTGAGGCAGAGGGAGAACATCCGCGACCCGGCCCGCGCCGACGTGTACAGCCGGGAAGCCGGGTGGGTGAGCAGCCTCAACAGCCAGAAGCTCCCGATTCTGCGGTTCCTTCGTCTGAGCGCGGAAGGAGGATTCCTGAGGGAGAGGGCCCACTACGCGCCCCACTGGAACATCAACGCCAACAGCGTCCTCTACGTCGTCCGCGGCCGGGCGCGCCTCCAGATCTCGGGCAACCGGGGGCAGCGGGCCAGCTTCGACGGGGAGGTCCGGCAAGGGCAGATCGTGGTGATCCCCCAGAACTTCGTGGTGGCGGCGCAGGCACAGAGCGAGGGGTTCGAGTGGGTGTCCTTCAAGACGGCGGACTACGCGCTGGTGAGCCCGCTGGCGGGAAAATCCTCCATCTTCCGCGGGCTGCCGCAGAGCGTAATCGCCAGTGCTTACCGGCTGTCCGAAGAGGAGGCGTGGAGGCTGAAGAGCAGCAGGAGCCAGGAGTTCCTCCTCTTCAGTCCCCACCAGCAGCAGCGCGGACGATCAGCGGCACTCTGAAGAGGAGGCGAGAGAGAGATCGGGCCGGCAGAGAATAAGAGCTAGAAGAGTCATCATGTACACTGTTTTGCTGCGTCAATAAAGGCACCTTTTTCCTTTCTTATTGGGCTTTGCAGTGCTGACTCCGTCCGTTTCTCCGAAGATGCCGGAGGCCCAAAATACAATCGCAGGCCCAATAAGGCCCAATTAAATAATCGATGTCCATTATGTAACCAATTTTTTTAAAATTAACCCAAAAATTATTATTAAAAATAAGTCCTAAGACTTACCCATATTTCTTCCAATTTCCCCCTCAAGCTCTGCTGGGAAGGTCCTCCATGGTAAAATTGAAATGTTTAAATCACCTAAAATCCGTCTAATCCTCATTATTTGTGTCACGCCATGAGCAATGGCCCTAAGTTCAGCCTTTGCACTTGCTCTTGAGACCACCGCATTCATTCATTTTCTCGTCCAAGAAACAAGATGTCCTCATCGAA
The DNA here is from genome assembly GCA_024174645.1 of Lemna minuta. NCBI lineage: Eukaryota > Viridiplantae > Streptophyta > Magnoliopsida > Alismatales > Araceae > Lemna > Lemna minuta. The sequence continues at coordinate 9,409,273 of CM044118.1, read as the reverse complement.
ACGAGCACAAATCTATTGAACGCCGGCTATCAAACCAAGAACTTGCATAATCCGAGTCACGACAGATGACAATATTAAAATTACATAATCCATAGTTCCTTTAGGTATCTAAGTACTTGGTGAGTCTGCCTATAAATGATGAGATAGAAAACTGGTTTAAAATACGAAGTGAAGTAGGAAATACATGTCTAGTATATGATAAGTGAATTATTATTCCCTATAATCTTTAGTATATTCCTTTATTAATTGACTCATCGTTGTCATTTTTAATTAATTTATTGTTTAGATAAAATAGTGGTAGAAATTGGTTTATTGTCCATGAAACTAGTCTCATTTAATAAACCAAAGTAGAATTTTGCTTTGAAATAAATATTCTAGATGATGAATATGTGATTTTCATTCCATGTAAATTAAATAATAGACCTAGTTTTTTATTATATATTCAAGTGTCAATTGTTCATCTAGAATCTTTATTTCTTTGTGGTTATTGTTGAAGTGTGTTCATGCAGTTGTCGAATATACACATCGATGAATCAAAATTAAAATCTAACTCAATTAAATTCAAGATTAAATATGATTAATTTAGTACAAAGGTGAGTAAGGGTCAAATCCATGGAGAATCAGAGTGTGTTTTGGAGATGTTCTAAAATTCAAGAAAATTTGATAAAAAATAGAGATGTTATATATATATTCTCTTGACTAGAAGACTCAAAGATCTATGCATGAAACAAAAATCAGTTAGATCAGAACTATATCAACATCGAAATCAAAGAGTGAAGCTAGAGAGAGAAAATTGTTCGCGATAAAAGTGAAAATATTGAAATTATCTAAATTTTGATCAATCTAAGCTTTGAAATCAAAATATAATTCTAAATTATTATAAATTATGAGGAAAAACACAAAATATAACTCAAAACCATGCTTTAAATGATTTAATTGATCATGAGATCAAGGCTTTCCATTTTGTAATTTAAAAAAAAGAACTTGTGTTCAAGAGGTGATTTCTTCACATTCTCTTGATGAAATCTTTACTTCAAACACTCTTTGGACATGGAAATATTTATAGAACGTGATTGCTGCAAGAGATGCAAGGATAGAGCTGTCCTAAAAGTCAAATTAATTGAAAAATTGAAGAATACATTAATTGTAGAAGAGAGAGAGCATAAATAGACTTTGAATTGGGCATGGTTGTTAGATCATGTCTTCATCTTTAATTACAGATCGAGATTAAATGAAAAGAGGAAAATTATCATAGTTAAATCGTAACCATTAAATTCATATTGGAGTATCGAGATTTGCCACACCATCATGTGTATATCAAGCACTATGTTAACAACTGTTTTCTGATCTTGATTCAATGCCATATATCACGCCACGTGTCACATAGGGGACCATCAAGTGTTTCAAATCCTGGTCGTTATAACTTCTCATATTAACAACTAGGATTCATCTAAAACTAAGGTGAATTGATGCTTAGTTTGAAGCTGCCATGCTTGTCCCTCCATTTAAGTGAAAATGAAGGGTTGTGATTGAATCTAGAAATTGGATGCTTCACATCTTGCCATGACACATGGGCCAAAATACATAGACATTGTCCCACATTTGAAAATAAAAGCTTTTTAGGGGTATAAATTCAGAAACTGGTTTTATTAAGATAAAAACTAAATTAAAACTAATAGCCCCCATAAACAATAGCATGGATGTGCCACGTGCGTGCCACGTGGAACCCTTACGCATCGCCTAAGTTAGTAAGCATTCATAATCATAAGTAGCGACTAATACCTGATTCAGTTCCGCCATTACATGATCTTGATATTATTAACCTTCATCACAAGATTGAGCATAAAAAATGCTCCTCCTTGGGCCTTGAACTTCTCTCCCTTCTTTCTGGTAGCCTGATGCTAAGAGAAAGCCAAAAAATAAGAGAAGAGAGAAAATGAAGGGTTTTATGGGTGGGTTTCTAGGGGTTGAGTGTAAAGAAAGGTAAAAGAGTCCAATCATTAAAATTATTATTTTTCTTGCTCGACTTTTCAATCCAAGGAATGGATGGATAAAAGGTTGAAAAATTAATCTAGCCAATAAAATTTTAGTTACAAATTCATCTAGACTAGGAGATATCATGATTTTTAATTCAGAGAAATCTTAGCCGTTAATTAAGATCGTGCATCAAAGTGCACCACATGGTGCGCTCTTATTACACCAAAAAAGGTGTGTCAACCTTTATAACTGTGGAGAAGCTTTTCTAAAAAGTTATAATTAACAAATCAGAGGGGATTTTTTTATTTATAAAAATGCTCTAAAAATCAGGAAAAAAATCCCTAAAAATCTATAATTTTTTTGGGAAAATCCATAAACTTAGAAATTTAATATCTCACAAAAATATAACTCATTTTTCCACTGGATCAAGAATTTAATTCTCTATATTTTCATTCATAAATTTATAAAATCATGAAAAAAATTAAGGGGGTTGACCTAACCCCTTAAGGAGGTTGGTCTAGCCTCAAAAATAAGGAGGTTGACCTAACTTTCACTTATTGAATAATTGGGGTTCATCCTAGAAAGCTTATGGTAATCCCTCCATCAAATTCCAACCTGATTTAGCAATTATTCCATATTAATAAGGTTAATTTGGAGTTCAAATTTGGTGGAGAGTTTTTTCCTCTTCCCTCTCATTATCGTTTGTATCTATCGTTTGTATCTCATTATCGAGTAACCTAGTTTTCCATCCTAAAAACTCTAAACCACTCACTTTTGTAGTTGCAAAAGGACTCCCTTCATGGAAAAGTGCAAAAGGATGCACCCATACCACCCACTTCAAGTCCTAGCACTCACAAGAAAGAGACTCATTAGTAGTAGTAGATATAATCAAATAATTCCCAACTTGTACCATAGCGACCACTTCATTTGATTCACTAATTTCTATTTCTTCATTATTTTTCTTGTTATTCTTAGGCTACATGGATTGAAGCTTAAAGTGTCCCTTCTCATGATAGTCGTAGAAAACAATGTACTTTCTTGACCTTGACTTGCTTTTACCCTTGTTTATATGAACCTTGCCTCTTGATTTGGCCCTTCCTCAATTTTCTAAGACAATTGTCATCAACTTGGCCCTTGCCTCTAGGGTCTGCAACTTATCATCAATACATATGTTCATAGAGGCTAACTAGTTAGTAATATTTTGAAATTCATTCAAGCGGTCAGCAACAAGGTTCCAATCAATATATTTCAAATTCTCAAGTTTCTTTATAAAAAAAAAGCCTTGTTGTTTGCATTCTTCTAATGGACATTAAGCAGACTATAAGCTAATCACATTTCTATACATCTCGTTTATGTTCATTGAAATGAAAATTTATTCATTGTCATTATTATGTGATGTTGGCAATGAAAGCTATGAACATATATAATGACTAAGAAAATTATGATGAGATCATAATATAGTGATCACATGTCGTTAAACATTTGTTCTAAACATTCTTAGTTGTGAGATATTCGAAAAAAAGATATTATTTGGAAAGAATAACACTATCGAATTCAACTCATATGATGTGTATGGTTGATCCTATAGCCATTGATGTGGAGATACTAAGGATAGATATTGGTGTTCTTTAGAGAAATATTTCACTGAATTGATCCATATGGTATTATACCTAATCATCAATCAAATTGATTCATGTCAATTGATACTTGGGACACCAAAGATATTTTGTAGATGCATAATCATGTTTTGATTATGACTTATGAATCCCCAGCTACGGGATCTCTAAAACGTCATATATTGGATATGGTATGAAGTCTTCAAAAATTATTATGTGGTCAAGATGAGATCGAGTCAAGGAATGAGATGGGATGAAATCCTTGGACAAGGTATTTGAAGTATCAAAGAAGAAGTCTGATAACATGCATTAATAACTTAAATTCGTATCCTATTTAACTCATATTCATGCTTATTTTATGTGAATATGATGCATGTTATCATAGTTTTTATGAATTTTCTCTATTTGTATGCCATTACACTAAAGTTCATATTTATGCATTAATTAGGGATAATTATGTGCTTTCATGATGATTAATCTTTGTACAAGGTTAAATTAATAGGAATTAAGTTCTTTCCCTGATTTATTTTGACTTTAGTAAATGATTTTAAAGGTTAATTATAAGAAGGAAATTATTGGATGATTAAAAGAGAGAGATCTTAATGAATGCCTTTAGGTTACTTTTAATTCATCCTATATTCTTTTTTTAAAATTATATTTTTAATGGCATAATATTAAAAAGAAAAGAAATTGAGATCCAATGGAGAAAATTTGGATTAAAAAAGGATTTGTATTTCTTAAGTTATGAATTTCTGAAGTTTTTGACTTTTTCGGATTTTAATTTGATTTTTTAATGAATTTTTAATGAATTTTTAATTAAAACCGCGAAAAAAGTAGGGTTTATTTTCCGCAGAACTGGCGGATGACACGTGGCGTGCAGAGCTAACATGGCGCACGGGACCAACGAGGATGCGACGCGGCACTGAGGCCACATGGTAGGGCCACGCATGGCCCACGCGAGGCGCAGGTGGCGCGTGGGTGGCGTGGACACGTGGCAGAAGGCCACGCGAGTCCACTCGGACGCCCGTGAGGGGCGACACGTGGTAGACTGAGGGCTGGCATTTGGAGGGCCCACGGGTTAGTGGGCCCTGGTTAGGAGTTTGGGGCGGTAACGCAAATGCGTTACCGCGCCCCAGCTTTTATACCTACGATTTCCTTTTGCAGGCGACGTGGCAGCATCACATGCGTCGGATCCAATCGCGAGGCGTCGATTGCGTGGACACGAGTCCACGCGATCGAAATCAGAACACGTGCGCTAAATTCGATTTAAGTGACGGTGATCGAAGGCTCACCTGCCGACACGTGGACGCAATGGGAGCGTCCAATTCTCATCAAACGTGCGATCGTGAGCGGCCGCACGATCTTCATCGGACGGCTGGATGGAGAAAGATCACGAACCACGATCGACGTGCACGATCGTGGCCCGATCGTCGCGCTATCGTGGCCCGATCGTCGTGCGGTCGTGGCCATCAATCGGCCTCTATTACCAGATCAAACGACCAGAATTTTTCAGGCAAAAATTCCCTTTAAAAACTGATGTACTCTCTTGTATTCCTTAACTCTTGATTGAATCATGAAGGAATTAAGCAATTTTAAAGCAAGATCTTAAGTTCTTTGTGATCCCCCTGCGTTTAGACTCGAATGCGATCCAATCGGAGCGGGATTGATCACGAGTTTCCATCATATTTCATCGAATTTTTCTCTTGAACGTCGAACGTTCGCGAGGAAGAAATCGAGAAAATTCACTTCAATCCGTGTGAATTCAAGCCCCATCTTTGCGGAAATCAGGTTAGTAGTGAGATTCGATCGATTATCTGGTGGTAGTTTGAGTTTTGATTGATTTTAGATCGTTAATTTTGAGTTTTAGTTTATAGTGTTCTTCAATTTTACCTAATTTTAGTCCGAAATCTTTCTGATTTTGAAAATAGGATATCTCTCTGATTATAATGTCGAATTACCTGATTTTGGTTTCATTGGATTCCTTATTTCAAAGCTTTCCATTGATAGCAAATTCCTCAAATTTCGAGATCATTTGACCCCTCAATTTAACGTTTGACAGAGGACTGTTCATTTTCAACCTGAATTTGAGCGTTGACTTTTGGGGTCAATTACTTTCAAAATATAAATTGGAATTTGGTAATTTTGGTCTCTTTTGAATCCTCTGGTTCTTAGCTTTCTATTGATATATAAATTGCATGATTTGGATATCATTTGATAAGTCAATTTGAAGATTTTCTCTGAAGTGTTCATTTTGGGATTTTTCTGATCTTTGATTTTCAATATTTCATAGTAAATCCATTTCTTATTGAAAAATCCTGAATCTTATATCAATAAATTCCATTTTCACTATAGATTCTGAGAATATAATTTTCGTAACCTTCTGACATCTTTTGGTTCTCTGATTTTATAGAAATTTGACTGTTGGTCAAAGTCAATGCTTTAACTTTGACTTTTGACTTTTCTTTGTCAAAACCAAGATCTTAAATCTTCAAATTCCTTATTTACTATATTTATATCATTTTTATTCATAAAATCTCATTTCTTTTTGTTTAAAACTTCTTCTAAGCCTAAGTTTGACCAAGTCAACTCTGAAATAAAAGTCAACCTTGTTCTTTGTGGATCGACCCGATACTTACACTTTACTTGATTTTATATCTTTGTCATTGGGTGTTCGGTATTATAATTTTTTTTGACCGACGTTTGTGTGTTTTAACGACCGCATAAAACGTTTCGTCAAAGTCACCGATGGTTTCCTCCACACATCAGTACTAACTTAAGTTACAAATTTACGTTTGATAATTAATTATACCCTAAGTCATTCATGAGTCTTGTGTGAATGAAATATTATACGTACATGATAATTGATAATGACAACGTTCCATATGAGAGTTTTTATATACTCAATATCTCCTAGAGTATGTGGTGTAGCTTGACACCTAACATACTAACAAGTCAACCTATCGATTACATTAAATCGATACTTAATTAATTAATCTATATGTTGATGTAGATAGTATATGAAAGTTGACCAATAGGGCATTATTGGGTCTTTAGAGTTATTGACTAGTGAGTGATAAGGTGTAATTGATGCATTCATTTTCATCATCATAAATAGATTTTAACATATAATTCTTTATAATATGATACACGTTATCATGTTTTTTGTGATATTTTTACATTCATCATGTTATTCCACTCGTGTACTCATTTTTCATTTAAATAGTGTTGATTATGAATAAAGACGAATATACCTTGTCATACATCATTCCTTTGGTTTGTATATCTTGATACTAACCCCATTTGACTACTTTATAGTCAAGTGATAGAATTCCCGCATTTTAAAGAGTTTTGTGTATGAAATGACATAGAAAAGCATGTGGAAATACATGGAGACAAATTGAAATAGAAGAGAGGAGAAAATGACTTCTTCATCGTTTTACGGGCCAAGTCAACTCTAAATCCCAAAATTCAAAGGGTGTAATTAAGGGTCAAGGTGTTCAAAGGTGATCAATTTCATCTTTTAAATAATTATGAAGATCATATCATCCTTTTGGAGGCAAACACTTACTAAGTAAGTCAAGGTAAGTCAAAGTTGGTCAACTTTCTCTATTTTAGGAAAAGTTGACTAACCTCTATTAAATCATTTTTAAATTAAATTATTTTATATTTAAAATTCAGTGGATTTCACCCTCTTAAGGTGGACGTCCTCCTTACTTAAGGAGGAGTTGGGAGTCATCTCTTTTAGGAGGTGGGAGTCATCTCCTTTTGAGGAGGTGAGACTGTTTCGTTAGAAAGGGGTTGGGCAACCTCATTTAGGGGTAAGATTACCTCCTAAAGGAGGTATTCGCACCCTTGGACGTCCTTGGGGTGGTGCATCTCCACCCTTGATCATAAGAGTGAAAGAGCTTCACCCTTGGTTTCCTAGAACCCTAAAAGACCCTCTCTATATTAGGCTCTATTTTTCTCTCCTCTCCTTATTTTTTGGCTCTCTCTTAGCATTAGGCTACAAGAAAGAAGAGGATAAGAGGTTAAGGCCCAAGGAGATCATTTCTTGATGTGAAATCTTGTGATGGAGAAGAAATCAAGCTAGCATTGTGATCGGAGTGAATTGAGCATCACCTAGCCTAGGACGGGCATCGCGACGGGGTTTGTGAGATGATACAGATAAAATTCTTGCTTATGTTCATCTCCATAAACAGTAAAGTTTGTATTTTCCTTTTAAATTTCTTTCTTATTTTATTTTAATGTATTGGCTTTGACATCATCTACGCTTGCAACTCTCTCTCCCTATCGCTGTGAGTCAATTTGTCGATCCATCGCTACTGCCGACCACTCTTCTCACCTTGCCATCATGTCATCCCCATTTCATTTCTTTTTGGATTGCGTTTCCATTTTAATTCATATTTCTCTTTTAATTAAAAAAGAAACTTAAAAATTATTACTCATATTCATCTCTACACGTCCCATTTACGCTCTCACTTCTTATAGCTCTCTCACCTTTCATTTGAATGTCTAATCTTATTACCTCAGCTCCCTCTGGATTCAACCCTTGATTACACTATACTAAGTAAGGAAATATAAACTTTAGTGCATGAAATCGATACACAACAACGACAAAAAACACGCGTAATCTAGTTCATCAGTGAGATATATGGACCTAGAGGGTCATACACATAAGGTCTATGGATATTGGTAGATATAGACATAATTATAAAGGTTTTTATGAAAAATTCATATACCAGATGTCTATAAATAAGGGGAGAACGACCACAAGTCAGGGTCCTCATGCAAGCCTTGTTAGAATTCTCTCCTTTATTCTCTTTCTCTCTCGATGAAAATCTTAGAAAAGGAAATCTAACCATCCGGATATCGTGCGGATACTACTAGAGGTTGGACACTTGAACAACTTCAAGAACATCTTCAAGATAACCTTGTAATAAAAAAATTATCATACATAGTAGATGATATGATCATTTGTTCTTGGTGCCTTAATATTTTGAATATCTGATTCAATGTATTTCTTTGGACTCAATGTTTTGATTGGAATTTTAGAAGGCTTATCAACCTCAATCCCAACACTTATATTCTCCATATCTCTTAGAGTACAGATGTAGCTTGGAACCTAAAGAGTTGGCAACTGAACCTATCGATTATGTTAAATCAATCCTTAATTAATTAATCAATAATTAATAAAGGTTGACCAATAACGAGTTATTAGGCCTAGAAAGTTAATAACTAGTGAGATATATAGACCTAGAGGGTAACACACATAAGGTCTATGGATGTATATAGCGACATAATTATGAGGGTTTTTATGAAAAATTAACATAACAAATGTCTATAAATAAGGGGAGAATAATGATAACATGCTAATTTGACATGATAAAACATGATTATTGACGCATATTAAGGCATAAATGATTTCATTTCTATGCATGTTATAATATTTATGAGTATTTATGTTATCATATCTATCATTCCATGAAAAAAGTTATTATAATCTCAAAATACTTTAAATTAGGGTTAAATATGATGATTTAAAGATAAATAATTTTATAACCCATCTTTACTTGAGATTATAGATGTTTTTAAAGTTAAAATAATGAGAGAAATCATTTTATAAACATTTATTTACATTTTCTTAAGTTGAAATCTTTAAAGAATAAATGTATTTTTGAAATAGAAATTAAAACTCTCATTATTTATTAATTTTGATTTTTTAGAATGATAGATAATTAAATTTCGGATCAAATGAAAGAAATTTGGATTAATTTGGAGTTATATTTTGAAAGTTATGAATTTTCTAGTTTTAGGGATTTTTCAATTTTCTCTGAATTTATTTTCGATTTTTAAGTATTAAAAAAAATTAAAAAGGCAAAAAAGGGGGTATATTTTCACGCGGAACTCACGTGGGTGCGACATGGCACTCAGGGCCACGTGGTAGAGCCATGCGGACCCACGCGAGCGCCTACGTGGCACGGATGTGACGTGCATATTTATATTTACTCGTAATTATAGGGTTATACTACATATAAGCATCCGATATTTTGGATTTAAGCTAACCCGTATATTCAATGCACCTTATATACTGGCCTGGTTCCCTTAATTTTTTCCGCGTGGGACTAAGTTCCACACAGTTTTTAAAATGCAGGTGACGTGGCTTAATAAGAGGCATCGGATCAAGGGACTCACCAAACGACGTGCGTGGATCGTGTGGACTCATGGTCCATGATAACATGCATTTATAACTTAAATTCTTATCCTATTTAACTCATATTCATGCTTATTTTATGTGAATATAATGTATGTTATCATAATTTTTATGAATTTTCTCTATTGGTATGCCATTACACTAAAGTTCATATTTATGTATAAATTACGGATAATTATGTGCTTTCTTGATGATTAATCTTTTTGCAAAGTAAAATTCATAGGAATTAAGTACTTTCCCTCACTTATTTTGACTTTAGTAAATGATTTAGAGGATTAATTATAAGAAGGAAATTATTGGATAATTAAAAGAGAGAGATCTTAATGAATGCCCTTAGGTTATTTTTAATTCATCCTATATTATTCTTTTAAAATTACATTTTAATGACATGATATTAAAAAGAAAAGAAATTGAGATCCAATGAAGAAAATTTGGATTAAAAAGGAGTTGTATTTCTTAAGTTATGAATTTTTGAAGTTTTTTGGATTTTAATTTGATTTTTATTGAATTTTTTTAATGATATTCCTTAATTAAAATCGCAAAAAAGGGGGTTATTTTTCCAGAGAACCCGCGGATGACACGTGGCGCAAGAAGCTGACGTGGCGCACGGGACTAGCGCGGATGCGACGCGGCACGCAAGGCCACGTGGTAGAGCCGCGCATGGCCCACGCCATTGAATTCCGAACGTACGTCGAATACGAAACCGAGGAATACTCTTCAATCCACGTGAATTGAAGCCAAATCATCGCGTCAATCGGGTTGGTAGTGTGATTTGTTCGTCATTCTTGCAATTCATGTAATTTAGATTAGAATTAGGTAGGTAATTAGAGTGTAGAAGTAGTTAAATTCGTATTTTCGCCCAATTTTAGTGATGGATTTTTTTTGATCTTAAAAATAGGATATCTCTTAGATTATAATTCTGAATCCCTTTATTCTAGTTTCATTGGATTCCTTGTTTCATCAGCTTTCCGTGGATAGTACATTCGTCAAATTCCAAGATCATTTGACCCCTCAATTTAATGTTTGACCAATTACTGTTCATTTTCAATCCGAATTTGGGCATTAACTTGCGGGATCGATTACTCCTAAAATATAAATTGGAATTTGACGATTTTGGTCTCTTTGGAATCATCTGGTTGTTAGCTTTCTATTGATATATAAATTTTAAGATTTGGATATCATTTGATAAGTAAATTTGAAAATTTTCTTTGAAGTATTCATTTCGGGATTTTTCAAATCTTTGATTTTCAATAATTCATAGTAAAACCATTTCTTATCGAAAAATAACGAATTTTATATCAATAAATTCAATTTTATCTATAGATTCTGAATATATAATTTTCGTAATCTTCTGACATCTTTTGATTCTCTGATTTTACAGAAATTCGGCTATTAGTCAAAGTCAGCGCTTTGACTTTGACTTTTGACTTTTCTCTGTCAAATCCGAGATCTTTAATCTTAAAATTCCTTATTTAGTAAATTTATATCATTTCTATTCATAAAATCTGATTTCTACTTCTTGAAGACCTCTTTTAAACCTAAGTTTGACCAAGTCAACTCTGCAATAAAAGTCAACCTTGTTCTCTATGGATCGACCCGATACTTAAACTTTAGTTCATTTTATATCTTTGATATCGTGAGTTCGGTATTATAAATTTTGTTTGACCAACATTTGTGTGTTTTAACGACCGCATAAAATGCTTCGTCAGTCCACCAGATCACGATCGCGCACGTGCTCTAAAGGTGGGAGTTATAACGGTCAGGATTGAAACGCGTGCGACGCATCCTGACCGTCGGATCATGATTCAACGGGAGCGATCTGATGCGTTTTATAACGCACACAGACGGGCTTCATCCGAGCGCTTCATCAAAGATCAGACGGCTGCGATTTGATTGAAACGGTTAATCGTGAACCGTTTCATCTGAACCGTCGATTGAAATCCATCGGACGGTTATGCCCAAAATCCGTATAAATAGAGATGTTCTTTCGATTTGTAAAGCATTTGAGAAAGAATCAATCCAATTGATCTGTTTAGACACTAACCTTCTTGAATCTCTCGATCCTATCCTCTTCTACACGCAATTCCGCATCCACGGAGGGTTTAAGATCGAGATTTGGCCGAATAGAGAGGGAGAAATCGACACTTGAATCTCAACATCGCGGTTCTTTCGGATTTTCGATTAACAACGATTAATCAAGCTAATCCAATCGCAATTTGGGGTTAGTGGAGGTGGTTTTTACTAATCTTTCGACTACTTATGTTTAATTTCGATAATTTAAGTTTCATTTCGTTTAATTTTCGTCAAAATCGCGATTTTAAGTTTCGGAAATCTCTCCCTATTTTGATCTTCAATTTTTCCGCAAAATCAAAGTCATCAATTCCGTGGAAACGTTTTGAAGTTCTATTTCATAATCTACTATTTTCCCCAATTTCTATCATCAATTCGTTGTTAGATTTGATCAAATTCGAAGAGATCATCATAAATTTCCTTATTTCCCTGTGGATTCAACCCTTATTTACTATTATACCCCTCAATTCGAATTAATTTCATCAAATTGGTAAGTTTGGAATTTGTTTTGACACAAGACCGTGTGAAATCGACGACCTCGCGGTATCTGCTCGTCAAATAACCACAATTCAAGATGCCCATCTAAGGTTTGTGTGAATTCTCTCATTTCTTCTCTTTATTTCTTGGTGAAGAGCTTTGAAGAGGAGATCTAACCATTTGGAGATCGTTAAAATATTGATATAGATTAACACTTGAATAACTTTAAGAACTCCTTCAAGTAAAGGGCATTATATGCCTTTATAGTAGAGAAAATTTTGCATTCTTGGTTTCCAAATTTCCCACCTACTAACATTAAAAGAAGCCATCCAAACTTATGATCCACCTTCCATGTCCACGAAAAAACATACATAATCAAAAAATGAAGCAACCTAAATCTAATAACCAATTGATGAGGAAATAGACTGCAATATACACAGTGACTAATCTTGGGAAAACACCATGATTGGCATGGAAAAATGAACTAAGAGAAATATGTAAAACTCCCCATTGAGATATCAGGAGAAACCAAGCTTAATTTTTATCAAAAATCCCTTACAAAAAATTGGAGAAATCATTACGCACAATCAAAGAGCCAAGAAGAAGGTCAACTCTTAAGAAAATTGTTCTTTCTCTACAACTTTTTTTCTCGTGGGGAAAGTTTTAAAAAGAACCTCCCTAGGGCCATAGCTTGCCTTTCCTTTGTAAATCTCCTTTGCATTTCTTGACTTCATTTGGATGTAAACCTCCATGCTCCTACTTCAAAATCTTAGGGTGGAAAACCATGACACACACTCAAATCATAAGTGTTTCACCCTAAAAGGGCATTATTTCCTATTAGGACTCCAAAGGAGCGTATTTGGGCTAAAAACAAGCTAGCACATGGGAAAATTATGTGGTTCACATGTCACTTAAGGCTCACATGCCCAATAGTTTTTCCGGAAGGGATAATGTGATGACTTGGTGCCATTGTGATCCCATTAAATTTTTGTTCTTCCTTTTTTGGGCAATTTTGGATTTGAGTTTAAGTAAATTATTTGTTCAATCATTTGGCCATAGGTCGAACCCCTCAATGTGTTCTTGAGTGAAAAATCCTATTGATCGAATCCTAACAAACCATGGGACAGTTCATTTAGTCGGACATGTATTTTTGTTTGAATCTTTACAATTTAATCGGATCGATCGATCCGATTAAATCAACAAAAGTTGATTTGGCATGAATCGGATCGATCACTCAACTCCTCCCATTTAGAGAGGAGAGATTCTCCAGGAGTAACTTGATTTAGATTTGGATTTTGCATTTTATATTTATTTTTTTATAAAATTTTGATTAAATTTTTCTTCTCCTTGTGCATCACTTTCTCTCTTTATCTCTATGATTTTTCTGCAAATGCTTGGGTTGCAAAATCTTCGACACATTAGAAAACTTGTTGTTATCTTCATTCAGAATATAGATTCACCGTTATCATTTGACAATCCATTTAACTGAAATTCATCCATACATAAAAAATTCATTCATTCAGACATTTTAATGATAGAATTTTTAGGCCTATCACTAGTTGAGTCAGAATGCAAACATGTAGGACAAGCAGGAAGAGATACAAGTCAAGAGCCTTTCTATGACTATCAGAAGTCCATGACCTTCTTGGATGGCCTCTACTTGACTCCATCTCCCTACTTTTAGCTCCCTAGTTTGTAGGGGTTGGTGTTGGACTTCTTGAGTAAGTGCAGAGGGGAGTTCTAACACACCTCCTGACTGCAGTTCAAATCTCTCCCCATCAGACACAAGCCCACCACCCCAATGCAATAAGTGCATAAATCGTCGGGCTTTTCTTGGGCCCGACATTAGTGAGTGCTTTGCTGCTGAACTTATTTTAAAAAGTAACAAATAGAGGGAGGAAAGTCAAGGAAAAAACTTCACAAACCAGTCACTCTAACGCACAAGAGATGAAAACTCTAGAATTCCTCACTCTTCGCCTACTCCGTCAAACATCAGAGAAGACTTTCAGCAGGTTTTCACCGTCAAAGACGCGCTTTTCTTTCTCCGATTTCTTTGACGGAGAGAAAACGCAGTTTTCCCTATCAAATTAGACGTTTTTCCTCTATCAAACAAAAATCAGATGAAACCTCCCCCATGTTTTTCTTCCATCTCGGTCAAAGGTTGCATCCTCCATCTCTCTATCAATCCGGGATAGCGTTTTTCCAATTCGTCAAAGATTGAAATTGACTCCCCCTTTCTGTTATCTATATCAAAGACCAACTCAACTTTGTCTTCTCTTTTTCTCTCTGAATCCGGTGATCTTTGTCTTCTCTTTTTCTCTCTGAATCGTGGCGGTTTAGACTAGCCGCGCCTGAAATTGACTAAACGCGGTTTTACAAAGATAAAGATAGAGAGAGAACAGCAAATCGGTGAGAGAGACTAGAGAGAGAGAACAGCAGATAGGTATAGAGTTGGAGAGGGACTAAGGAGAGCGAGAGATATGTAAGATTATTGCACATAAATATGTAGATAGATAGAGGGAGAGAGATTGATAGATGGATAGATATATATATAGAGAGAGAGATACAGAGAGAGATATGGGATAGAGAGATAGCGAAGCACGGAGAGATAATCCTGACCCGAATGCTACTTTCCCACCCCCTGAAAAAGTAAACCAGACGGCCCTTTTTGTTACACGTATCAAATACCGATCGGCAATGTCTTAGCTTCAATGGATCTCTCTCTCTCTCTCAGAGTAAAACCCCCAGCGGTTTTGAGCTGAGAAGCCTCGAAATCGACTCAAAAGAAATCCGACTTCAATGCCACGCTATAAAACCCAAACCACCCTCGGCCTGTTTCACCACAAAGAAATCATGGCTTCTCTTTCTGCTACCAGAAGAAATAACCCCATTCTCCTGGTTGTTCTGCTGGTGCTGGTAATGGCGGCGCAGGTCGTTGAAAAGGCGGAAGGCACGACTTTCTTCGCGTACTCCAAGCCGGGCTGCAAGGGAAAGGTTCAGAAGTTCAGCGCCTGTGGCGTTTGTCATCGCATCAAGCTGCAGGCAGGATATCGTCTGAACTACACCGGCCAGCCGGCGGCGATATTCTCCTCGGCGCAGTGCTTAAGCGAGCCCGGCGTGCTCCCGGAGAAGAGCTTCTCCAGCTGTAGTCCTTTCAGCAATGATGCCGTCGTCATTCGCTGCAACTAGCGATTCCACCATTTGCAACTCTCTCTCTCTCTCTCTTTCCGCTGGAATCCGCCGGAGACACAAGTACAATAATTTCATTTTCAATAAACAGAGAGGTAGTTGCCCGGCTGCAACAGAATAATTACGGCCTCTCTCCCTCCCTCTCTCTCTCTCTCCCTCTCTCTCTCCCTCTCTCTCGCTCTCTTTCTGTCCATCTCACAAAGCAGAAGCTTTGGGATAGCAAAACGGTCAAAATGCCTCCTATTTTTATCCAAATGATCTCTCCCTCTCTCTTGGCCATAACCGACGATCAGCATGCCAGCATTCACAATAGCGATCTACTTCCGAGACTCTCTCTTCTTTCCTCTGTTTCAATGGCGATCTAGTTCCTAATCTCTCTCTCTCTCTCTTCTTTCCTCTGTTTCAATGGCGATCTAGTTCCTAATCTCTCTCTCTCTCTCTTCTTTCCTCTGTTTCAATGGCGATCTAGTTCCTAATCTCTCTCTCTCTCTCTTCCTCGTAAGTGAAGATCTCAAATCGAAAATCAGGACCCAGATAGCCGGAAGTTTCTTATTATACATGATAGTACCATCTCTCTCTCTCTAAATCTCACAACGCCCACGATCCAGGAATCTCAACCCACTGCAGCCGGATCTGGACTTCTCCGGATTCCACGTCCTTCAGCCTGAGGATGGCATCCTGAACGAGATCCCCCCCTTCGGCAACATAAATTCGACTATCCTCCTTCAAACAATTATTACTCCCCGGAAATATCCTGTCCTTCACCATTTCCTCGTTTGCCCCCTCAGCCCTCATTCGCGCCGACTCCATAAACGGCCCCACGTCCAGCTCAGCCCTACCCATTGGATCATCCGCGGAAAATCTATCCTTATCGTACACCACCTGCTTGCACTCCCCCAATTTAATTTCTCAGAAATTCGATAAATTCATGGATTTTAAAGGCTGGGTTCGATCATTACGAGCTCGATGGGCGCGTTTGGATCCGTGACGACCAATGTTAGATCCTCGTTCCAGTCGGGATTGATGGTATTTTTCGCCACGCTGGTTTTTAGTTTCTGCACAAAAACCAATAAAAATCCTGTTTCGTTCCAATGGTCGAGCATGGAAGGAAGAAACTAGAATAATTTAATGGAAAATAGAAGTCTGGACGTTAAATCCGCGATAGATTCTGATGTTACGTCCCGATCTCATAAATTCCGAGAAATTGTGGGAAAGATCGTTGGACCACAAAAGAAAATAATACCAATTTCGAAATCTTGACTTCATTATTTTAAAAAATTTATCCACAACAAAAACCCATTAATCTTGTTCATCTGACATGATGGATGAGGTGAAATCGCGGAAATTCATTCGAACGTAAAATCTGGAAATACCCATATGAAATAATATCAGAGAGAAAGAGTTATAATCAATTTACTCTTAAATTTCCGCAATCGTACGCTCATTTGGTCTTGAACTGGGGGCTCATATGTAGAGAGAGAAAGCGAGAATATGGGATGAAGGAAAGTCAAACGGGAAAAACCTGATTACCCATCTTGATCACCACGTAGGGGTCGCTGGTGTGTAGATCTCTTGCGATGAGATTTCTGCCTCTGACAACCCTTACCTTCAGCAATCCCCCTCATTTTCTCTCTCTCTCTCTCTCTAACTGTCTCTCTCTAGATACATATATATATTCACAGAAGTCTCTCTCTCTCTAGCACTATCGTGTAGCATTATCCTATTCTTATCCAGGGTGCTCAGAGGTAGGCACATGTACGTTTATCCTGGGCCATTCAAAAAAATGAAAAGAACAAGAACGGCCCATTCATTTCGATAAGTACAACTACATGAACAGGTGTCTGGCACAAGATTGTAGGCACACTTTGTGGGCCAAAAGTCAATATCTCTAATAAGCCCACCAGCTGAAACGTTGAAACGTTGACAAGTAAGAAAACGTTGAAAGTCACAAGAATGAAGATTTCTTGTGCAATGCCTCCAACATTGGATGATTTACAATGAGATCAATGTCCTTGTTTTGGAAAATATTCTTCAAATTTATTTGGAGATCAATGAGTCGTGGAATGATGTTGATGGTAGTGTCTTTGTAAAAATATCAGCTAATTGACGTTTTGATGTGACCGGAAGGATCTGTATAACTACTTGAGTAGCTTGTTCTTTACACAATGGCAATCAAATTTGGTGTGTTTTGTAGGTTCATGAAACACTGAATTATAGGCAATTTTTCATGCAGCTTGGTTGTCACACGAAAGATTTGTAGGGCCAATGCATTGAATTCCAAGTTTCTTGAACAACTAGGGCAGCCAAATGATTTCCATGGTGGCATTCTCCCATGGCATAGCTTTAGTCGATGACCGAGAAGCAGTCAATTGTTTTTTTATTGCCGAGAAATGAGATAGTCTCCAAGAAAAATGCAGTGACCCCTCACACATCTTTGTGTATCAGAACACATAGCCCAATAAGCATCCAAGAAACCGTGCACTTTCATCGGTCAAATAGAAGTGTGTTTCAATGGTGATCTTATTCACACTTATCCTTATATCTTTCTAAAAAATGGTGTTTTGGAAAGAAAACACTATGTTGTACTTGATATCACACACGATGCTCTATGATATGCATATCTCACATTATCTTTAGTTGGATACCATCACGCTGATCACCCATCTCCATCACTGCTTTCCCTCTTCTCCTTTAGGTGATGCAATTCCATGCATCAACTTTTCCTTAATGCCACTCTCTTTGCCTTACCACCCCATGTTTTTGGTTATATAATGTTCATTCAAGACCTTCCTCCTTAGGTGTTCTAAGGATTATTTGTTGGCTATTCTTGCATGAAAAAGGGTTATCATGTTTATTTCCCTGATATAACATATTATGTCACCTCCCTTGATGTCACCTTCCATGCAGACATATCCTACTTATTCATATCTTCTTCTCCCTCCAAAGCATCCAACTCTCCACCTTTGGGTTTCCCTACCCTTTTCCCCGTTGTTGCACCATCACCTGCCTTGATGATGTCTTCATGTGGCTCTAACAGAGACATTAATGACCCCACCATGCTCTATGTCATGTCTGCCTTTGACCAAGTCCTTCTCTCAAATGGCCAACACTCCTCCGCTCGGCCATCACAGTGCCATATTCCGCAGCTGCTCTACCAAATGATCCACCATAAGATGATCGCAACCTTCCCCTTGCCTTATGTAGGGCAAACACTCTTATATACAATATCCTATTGCCAATGTTATCCCATGCCCGTCATCATCTTGCATAATGTGCCTTTGTCTTATCCATTTCTTCCAAGTTTTTACCCAATTCATATCTTGAAGCTCTTCAAGTACCTACATGGAAATAACTATGGATCTTGAGCATCGCATCTTGGTGAATTGTGGTACATAGAATTTTGAACCATGCCTCAGCTATGCCAACATAGTGAGGGGGTCTTCACTCTCAAATGCAATCTTGATGGCACAATGGCACGTCCAAGGCTAAATTTTAGATAGATTATTTACGTAGGTCTATGGTGTTGAGCACACTAAAATCTCCAGTATCATCCAAGTTAAATTTGCATTGTTTCTTTTGTTTATTACATTCGATCAAGGATTTTTGTATAGTGACCTGGATAAAAAGGTATTTATGAAGCAATATATTGGATATATTGCTCAAGGGAACATACCAAGGTCTACCTGCTTCTTTATGCAATCTATGGAGTTGCAGAGATTCCACTTCCATGGTTTGCAAAGTTGAGTCACTGGCTCACTACTTGTGGCTTCAATCCATGCATAAAAGATCCCATTGTACTATAGGAGACTACATGTGAAGGGATTGCATCACTCACAATTTATATTGATGGAAATCTTATTGATGGGAAACTATAAGGCAAACATCCCTACTACAAAGTCCTATCTTCATTAGCAATTTGTGATGGGATATGCAGACATAATCTTAGTTCCTTGAGATAGAGTTCACTTATCATTCTAGTAAGCTTGTTCTCTCCTAAAGGAATTATGACTTCAATTTTCTTCAATAAAGATGACTAATATGCAGCAAACCAAAATCTTTATTGTTTGAGGCTTGGCCTAAGTTATAGGATACTATTTCATTGGTAATAGAGGGTGACAATCGATATCAACATTTGTTGAAGAAATCGATGTAATTACTGTTCTTAGAAAATATATGCAAAAACCTTATAAGGTTCAATGGGAGTGGTCTTACATGTATCAACATGCATCAAGAATTCCCTTAGAAAAGGCTAATCAAGAAGAACCACAATCATCTTTGTGTTTAAGCTTATTTAGATGTTATATATGCTAACGACAAACTTATGGATATTATGTGGCCTATAAGCCAATCACACTTTTATGTATCTTATTTATGTTCATTGAAATGAAATTTATTCATTGTCATTCTTGTGTGATGTTTGTAATGAAGTCCATGAGCATGTGTAATGACTAAGTGAATTATGATGAGATCATAATATAGTGATCACTAGTCTTTAAACATATGTTCTGAACATTCTTATTCGAGGGATATTCGAGAAGGACATCGAATTATCCGGAAATAATAGCACTATCTAATCCAACTCATATGATGAGTATGGGTGATCCTATAGCCATAGGTGTGGAGACACAAGATAGATAGTGGGTGCTCTTCGGAGAAAGAGTTCACTGAATTGATCCGTATGAATCCCTTAATGATATTTATACCTAACTGTCAATCAAGTTTATTCATGTCATGGTTGTGTATGTGGTCCTTTGACTTGAGACACCAAAGACATCTTGTGGATGGATGATCGTGTTTTGATTATGACTTACGAATCCCTAGTCACGGGATATCTAAAACGTCATATATTGGATACGACATGAAGTCCACGAAGATGATTGTGTGATCAAGATGGGATCATCCACCCTCGATATTTGAGGAGATTGACTCAAAGGAATGAAATGTGATGAAATCCTTGGCCAAGGTAATAGAAATATCAAAGGAGTTCTCGATGATTTTTACACGTATCAGTACTAACTTGAGCGACCGATTAGGGTTTGACAGTTAACCATACCCTAAGTCATTCATGAGTCTAATGTGGATGAAGGATTATACATGCATGTTAATCGATGACGAGAAGGTTCCATAAGTGAGTTCTTACATACTCCATATCTCTTAGTGTATGTGGTGTAGCTTGGCACCCAACAGGCTGACAACTCAGCCTATCGATTGGGTTAAATCGATCATTGATTAATTAATCTATATGTGGATGTGTATAATTAATTAAGGTTGACCAATAGAGTTATTAACTCTATTATCTAGATAATTATTTGGTCTATAGAGTTATTAACTAGTGGGATATATGGACCTAGAGGGTCACACACATAAGGTTTATGGATATTGGTGGATATAAACATAATAATGAGGGTTTTTATGAAAAAACCTCATTCCAAATGTCTATAAATAGGGAGAGAACGACCACAACTGAAGGTGCCCATGTAAGCCTTGTGAGAATTCTCTCTTTTCTTCTCTTTCTCTCTTTGTGAAGAGCTTTGAAGAGGAGATCCAACCATTTGGAGACCGTGTGGATACCGCTAGATGCTAGACACTTGAATAGCTTCAGGAACTCCTTCAAGGAAACCCTGTAAGTATGTTTTCTCATTCATACTAGATGATAGGATCATCTGTTCTTGGTGGCTTGGTATTTTGAATGTCTAATTCAATGTTTTCCTCTGCATTTGATGTTTTGATCAAAATTTCAAAAAGTTATCGACCTCAGATCCCATCACAAACTAGAATGGAAATTCTAAATGGGCTACTTCATATATGCTGGTAGCAATGTGGTCACTAGAAATCCATGCAAAAAAAGGTGGTTTCTTCTACTGTAGAATTCAAGTATCTCTTGATGCTCGATACAGACTTGGAGATGTTATGGCTTCTACCTCTTCTACAAGGCGTGAGTGTTACAACTCAGATGATCATGTGTATGTACTGAGACAACTATGTTACCATATTTTTTGCTATGGATAGTACATTTCATGAGGGCACAAAATACATTTAGATTGAGTAACACTTTATTCATAATAAGTTTTTAAAGGGGGTTATTACAATGCTACGTGTACCTTTTGGTGACCAAATTGCCCATATCTTCTTCAAGAGTATCAATATCAAATCTTATTACTCTTGAGACACAAAGCAAGGCATGCTTGATCTATATTTTCCAACTTGGGGGGAGCATTAGGTTATAGCCCACTAAGGGCCCATCTTCTTGTCTTTTCTATGTGAACACATTTTACTTCATTGTTCTCAATATATTGAATAGGGTTTACTTTTCACAGCATAAAACTAGGAAAAAATAAAAAAAACATGATTTAAAGGGATTAAAATTTCAAATTAAATCACACACCTAAAGAGGGAGATGATAGCATGTTAAGGTAAAGTTTATCAAAGTTGGAATTCTTGTCATCAACAAGAATTTTTTATGCTTTTCTTCTCATAGTAACAATTGGGATATTTCTCCTCAAACTCAATCTATATGGCAAACTAGAATGGAAAAACTCTGACCCCCAAATATTCAAAAGAGAAAACAATAAAAGAAATACAGTAGATGAAAAAATTCTTTCTATATTTTTTATGTTACCCACAAATCAATTGTCATCATCATCAATGCATCACAGGGTGCAAATGTGGTGCTAATGTTTACTCCCTCTCCCTCTCTCTCTCCCTCCCCTAGAGGTGTAGCATTCAAAATGAAGGTAGACCAATAATTTCTTTGGAATGCATTTAAGATGGCAATAAAAAGAATCATGGGAACCTCAATTTTTTTATCAACCAATGTTGGAAACTTATGTATATCTTTGCTCCATTCTCTGATCAAGGTTTTATGATCTATCTCTAGCTTGATTGATGATCCGCTTGCTTATCATCTCATTTTTTTAATAAAAAAATTAAGTTAAATTTAGAGGTTCCTTGATCAAAAGTTGCTAATAATCAATCAGTCACACACACTTAGTGAGAGATAAGTCTAAGTTGCCTTCAAACTCTTGCATCTTTGTCGATGGTTCTATTTGCACTTAGGGAAATGCAATCACTGATAGGATCACCATGATTGATGCAAGGATTTCATCAATGAACATTGTACTTTTTATTGATTTGATCATTGATCAAGATTCTATGATTGATATTTTTCTCAATTGCACATAAAATTCCCAATAATATCATTTATAAAACATAATGAAATATCATTTAGAGATTTTGGTTTTGTACACCGTCAATTGTCAATCCACCACACACAGTAAGAGAGAGAAAACTCTATGTCAGCCTTAAAATCTTGAATCTTTGTCAATGGTTCATTTCAATAGTTAGGAAATAAAGATCAATAATTAGATTACCATGATTAATGTAGGTGAGTACACATCACATAAAACTGCAAAGACATTTAGTGTTAGGCAATTCAGGCTACTACTAAATCGCCGTCATTTTATCTCCATCTATAGCCACACCTCAGGCGAACACCTTGTGACCCAAATGCTATAATCTTTCTTTCCCCACCTGGCATATTTGAGCATTCACATGAGAGTGATTATCATATTGGATGGTGAATACTTGCATATTCTATTCTACTTGTGCGGCCATTTCTTGGTTGTAGATGAGAATATTATCAAAGAACACCAAGACACAATTTCATAGGAAGGGTTTGAGAATCTAGTTCATGAATTATTCAAATGTTGGAGGTACATTGCTCAAATTGAAGGGCATCACCTAGATCTCTTAATTTCCTTCAAGATCCCGGAAAGCAATCTTTAGTATGTCCTATACTTTCATTTAAGTTTGATAGTGACCAAAATTTATGTTGAGCTTGGAAAAAAATCATCATTCCATGCAACTTATCAAAAAAATATTTAGATCATCATTTTGGATAGGGTATCAATCAAGGATTGTGAGCCTTTTTAAAGTTCTATAGTCAACATAGACTAGCCTTTTAATAGGCTACTAGAATCTAAGATGATCCCAATCTCAACGAATTCACAAAACTGAATTTTCCATCTCTTTCTTTTAATTGGAGTGGAGGTATGGTCCCTAATTCAATAAATGAGGCAACGGTATCAAATTGATGTTGTGGTCAATTGGCCTTGGAGGTAGCATGCTTGAAGGTGTAGAAAAAATAGTTGGGAAAGTTGATGACAGTTGGTCTAATAGAGCTCAATTTAATGGATATTTTTCATTCTCTGTAATAGTGTCACAAATGTGATGTAACAAAGCTCAATTCAATGGAGAGCTGCCATTCTTTGTAACGACATCACAAATGTGTTTTAATTCCACCGTAATAAATAATACTAATATTCAGCTCTAGATCCACCTCAAATAAGAATAGACAAGATTGCAAAAAAGGAGTTTTTGATTAGACCTAGAAAGTGGTTAAAAGTGAAAAATATGGTTCAAAGTGGCTATAAGCACCTAATATATCTAAACGATTGCCAGAAATATGGAACTAATATTACATATCTCTCTCTGAGCATGTGCAAAAAATTGATTCAATGATTGTAGGTATCTTTGTATGTGTTGTCCGGAAAGAGGAGGACTCAATGATTATTAGTTCGCCGGAACCAGAAGTGAAAATTTTGGTGGATAGGAATCCCGTAAAAACGTCTTTTGAGCAATGGGCCAAACCCGGCCATTTCTCAAGAACAATAGCCAAGGGTCCTGAAACTACCACTTGGATCTGGAACCTACATGCTGATGCTCACGATTTTGATAGTCATACCAATGATTTGGAGGAGATCTCTCGAAAAGTATTTAGTGCTCATTTCGGTCAACTCTCCATTATCTTTCTTTGGCTGAGTGGCATGTACTTCCATGGTGCTCGTTTTTTTGAATTATTTGACTATTGTCTTCTGTAATGTTGGATGCCCTCACAAGGTGTGAACTAGCTCATGAATGAGGAATTTCATAATTAATGCCAGAAATTGCGTGTCAAAGATAGAGTCAACTCTAAGAAAAGACAAAACCCTAAGAAAAGACAACTCAAAAGTCTTGGAAATCTAACTCACGCAGTAGACATGTGTTAGAGATAAAGCAGACAAAAGAAAAAGGAACTTCTAGGCTTTAATAGGCCTGAATAGAGATATTTTACAGGTTATAGGAATTGTAGACTCTAATATAGAATATTTGTGTGTCTCTAGGTGATCTTTTGTAAATATTGTCAGCTCCTAAAGATTCTCCCTTGCCATTAAGCTTTGATTGGGCCTCACCTATGGGTTTTGTGGGCTCTTGTGCTCTTGGGCTATAACACTCATACTAGGCTTTGTAGGCTCTTAAACAATTGTAGACATGTGTCAGAGATAAAGTTGACAAAAGAAAAAGGAACTTCTAGGCTCTAGTAGGCTTGAAAAGAGATATTTTATAAGTTCTAGGAATTATAGACTCTGACACAAAATATTATGTCTCTAGGTGATCTTTTTTAGATATTGTCAGCTCCTCAAGATTCTCACTTGGCCCATTAAGCTTTTATTGGGCCTCACATATGGGTTTTGTAGGATATTGGGCTATAACACTCATATTAGACTTTATGGGCTCTTGGACAACATATTGGGGTACATCAGGCACCCCTTCTTCAAAAGAACTCGACCTAGAGTTATCTGAAGTTGTTAAAAAGTACTCATAAATGCCACTTACATTAAATGTGTTAGAGATAACTAGATTGTCTGGAATCTCCACAACATATGCATTATTGTTGGTCTTTTTGAGAAATTTTCAAGGTCCTTACTTTTTTACTTCAACTTATTATAAGTTCCTACAAGAAACCGTTCTTTTTGCAAATACACCATTGCGAGGTCGCCAACTTTAGAAACCTTCTTGCGTTGTTTCTTATTTTCTGCATTTTAGTCATTTTTATTGCTTGTTGCAAGAGCTTCTTGTACCTTATTATGAATGGATTTTACATGGTTAGCTAGGTTACTAGCAGCAAGGCTTCTTCTAGATTGTCTAGATAGTTACAATAAATCTAGAAGAACCTTTGGTGGATAAAGATATACTATTGAAAATGTGGATTATTTTGTAGATCAATTTACCATGGTGTTATATGTAAATTTTGTTTGGGACAAGATCATATCCCATTACTTTGGCTTATCTCTAGATAGGTATCAAATCAAATTGCCCAAAGTTCTATTCACCACTGCAATTTGGCCATCTGTTTGAGGATGACAAGAGGAGCTAAAGTTTAAAACAATATTAAACTTATGCTAGAGTGTGAGCCAAAAGTGAGAAAGGAACTTTGAGTCACGACCTAAAGTGATAGTTTATGGCAACCTATATAGATGAACTATTGCCTTAAAGAATCGATTTGCGACTTGAACAACATCATTTGCCTTATTGCAAGAAATAAGATGAGTCATTTTAGAAAATCGATTGACCACCAAAAAAATAGAATTTGCCCCTTTTTGTGTTTGTGATAACCCCAAGACAAAGTCCATTGATATATCCATCCATGGGTGTTCTGGAATCAACAATGGAGTATAGAGGCCGATGTTTTGCAATGGGCATTTGTTCATCTAGCAAACCTGACAATATCATAACAAATTTTCAATATCCCTCTTTGCTCATGATTAATAGGACAGTTTTTCAAGCAATTAAAGATTCTTGTCCTGACCAAAATGACCCTCAAGCCCACTAGCATGGAGCTCTCGCAATAACTTCTCCCTCAAGGATAATCGCGGGATGCATAGTTGATCTCCTCAAAACAAAAAGTCATCTTAAAGATGGAAGCCCTTTCTTGCATTGCCCTCCTTGTATGGCCTCCATAGTTAATATAAATCCTTGAGGTGTTCAAAACAAAAACCTAAGCACGAAGCTTACCAAGCATGATGTCTTGTGACTTTCTAGATTTTCTAGATTTGTGTTTAATAAAAATGTAAAACATTATATGAAGGAGATCCAGCGTGTATGCACACGATTAACTATTATATAGCTATTAAATTTCTTCAAAAGCTTGGTGATCCGTAAACGATAAAAAAACTTTTGTTAGATCACCAAGCTTTTCATTGTAGAAGCAGGGCATGAAAACTCCGTACATTGTGGATGTTCTTAGAAACCGAGCAATCATTGATGGCTTGGATCTTCTCCTCGTTCACCTTGATGCCTTCTATAGTAATGACATCACCAAGAAAAACAATACTCCCAATCATGAAATAACACTTTTGACATTGATATATAATTCGATTTTCCTGCAAGACTTCTAGGATGTGTCGTAAATAGATAATATGCATGTCCTTAGTTGTGCTGTAAATTAGAATATCATCAAAATGTACAACCACAAAAATCTCCCTATGAATCATTGTAGCACCTAGTTCATCATTCTCATGAATGTACTGGGTACATTAGATAACCCAAAGGACATGACCAGCCATTCATATAATCCAACCTTTGTCTTGAATGCTATCTTCTATTCATCTCCTTCGCGAATACGAATCTAGTGATATCCATTCTTCAAGTCTATCTTTGAAAATACTTTTGAGCTGCATAGCATGACGAGCATGTCATCTAAGTAGGGGATGGAAAATCTATATTATACCATGATCTTATTGATTGCACACTTGTCCACACACGTCCTCCAGCTCCCATCCTTCTTCGGAACCTATAGAGTAGGTGCAGCACACAGGCTCATACTCTCCCTTATAAGTCCCTTTTGTAGCATCTCGGATACTTGGTCTTGCAAGATTTCATTCTCTATTGGGCCCATTCTATAATGGGGCAAGTTAGACAAACTCGCCCTAAAATCAAGTCAATTTGATGTTGCATCGAAGGCAGTTCAGTTGGGGATTCCTGAATCTTAAGAAATTCTTCAAGTAGTTCTTGGACCTGTTCTGGGATTGCTTCCTGAACATTAGGGTTAGAAACTTTATTCTGTACCATATATAGCACGCCTCCACTTTCGTTCAAGCTAGAGAGTTCGTTTTTGGTGATGAATATATCCTCTCTCTTTTCCTTGAGATGGACATCATCCTCCAATGGATTTAGAATGAATTTCTTACCTTGTTAAAAGGTGTAAAAGGTGTAGATATTATCTAAACCCTCATGACTAATGTTACAATCAAATTACCATGGTCTTCCGAGTAGAAGATGACATACAAACATATAAATAACGTCATATTGAGCTTCATCAAAGTACTTTCTACTAATGAAAAATTTAACAAAATATGTTTCAGTTACCTTTGTCTTCTCGTGGCCCCCATGGATTCACCCAACTATGTATGGCTGGGGATATTGTTCTATCTTTAGTCCCACCTTTTTCACTATACTAGCAACTACGATATTTCTTAGAAATCCCACCATCAATAATAAGGTTGCATACCTCTAGTGCAAAAGATACTACGTCGATGTGGATGTTCTTCTTTCATCGACATGTTGTATAGCAATTTATGTACCATCAAAGACAGTGTTCCACCACAATCTCCCTCGATGATATGCTCTTTAAACCCTTCATTCACTTCAACTGGAATATCATCCTCCTCTTCCATGACATCTAGAAAATTAACCATCTTTCGTATAGGCCAAATTTTAGATTTTGTGGCCCTCGGCATTATAATGATAACATTTTACCATACTATTGGTAGCTATAGATTATGCCCGACATTAAAGCTTTGGTAGCCGGAATTAGATGTTTGGCTTATCACTATTTATCTTGAGCTTTCCACTAATATATTTGAGACACTTTGTGGTACACGTGACTTTGTTCGTCCTCTTTCAGTAAGATTCTCAACACGCTCAACACCTAAAACAATATCAATCAATTTCTGAAAAGATTGAACCGATAGCTTCTCTTCAATATCCCACTATAGACCATTCTTGTACCTTGAAATATTGTAAGCCTCCAATTCATTTAAATCTGGACGAGTTTGTAGGTGATAAAACTCTTCTATATAAGCAGAGATAGATCTACTTATCTTTTCACAGTTTAGTTACTGTTGATATAGTATATGCTCGTAATCGAGCATAAAAATCGTGTATGTATGAGTTTCTTCATCTTGTCCCATCTGCAAACAAGTTCTTTACCTGATCTTTAAGAGTTTCCACTTTAGCTTGTAAGCCACCAGCTTAACTTGTTTTTCTTTTGTAATCTTGGTGTAATAAAAAAAGATTCTATCTCAATTAGCCATTCTAAGAACTCTTCAATTTTCAGTTGACCATTAAAGTGAGGAAGATCAATCGTCATTCGATAGCCAAGTCTATCATCACTATTATGATTACCTCTTGAACTAATAGAATTAGAATAATTAAGAACGGGATAAATCTTATCTCTCACAGAACCCAACTTATTATTTCTACCTTTCGGGGCTTGTTCCAATGCCAAAATTCTTGCTAATATTTGTTTCAACATATTATGCATCGTTTCCATCTGCTCTTGAAACATCTCCATCAAATCAAAAAGTTCTTCCCTCGAAATTGAACATACCTCAAGAGAAACAACTTCATTTTTCTGGAGACCCTTGCCTCTTGACATCTTCACAATGTCGATATTGGAACATCGATCTTGCTCTGATACCACTTGACGTAGCCTCAGCGCGAAAATCGCGTAAAGCAGAAACTTGAATCCACAAGTCTTGATAGACAAGAAGGGTTAGAGCCTATATCCATAGAACTAACCTCTTCAATCCTTGAATTCATAATGGGATGTACTTAAATCTACAAGCACTGGAGTACTCTCAAACAGGGAGAACAATTAAAGAAGAGAAAGCAAAGCTCTCAAAAAAGGGATAACTTTAATTGTGTTCACGTGTTATAACAGTGGCCTTGTATAGGCTTCTCATCAAAAGGACAAAACCTTAAGAAAAGATAACTCAAAAGTCTTGGAAATCTAACTCCAACAGTAAACATGTGTTAGAGATAGAGGTGGCAAAAGAAAAATGAACTTTTAGGCTCTAGTAGGCCTGAACAAAGATATTTTGCAGGTTGTAGGAATTGTAAACTCTGACATATATATTTGTATTTCTAGGTGATGTTTTGTAGATATTGTCAACTCCTAGAGATTCTCACTTGGCCTATTAAGCTCTGATTGGGCCTCACATGTGGGTTTTGTGGGCTCTTGGGCTATATCTAAAAGCCAACCACAAAACCGCGATTGGGTTTTGTGGGATTTGTGGGTCTGATTGGACTTTTCAGCCTCAAGTCCGCAATTCCTTGAAAGCCAGCCTTCCGCCGCCCCACTCCTAATTTAAAGTGTCGGGATTTCGTTACGAGTAGCCAGACCATCCGAGGTCCGCGAGTCCTCACTTTCCCACTCTGCTACAAGGGCATTTAGGCCATTAGTCACCCATTTAATCCTTCTTTTACCAGCCAGCACTCATAGTCGACCAAGAACATCAAGCAAAACTTTTCATTCGAGATGCATAATTTTGGCCTGAACAAAAAATACATCAGATGAAAGTATTTAAAATACCTCAAACAAGATCATCAGCGTCCTCTCCCATTGGATCCAAAATCTACATAAATTTACTGCACAGATCATCTTAATACTAAGCAAAGTCCTACATCCATCTATACCTATTTTTCAGATAAATGAATCATATTTCTCTGCTCATCTTACAGTTTTCCCGCTCAAAGGTAGAAGACTATGCTGCTGCAGCCGAATTTCGGTGAACAGGTAACGGGTGTGCCTCGGTATTGAACACATACTTATCAAGAGGAAGGACATTTCTGTCCCCGAACAATAAGTACAAGTACTTGAGGGTTTCTCCAAGGAAGAAAGTCTCCATCTTGTCTCTTTTCGGTGGCGGAACCACTGTGACATCATCCAATGATGTGTAGCCGCCGGAGTCGATTCTAGTGTGCTTCTCAAATGCATTGAAGATCTGCCAACCCCACTCTCTGTACCTGAAGATATATTAAAAAAAAGTCAGGCTGGGAATCAACGTGACAATGGTGAAGAATCAGTAAATGATTCAAGTCTTAATTTTGTCCTTCAATGATAGGAAAAATGTGATGGCTGATAAGATGGAATATAGAGCCAAAGGCCCCCAAATGATCAGTGGATGAACGCTAATTCAATGTGGTTTTCAAAGTAGAGATAGGGATTTGATGTCAGACAAAAGAGAAAAATATATCTTTTCAAAATAGGATTTCATTTAGAGTCCTTGAATGATCGTGAATAAGGTTGGAATATTCAATTCTTAAGGGCTCCAATTTGACACTTGGATAACTGTGTAAAAGAAAGAGAGAAAGAGAGAGAGGTAAAAGATACATACTTTGGGTCCTCAGTGATGCGATACAACACAAAGAGGGACTCTACAGTTTCAGGCCTCAGGAGGTTGTGGTGGTCAGCAGGCTTGATGATGATGTCGTTGATGTACTCAGAGCTATGATTACCTCCATCTTGGTGTTCTTCTGCACCGCCCTGAGCCAGCTCATGAAGATATTTTAGAGAACGAATCTAAACAGAGAAACTTGCCTTGTACATCATGCAAAGATGGGGGAGAGATCATTGGTTCATTAATAAAAAACTTGGTGGAGATGCCAATAGGAGCGCAAAGGAAAAACATACAGAGAGTTTCTAGATTCACTCACCTCAATTTTAAAGTAGACGATTTCTGGTGCGAGACCAGTGGCAGTCACAGCATAAATCTCAAAACATGTCTTAGCCAGATCCTCAGCCAGCTTAAGATTCCTGAAATCATCTTCTGTCATTGATTTTTCCTCCATAGCTCTCCTCTTCGTCAACCCCTTGGTTGCACCCAGAGCAAGTGTTCCAGGCAAAAAGCAAACCTAAAATATCACAATAACATGATATTATTGAAATAAACTGTTAATATCACAATATCTTGTTTCTTTGCATACCAGATGATCCATTTTAGGGCTGAATGTCCCCGAGTGACCATAGGGCAACTCCCCCACAAACACTAGACCCTTAGGAATTGATTTCCGGACAAGTAGATTTCGTACACCTTTCATTGCTTCCTCGTACATTTCGTGCAAGTACTTGAGTTGACTGTTTTGGTCCCCACCTTGCTGGATCCAAGTTTTAATCAAGTACTCATAATAGCTGTCACCTCGTGATCCCAATCGGATGTTTTCTCCACTGAACTCTCCGGTGTATGGGCTGTGATGATAAAAACGTCAACTATCATCTTAAAATCTGCATAGCACTGACCAAAAATCTATCTTTCACACAAAAAATAGCAGTCAAAAAGTAAAATGCATTTCTTACTTAATAAATATAGGTACTAAGCCTTCCACTTTTGGTAGCTTTTTCATATGCTCAAAAACTTTCATTGCCTCTAACCCATATTTCGGATCCCCAGAAATCTGACTCAGGTAGCCGAACTCCAACTGCAGGGTGGATACTTCAGCAGTGCTACTCAAACCACCAGGAGCTGCATGGGCAGACTTATCATGAAGAATAACGTCACTGAAAGGAATTACTGTTGGGCTTGAGGTAAAAGCCAATAAGAGCCGGTCCGCTAAATTCTTTGCTATTTCAAGGTATTTTTGAGGTTTTTCGGATAAGTTATATGCACTGAGAAGACCTCCTAAGACTCGTATTGTGGTTTCAAATAAGTTCACTTGCCCTTTTTCACTAATTCTCTTGGCAAGGTTGTTTTCAATCCAGTTTTCGAGCTTCAGAAGAAATGTCATTGAGGCCCATTATCAAGGATGTGTCCAGAGAATCAACTATTGTTGCACCTAAGCCTCCAAGTCCATCAACACCTCTTTTACTTAAAGGCATAAGCTCATCGTAACCCATAGCATACTTCTTATATCCTGACCAGGCATGAATAAAGGCTTTTCCTCACTGCTTCCTGCCTTGGTGCCCAAATTCTAGAGGAATCCGAATCGTTGGAGCCTGGTGCAGAAGTTTTTTTCAGGAGTTCTTCAGGAGGAAGTTGCGGAGGAAGGCGAGGAGGTTTCTGCCACAGCCGTCCGATTCTGTTGTTGCGGCCTTGATTTTTCTGAGTGTTGAGAGATTTGAAACTAACGCCATCTAGGATTTCAGTTGAAGGAGGATGGAAAGGAGTTTGATGCATTGCTATTAAATACATGACGCCACATATCATCAGAAGCATTAATAACCTTCCAGTGGTGCACTTTACATAATTGCACGTAATACTTTTTAGGCTAAACGACAAGCTTATTCCCTGGAAAGTAGAAGAAAAGGATACAAAGAGGTAAGGAAAAAAAATTTGGCCATAAAAACAGTTCTTTACATTAGAAAAGGGTTTAACACATCCAAATTGTATGAGATAGGAGGAGAAAATCACAGACAATGACTGATTTTCCTTCATTAAAGTAAAACCGAAACCCAGAGACTTCAACAGAGACATATGAGCCGCTCAAAGGAAGACATTCAACCAATTGCATCTCTAGCACTGCTCTGGAATGAAGTTGGCTCAAACAAAAAAATTTCATAAAAGAACTAAAGCTGGCCCAGTATGAATAGACAAATTCAGTTTAAGTTTTCATCAATTTTGCATGGTTTTGAATTATGTTAATTATCCATATATTTAACCTTTAAGGATTTAGGCTCATTCGGCATGATCCAGTTTATTCCTTTTGTATCAGGCCAGTTATCCAAGAAGATATGCACAATCCTAATTCTGTATGAATGACTACTCTCTCCCTCTGGACAAGGGTCAGGATTGTTCTTCTTCTTTGGACATAGTTATTCCTTCTGGTAGAAATCATTTGTACACTTATTTGATCCAAGCGTTGATTCTTAACAATGAGATTGGATTATTACTGTGAAAAGTAAACAACACATAAAAAAACTGTTTTCTAAGTCTGAACAAAGAAACCGTTTATCATGGTAGAAATGATGAAATGAGAAAAAACAATACTGACAAATTCAATGATAACTAAACTTGAAGGAAGCATGAGGATGGAAGAAATGCTTTTCTCTAGGGCTGACATACTAATAAATAGGTAGCAAATTTTGCTGGCATTTACCCAAACAACTCAAGTTAATAAATAAGAAGGTGATAAAAGAAAGCGGATACAATTACTTCTTCATTTTTATAAAAAGGATTGTGGTTACTTGACAATTCATTCATTTAACGAGAAAAAAATTGTATTAGATTCATCGGATTTACCCACCGAATCAAATGTTAACTTCCGTTTATTATTGAACCAACCGATCAACTTTCTACTGGCAATTTTATTATTGCCGCAAGTTCCAAAAAAACTTAAAATGCTCCAGTCTATTCAAAATTATGCAAATGAATCCTACCACTGGGTCTACGGTTCCCCAATTTTAAGAAAAAAAACCTAGGGCAGCAAATTTGAACATGATCTGAAACTCATTCTAATAATATACTTTCTGCCAATCAACTCGACCCAAAAATGTCCAGATTCATCACATAAGCACAAAATGAGTAAAAATGGAAAGCAAAGAGCTGTAATCAAGAGCGGTAAACTGATCTGGAGCCAGAAAGAAGAAATTGAAGACCTGAAGGTAGCCGCGAGGTCGGAATTTGTCATTATCGTAGTGCACATCTTGCATCGAGTACGGCAAAACCTTCGTCATACCTCCGGTTTTGCCGATCCAGGGGAAACCGAGAGAGAGAGAGCGAGAGCGAGAGCGAGTCAACTGCGATGACTCGGACTAAATTTTTAATATATATATATATATATGTATATATCATACTAATATTTATATGATTGTTCTCCCGGATTAGGGTCAACGACCGCGATCAAAGTTCGATCCTGTCAGACTCGGATCGAATCGTGATCAATCGCTTTCAGATATCTGGCTCAGTCGTGATCGACGATCATTGATCATCGATTTTAGTCAAACCTTATTGCCCTCGAATTTTTATAATTTTTAAATATTTACTTTAAAAATTTATTATTGCCCTATCAATATAGGGTAGTATAAAGATTAGATCATTGATCTGACAATCATGATCGCAATTTTTCACTAAAGGGTTTATTTTTTAAATCGAAATTGATTCAATCATGATAAATATCAGGTATCAATGTATTATATATAGTATAGTAGATTTATAGTAGGTAAAATTACAAATATGCGGATAGTAACTTAGAAGTCCAATCAACTTCAAATACTCTTTGACTTGAATAAAAAAAGATAAGTACTTAATCTAATATAGAAAATTGCATGTAATTATGAGTGTGTGATGAAAAAGCTGATGAGATCCCATGATAGTAATGATGAAAAATCACATGTTTCTGATGATGATGATGGTGATCTATGTTACAATCTTGTTAAAATTGATGGTATTGATGATGACATTCACGATGTTGGCAACGACAATAGATGATTTTTTTGATGTTAATATTGATGATGAACTTTAAGGATGATGATGATGATGATATTAATGAATGAGCATGAGAATGAAAACAAAGAACAAGTATAGTAAATCAAACTCGAAAGAAATGTGAGGAAATAAGAATGATGGCAAGGGGAGATTTCTTCTTCTTTGACCTTAATCTTCGATATGCTTTTAAAGGATCGTGGTACCTAGCCAAAGATCTAAGATCAAATTATTATATTGAGGGTTTTCCTAATATTCATGAGTCAACCCGAGAAACGCCTCTCAAAAACTAGTTATATAACCTATAGAACAATGACTATATCAAACTACTTGATCCATGTAATCCTGATAGACAATTATGAACATAATTAAAAATAAAACCAAGAAAAATTAAATTTACTTTTATAATTACCTCTATTGCTTATTGCTCCCTTAATAAGAAAGAACATTCTCTTAAATTTGAAATTTGAGTCAAAATGGGAAACTATTATAACTTAGTTCTTCAGAATGGGAAAAAGGGATGTCGCCATCCTATCGAGATGTGGGTATCAAATGGAATCTAATTAGAAAACACCATGATTTGGGATATTAGGAAAAAGTGACCAATACGACAAATTACATGATCACATTAGGTTGTGAGTGGAAAATCTACAATCTTTAGATTCCTCAAACATTGCATATTCCTCGCTTTTACCAATGTCTGCATAGTCATCGTCTTGATAGATCTCCTATCCTTTCACATGGCATGTAGTGTCAATTATGCTGGGACCTAAAACTTGGTAAGCTTTCAAATTTTCAATCGAAACATTAAAATAATTATGTTTATATCTATGAAAGTTCATTGACCAAATGTGTGTGACCCTCCTAAGTCCATATATCTCACTAGTTAATAACTTCGTAGACCTAATAATGTTTACTAGTTAACCTTATTAATTATCTATATCAACATATTGATTGGTTAATCACTGATCAATTTGACCCAATCGATTATTTGGGTTATTAGCCTTTGAGTGCCAAACTGTACCAAATGCTCTAGGAGATATGAAGTGTATAAAAAAATTCCTTACATAACCTTGTGATAATCAATTATGATGTATATATAATCCTTCATCCACTCAAGACTCTAGAATATTTAATGTATGGTCAACTATCAAACCCTAATCCATCATTCTGGTCATTACTAACGCATGGACAAAATTATCAAGAACTCTTTCATATTTTTGCAAGCTTTGCTAAGGATTTAAGTACATCTCAGTCTTTGAGTCAATCTCCTCGTATATTGACCACACAACCACCTTCGAGGATTTAATGTTATATCAAATCTAAGACACTTTTGAGATCCCATGGTTAGGAATTCATAAGTTCTAGTCAAAACATGATCACCCATCGACGCGATGTCTTTAGTGTATCAAATCTATGGATTCATAGACAAAATTATAACAAAAATCAATCTAGTTGACAAATAGGTATAATACCTGATGAAACGATTTTGTGTGGTCGTTCAATACACCCAATCTCGTGTCAAAACAAGTTCCAAACTTAACAATTTAAAATTATTGTTAAAGCCTCTCCTATTGGGCTGAAGCCCATTTTCCTCTCTCCTCTCTACTCTCTTTTCTCTCTCCTCTCTCTTTTCTATATATTTTCTATTTGCGCATGTATGGGTCACATCAAACCCTAGCCGTCAGAGGATTATCATTTTTTGTCTTCTTCTCTATCGTCTTCTCCCTCTTCTCTCCTACCTTTGAACATGGTATCAGAGCGAGGTTAGAGAGGAGAGAGCTGCCTTGCGACGCCTCCCCTTGCGCCGCCTGACCCTGCGACGTCGCCCTGCTGCGACGCCTGAACCTGCGACGCCGCCCTGCTGCAACGCCGGGCGACGCCGCCCTGCTGCCCTATACCTTGCGACGCCCCGCCTGGCCCCGCGACCCCGCCCTGCTGCGACGCCGGGCGACGCCTGACCCTGCGACGCCGCCCTGCTGCAACGCCGGGCGGCGCCTCGCCTGGACCTGCGACCCCGCCCTGCTGCAACGCCGGGCGACGCCTGAACCTGCGACGCCACCCTGCTGCAACGCCGGGCGACGCAGAGATCTCCCTGCCCCGGCGATCCTTCTCCCTTCCAGGTGACGCTTCATTTTCTGGTGATCTGTCTCCCTTCCACGAGATCCGTCTGCGTTCCGTCTTCTGCCGTCTACCCCGACGACCGTCGTCTTCTTGATCTGCGTTCGGACACGACGACCTGTTGCCCCTACTGTGTTCTGATCTACGTCGCCTTCTTGGTTTGCCCTGAGTTCCGCCTGCAGACGCTGACGCCTGCAGACGGATACCAGAAGCTGACGCCGACGCCTGTCTGCGGCCTGTTCGTCGCCACAACTCTTCGCCGCTTACTCATCTGCGCCGATACATCTGCGCCGCCGGTTCCACTCCTCTCCACATGGCCGACACTACTGCCGCATCGTCATCCTCGGATGTTGCTCAGCCCTCTCAGCTTGCAGAGTTGCCCCGACAATCCGGGAAACACTCGATTGTGAGTGCACTGGCCAAGCCCGCTTACACATTCGATGGGTCCAATTATGGGCCATGGAGATGCGCCTTCCTCGAGTTTCTCAACGCTCATGGTCTTCGGCATCACTTGACTGATTCCTCGCCGAAGGAATCGGACCCAACATACTCGGAATGGAGCCGACTGGAGTCTGCGGTATGTTCTTGGCTTATCTCTAGTGTAGCGACGCGAGATCATGGAGCCGCTCGAGCATGACCCGTCCTGCTCGCGCTCTATGGCTCAAGTTGGAGACGATGTATGCCAACAAGAGCAACGTGAGCCGGACAGTTCGCCTATATGAGGAGTTATTTGCATGTCGCCAGGGCACCCGGACTCTCCAGACTTACTATGGAGCGGTCGATGCCATCTTTACCAACCTCGAGCTCTATCGGCCCACTGGTCACGGATCTCGATACGGCGAGACGGTATCGCGATGAGCTCCGTGCGGGGAGCATTTCTTAGCGGGCTACGTCCCGAGTTGGCGAGATATGATTCGGGAGTCGGGTGCTTGGGGGATCCCGGGTTTTTACCCACCGAGGAGATCTTTGCGGCCGCCCTTCGAGTGCGGGACGGCTTGCACCCGCTTCCCGAGTCCTCACAGCCCAGAGACTTCGCACTCATCGCATCAGGGTGGGGCTCCCGGGGCATGCGGGAAGAGTGCACCTTCAGGGAGGACCCGGAACTCCTATCCATCCTGCAAATGCTGCGGGAAGACGACTCACCCATCGGAGAAGTCTTTGGAAGGAGTTTGGGAAGCTTGCACAGGGCTATGGGCTGCTGCTAGAGGCAAGGCGTCTGCGACTATGTCCCCGGCGGACGGATCATCTCGACTACTCCCTCGAGCTGCGGGAGCAGTCAGCCTCACCTTATCTCCCTCGGAGCTGGCCTATATTCGGGCATCACGAGCCTCCTCACTTTGCCCGCCCACGGCTCCGTCCCGGCCGGTCTTGCGGCAGCGACGAGCAGCTTGGTGTCCTATGCGGGCGGGACGAGGATCGTCTCCAGTACGCCGTCTATCTCAACTCCTCATACTACTTCTTGGATTATTGACTCGGGGGCTTCTTCCCACATGACCAGGCCTTTCCACTATCCTCACCTCTTATCGACCTAAAACATCCATTCTGACGTCACGTATTGCGACGGACGCTCATGTCTGTCCTTGGCTCCGGCCCGAGTCTAGTGCTACTTCGTCCCTACCTCTACGAATGTCATGTATATTCAGGGATTTCCTGCGAATCATGTTGTCCATCGGTGCGATCACTAAAGCCCTTCAACTGCGGTGTGTTTTTCTATCCTCATCACTTTGCGTCTTCCCGGGATCTAGACACGGGCCGGAGGATTGGGTGGGCCGTGAGAGCGGCCGTGGCATCTACGAGCTGAGTGGTGACTCTCCATCTACGGGACTTCAAGCCCCTTTTTGCACTATCTGCTTCTTCTAGCTCCCTTCATGACTCTTTTTTTGTGGCACTTTGCCGATTGGGGGCATCCTAGTTTTTGTCAAACTTAAAGAAACTCTACCTTGGTTAACCTTATCGAGTTTCATTGTGAGTCTTGTGAACTTGGGAAGCACCATAGATCGTCGTATCCATCGCGCCTTTGGTCCACCTACCCATCGCCCGTTTGACTTGGTCCCTTTGTGACGTTTGGGGTCCGGCCCCGCATTCATCGCCTACGGGAGGAAAATACTACATGGTGTTCGTCGATGACTATACCGGGCGAGTTGGACATATATCTTGAAGAGTCGCAAGGAGGTACCTTCTCGTGTCCCAGCACTTTCTACTTGAGATTATTACTCGATGCGCGACCTTTGGTCAAAGTTCTCCGCACGGACAATGCGCTTGAGTTTACTCGAAGGCTATTGAGGACCTCTGTTTGGCTCATGGCATCGTTCATCGGACTACTGCCCAGTATGCCTCGCAGCGAACGGGGTGGCGGGCGGAAGCATCGACACCTCCTGGACATGGTACGCACACTACTACTTGCTATGAGGGTCCCTCGGTATCTGCGGGTGTGAAAGGCATTGCATTGCTACCTACAGTGAACCGTCTTCCATCTGCTGCTCTTGGAGCGCTATCCCCCTTCAGCGCTTGACTCCTGCTGCGGATATCTTCTCATTACCCCCCTCGAGTGTTTGGCTGCACTTTGCCTTTGTCCGAGGATCCCACCCCCAGGCCTCTCCAAGCTAGCTCCTCGTGCCCGAAAGGGTGTGTTCGTTGAGTTACTCTTGGACTCGGAAGGGATCCCAGTGTGTACTTCCCCGATCGGCACCGATACGTTACTTCGGCAGATGTGACCTTCCATGAGGATGTTCCCTATTTTCCCTCTACTCAGTCTGCCGAGGATCTCTCCCCTCCATCCCTCCTGTCCTCTGTATCTGCTACTCCTGTTACCGATCTCCCTATCCCTGTCCCGATTCCTTTGCCTGAGGCGTCACCCTCTTCGGCCTCCCTCCAATCCGATCCATCCTCTGAGTCGGAACCTCCTCCCTTGCCGCCATCTCCTGCTCCGGCCACATTGTCACCTCCCCCCTCACCACCGCCTCCCGTTTCCGACCTTGATCTTCCCATCGCTCTTCGCAAGGGCACTCGCCAGTGTACGCAATATCCTATCGCCCATCATGTCTCCCCTGCCCGCCTTTCTCCTTCCCTATCGAGTCCTTTGCCCTTGCCGTTCCTAACGGAGTCAATTCCCAAGTCGTATCTTGAGGCGTTGCAGGTGCTGGCGTGGAAGCGACGATGGATGTGGAGTACGCGAGCCTTCCTCCGGCGGGAGACACTGGGACGTTGGTTCCTCGGCCTGTTGATGCCAATGTTGTCTCCTGCAAGTGGGTGTACTCCCTCAAGTACAACCCTGCTGGCTCCATCGCGCGCTACAAGGCGCGTCTTGTGGCTCGTGGCTTCTCTCAAGCCTATGGTCTTGACTATCATGAGACTTTCTCGCCTGTGGCGCGCCTCAGCTCCATCCGTGTCCTCTTCTCCATTGCTCTAGACCAGTCCTGGCTGCTTCATCAGATAGATGTGTCCAATGCCTTTCTTTACAGAGACCTTGATGAGCAGGTATTCATGGAGCAACCGCACTGGGTATGTTGCTCGGGGAGTCGTCGAGGTGTGTCTCCTCAAGAAGGCGATCTATGGGCTGAAGCAAAGCCCGCGTGCGTGGTTTCACAAGTTCTCGCATGTTTGCTCTTTGCGTATGGCTTTGTCTCTCTCGTATCTGATCCGACCGTCATGAGGAAACGCACCCCGCATGGATGTGTTATCTGGCTGTGTATGTGGATGACATCATCATCACTTTGGTAGTGACGAGCGAGGTAGGCTGCGACCAAGGCTTATCGCTCGAGCATTTCGTCACACGCGATCTGTCTCCCCCAGGTACTTTCTTGGACTTGAGATTGCTTACCGTTAGGGCAGATGTCCATTTGTCGGCGGAAATACGTATTGGATCTCTTTGGAGGAGACGGGGATCTTTGGGGTGCAAGCCGGCCTCCTCACCTATGGAGCGGGAATGTGGGCTGGTGGGACAATGCTACCGCACTTATTGAGGATGCTGGCATCTATCGCCGACTTGTGGGGAAATTGATCTACCTCATCGTGACTCGTCCGGACATCTCCTATGCGGTTAGTATCTTGAGTCAGTTTATGCAGGCTCCTCGCAC
The DNA here is from genome assembly GCA_024174645.1 of Lemna minuta. NCBI lineage: Eukaryota > Viridiplantae > Streptophyta > Magnoliopsida > Alismatales > Araceae > Lemna > Lemna minuta. The sequence goes on along the minus strand of CM044118.1, from coordinate 9,368,298 downwards.
TATCCATGCGGAGCGTCTATCGGCTCACGGCGTACCTTAAGAGAGCTCCGGGGAAGGGCCTCTTGTATCGGCGACAGGGTCATCTACACATTGAGGCCTACTCTGATTCTGGGTTCGCCGGTGACAAGGAGGATCGAAAGTCACATGGTGGGTATGCCACCTATGTTGGAGGTAACCTGGTCACATGGCGCTCTCAGAAGCAGTCTATCGTGTCCCGTTCTAGTGCCGAGGCCGAGTATCGCACCATGGCGGATACCACGGGCTGAGATGCTGTGGCTACGCTCCTTTCTCACTGAGCTCGGCTTCCCACCCGAGAAGGTCCTATGCGGATGTCTCTGCGACAACATAGCTGCTACCTTCATCGCCGCGATGTGCGGCGTTTCATATGAGGACGAAGCATATTGAGATCGACTGCCATTTCATACGACAGTACGTTGTTAACGGTACTATCTGTACCCCACACGTTGCTTCCGCACATCAGTTGGCAGACATCTTTACTAAGGCCCTACCAGGCCCTGCATATGAGACCATCGGATCCAAGCTGGGCATGTTTGACCTTCACGCTCCAGCTTGAGGGGGAGTGTTAAAGCCTCTCCTATTGGGCTGAAGCCCATTTTCCTCTCTCCTCTCTACTCTCTTTTCTCTCTCCTCTCTCTTTTCTATATATTTTCTATTTGCGCATGTATGGGTCACATCAAACCCTAGCCGTCAGAGGATTATCGTTTTTGTCTTCTTCTCTATCGTCTTCTTCCTCTCCTCTCCTACCTTCTAACAGTTATAATAAAAAATTAAAGAGTATAGGGATGAATAAGGGTCGAATTCACGGAGAAATAAAGAAAATTTTGAGATATCTTTCAAATTCGATCAAATCAGACCATGAATTGAGATGAGAAATTAGAGATTTTAGTGTATTAAGAAAGATAACTCTAATACGAATCCACGGAATCAAAAATCACTGAATTTGGATTCCAATTCGTGGAGAAATCAAGATTTGAAATTGAGATAGAAAATCGATCAGAAATATAAGTGAAAAACAGAAATTAAAACTAAATTAAACTAATCTACGATTCAAAATATAAATATAATGCTAAAAGAAGATGAATTAAGATGAAAACACTCAACCTAACCCCAAGTTGCACTCGAAATGATTCAATTAATCGCCGGATTCAAGGCTTTTCATTCCGCGATTTCGAGAACAAAGTTCAGTATTCAAGATGTGATTTGTTCCAATTCTCTCAACCAATTCTTGATTTCAAACACTCCACAGACATGAAAATGAGTCTAGAAGAGAAATAATTCAAAATATTTTTAGATTTTAGTGTCTAAATAGTTCGATTTGCTAAAAAATCCAAGAACAATCTTTCCCTCTAAGAACATTTTGATTTTATAGGCAAATTTGGGGCATAACCGTCAGATGCGTCGTTTCGATTGGATCAAAGACTGAGATTAAACATCATTTGGCGAATCGATGACTTTAAGTCGAGTCCATTCGATCTTCATCGGGCGATCACGATGAGTCCACGTGTCGATCAATGCATTTAATCTTGACCATTATAACTCTCCAAATCAACGGTTGAGATTAAATCGTCTTTAAATTGAATCGTCACCTAATCAGATGTTGCCACGTACCCCCGCGAGTAAGTGATATCCGACACACATGATTTAACGGCGTGATCGGACGCTTCTTGTTGCGCCACGTCACCTGCAACTAAAAAGAAAGATCAATAGTCCCACATGTAATAAATTAAGGCATTTCATTGCCTATTTAAGATAGATAAGCTTAATGGGTTAGCTTAAATCCGTTAAGAATGCTTTACCCATTATACAATCTCTCGCACACACGCACACATGCGCACACACCCGACACGTGTCACACACAGACGCCGCGAAAAATTCTAGAAATTCATAAAAATTGGAAAATTTATAACTTTCAAAATAGAACTCTAAATTAGTCCAAATTTATTTTTTAGAATCAAAAATTGAATCATCTATCATTATAAAAAGTCAAAATATTTAAATAAGAGGATAATTAATTTTAATTTAAAAAATACACTCATTCCTCCTAGGAAATAAATTTAGAAAAATAAATGAGTGTAAATAAAATATTTTCATCTTATCATTTAATCATAAAAAATATAATTATGATCTCAAATATAAATATGATTATTAGTACATTATTTAATCATGCATGATTATCCATAAAATGATATATTTTTATATCATGACATAAAATTACATCACTTGATAGAAATGCACTCAAAATATGATAACATGCATACATATAGAATCTTTAATGCCTTAAATTGTATTAATGATCATGTAAATTCATGTATAAATTGCATGTTATCAATAACATTCAAGAATTACATATTTGTCTTTATTGTCTCTATACTGATAGCAACTAGATTAGTTTTACTCATCCTATGAACCAAATCAAATAGTGATATTCTCATAAGATATTTGGATGCCCTTCTCGAATATCCCTTGAATAAGAATATTTAAAACATGTGTTTAATATTAGTGTTATTTATGTTATGATCTAATTATAATTTACTTAGTTAGTGCATACATTCATGGACTTCATTACAAATATCACCAAGAATGACAATGAATAAAAGTTCATTTTTATGAATATAAACGAGATATATTAAGTGTGATTGGCTCAGAGACTACATAATATCCATCACACTATTTGTACCTTGATCCGCAGAAATCTTTGCAAAAAAAATAACCTAGTGTATGGGGCTAAGTAGGAGAGGAGAAGAGGGATGCTTATTTAGGAAAATTTCTTCATGGATCCCTAAAACCTATGCTTTAAGGGCCTAATTTAATGAGTGTTATTTTTTATGAAACCCTAACTCATTTATACATTATGTCACCACATAAACCTTGTAGGTGTGACTTTCTAGGTCTAAATAGACATCCAATTAGTAACCCAATAGGCATAAAAACTATTCACTAGCCCATCCATTTTTTAATTTTAAATAAAATTAGAATAAATTACGTGTAGATCCATTTAATCAAATTCAATCGAGTTGCCAAAACTTTTTACTTTCTCTTTTAATGTTATTTTTCTCTCTTTACAAGCCTATATATAGGCCTAAAATTCCTTCTAAACAATTGGCTAATATTTTAATAGAAGTTTTCATTTTCCAAAGAGCTGCAGCCTATAGCCTTCACTACAAGAGATCCCAGCCCCATTTCCTCCATTTTGATCTCCTTCTCAAGATTTTTTGTCACTACTACTGTAGGTGCTTCCATGTTAGATCTGTCCTCTTGTCCTCCATTGGGTTCTCCATCATAAGATTTTGTGCCAATGTTACCACCCATGGATTCCACCACCACACTATATCTCATCATATTCCTTCATGCATCATCCAACATCACTCCTCTGTATAGAGTACTATGTCTCTCCATGAGGGATCTCCCAATCTTTAAGGCTGAAAAAATGGCCATTAACTCTATGCACTTTGTTTCATTATCTCTACTTACCTTGAACCAACATGTGGTACAATCTAGGTTCTTGTGCCTAGCTCTAATGGCAGTAACCGCAGGTGCCACACTCTCCTCTCCTACAAAAAGGTGCTATGAAAAAATCGTGGTCATCTTGTATCCCTAAAGTGCAATAAGATGGCTAGGAATGTTTGTGATTGCCTTGAACTATGTTCTTTATTTCTTTGGTAATTTTACTCATTTTTTCCCTAAAAAATATTTTTCTGCATCCCTCAACACCATGATTGATCTCTAGTACCACTATGATGTCTTGTACAATGAAAAACCTTCTGGATCCCAACAAAAAGGAAAAGCCTTCTTTGTTTCTACTGATTGATAGTAGCTTATATTCCATATCTTTGGTGTAATTGTGAAAATGTAGTTTTGATATGGGATAAATTGGATCTTTTCATAATTTCATATGAGTGCAAGATGAGGATATATATGTTGGTAAATAAAAATTTTAAATTATATTCTTTTGCATTTTAGGTCTATAATGAGATTTATTCATCATTTTATTGCTCCTCATACATCACTTCCTTCGATTCTTTAGGCTCATAAGAAATTTCATGTCATCTTCTTTTGGAATATATCTTTATATTTACCATCTTACACTATTTGGTGATTTATTGTACCACAATATGTCTATGTGTCAAAATCATCATGTTGGGAAATCAATCTTGATTTATTTGACTTGTATTAACGTCTAAACTTGATTTCATTATAATTTAAGTGGTTTTGGTTTTTCTTTGGTCCTTTATCATGAGTTTAACATATTTTTTAAATGAGTGCATGATTTAAGATTATCAATGATGCACTACTAATAAAATGTGTGGGTTTCAGTTGATGAAAGAGGAAAGTATTCTTTTGATATTTTGGTTTCTTGGATTTTGTCTCCTTGAAGAGAGAGAGAGAGAGAGAGAGAGAGATTGATAATGTGGTATTGATGCATTCATTTTCATCATTATAAATTGGTTTTAACACATAATTCTTGTTAATATAATGCACGTTATCATGTTTTTTTGATATTTTTGCATTCATCATTTCATTCCACTCATATTCCGAACTTGCATATATTTAGTACTAATTTGATGTAAAAATAAGTTCGATCATACATCATTCTTTTCAATTACTTATACTATGAGACTAACCCCATTTGACTCTTTCAAAGTCCAATGGTTGAATTCTCAAATATTTTGTGAGTTATTTGGATGTAGGGACATTGGTATGCAAGTAGGAAATATGGATATGAATGACAATAAGAGGGAAGAGGAAACAACTCTCCACCAAATTTGAAAACCAAGCCAACCATATTTTTATGAAATGTGGTAAATGAGGTTTGGATTTGGTAGATGGATCATCATAAGGTTTTTAGAATGATCTAAAGTTGGTTTAGAGTGAGTATTGGGTCAACCTCCTTATTTTTATGGAGGTTGGACCAAACATAATTTTTATTAAATGAGACCTTAATTTTTTCTCATGATTTTATATTTTTTTTAATGAAAGGATAGATGATTAAATTCTTGATCCAATGGAAAAAATTTCATGGAAAAAAGAGTTGTATTTTGTGAGATATTCAATTTCTAATTTTAGGGATTTTTCTAGAATTTTTTCTGAAGTTTTTAGAGATTTTTCTGATTTTGAGCATATTTACAAAAATGCCATTATGATTTTTGAAGTAGAAATTTATAAAAATGCCACTCCGAATTTTGAAGTAGAAAATTTATAGAAATGCCCCTCCGATTTTTTAAGTTTGAAATTTATAGAAATGCCTCTCTGCACGATCTAAATCAATACTTAAGATTTCTCTAAATTAAAATAACGTTATCTCATGATCTATATGGGGTTTTGAGCTAAAATTTTATTTCAAAACCCTCTATCCATCTATACCCTCGGATCAAAAAATTGAGCTGGGAAAAAATGATTTTAATAATTGGACTCTTTTACCCCTCTTTATACTCAAACCCTAGACCCTCCTATAAAAGCCTTCATTTTCTCCCTCCTTATATTTTTTGGCTCTCTCTTAGCATCAGGCTACTAGAAGGAAAGGGAGAGGAGTTCAAGGCCCAAGGAGGAGCATTGTTTGATGCTCAACCTTGTAGTGAAGAAGGGAGCAAGCAAAGATCTTGATCAGAGCGGATCGAGCATCACCTGGCCTAGGACGGGCACACCAATGGGGTTTGTGCAAATATCTAGATTCGATTTTGGCTTGGGAACATCTCCATATACAGTAGACATGTGCTTTATTTTTATTTTTCTTTTCCTTTTTCATTGATTGTAGTAGCTTTGATGTCATCTCCATGCGCATCTGTCACTCTCACCCTTGCCGTGCATTTATCCATTGCTACCGTCATATATTTTCTCATATTTCCATCATATTATCTCTATTTTCATCTCTATTAATCTAATTATCTCATCTCTTTTCTAATATCTATCTTAATTCTAAGAGAAAACTAAAATTATATCTCATACTCACCTCCACCTGCTCCATTCTAACTCACACATCTTCCTCCGCCCTCATCTTTCTTTTGAACACAACCTTATTACTTTAGCTCCTAGTAGATTTGACCCTTGTTGCACTATACTAAGTAAGGAACTATATTTTATTGCATGAAATCGACACACAACAATGACAAAAAACACATGCGATCGAGTTCATCAATAAGCAAGGTCAAATCCATAGGGCGCTTCTATAATGAGATTAGTGATGAGACGGGACCGTAAGGTCATCGATTTCACACGGTCTCGTGTCAAAAATAATACCGAATTTACCAATTTAAGGATTTAATAACAAATAGAGGGGTATAATAGTAAATAAGGGTCGAATCTACAAGAAAATAAGATATTTTCGAGAGATCTTTTAGAAATTGATCAAATTAGACGATGAATTGAGGTGAGAAATTAGGGAAAATGGTATATTTAGAAAGACAACTCAAAGATGTATCCACGGAATCAAAAATCACTCGATTTGGATTAGTAATCGCGGATAAATCAAAGAGCGAAGGGAGATGAAATTTCCAAAAATCGAAAGCTCATAAACCAAAATTAAAAACTAAATTAAGCTAAATTACGATCCTAAATTACAAATTGATGATACAAGACGATAGATTAGAGGGAAAACAAGTATTCTAACCCGAGATAATGAGCAAATCGATCCAATTGATCGCCGGATCGACGGCTATTCATTCCGCGAGTTCGAATGTGAACATCGGTGTTCAAGAGACAAATTCTCCTTGATCAATTGACAAAATCTCACTTTTAATCACTCCGTGGACGGAGAATCGAGTCTATAAGAGATTAGAAGTGAGAGATTCAAGGATAGATGCGTGTAGATAGGTCAATTAAGCAAAATCCTCCAAGAATGTCTCACAAAGATCGAATAACGCCTTATTTTATAGGCGAATTGGGCGTAACCGTTCGATGGATGCATTTAATCCTCATCAACAGTCTAGATTAAACGCATCTCAACGAACCGTTATGGTTAAATCCCAATCGTTGGATTGCGGATGGACGTTCCGATGAAGCTTGATGCGTGTGCGTTATAAAACGCATCAACTTGCGCACGTTGGATCACGATCTGACGATCGTGATGCATTTCCACGCGTTACATCTCGTCTGTTATAATTCCGCATTCAACCCACGTGCTCTGATGGTGATCTAGTGGACCTCACGTCCACTGCGTCAACGCGCAATGATGCGCGCTCTTTTAATCCCACGCATCTTATGAAGCCACGTGTCCTGCAAGTTAAAAACCGTGTGGAACTTAGTCCCACACGGCTAAAATAAATAAAAGGAGTCGATTTTATATTATGCGACGGAATGAGGGGTTAATAATTCTCTCCCGATAATTGGGAGACTATATGTACTATAACCCAACTATATATATAAATATAAATAGTGTCACATCGCCGCGTAGGCGTTGCGTGGGCCCATGTGGCGCTGTCACGTGGCCTTGAGTGCCACATCGCATCCACGTGGGACCCACGCAAAAATCAAACCCTTTTTGCCTTTTATTAAATTATTTTAAATGATTTAAAATTGAAAATAAATTCAGAAAAATCTGAAAAAATCCCAAAAAATTAGAAAAATCATAACTTTCAAAATACAACTCCAAATTAATCCAAATTTCTTTCATTTGATCTGAAATTTAATTATCTATCATTCTAAAAAGTGAAATTATTTAAATAAAAAGAGATTTAATTCTTATTTCAAAAATATATTAATTTCTTAAAGATTTTAACTTTAGAAAATTAAATGAATGTTTATAAAAATGATTTCTCTCATTATTTAACTTTAAAAACCACTTATAATCTCAAGTAAAGATAGGTTATGAAATCATTTATCTTTAATTCATCATAATTAACCCTAAATTAACATATTTTGAGATTATAGCTTAAAATTGCATGAAATGATAGAAATGCACTCAAAGTATGATAACATGCGTACAAATGGAATGTTTTTATGCCTTATTTTGCATCAATAATCATGTTTTATCATGTTAAGATTGCATGTTATCACACCCCCCAACTTAATTGATTGCCAGTCTCTTAGCAATTTCCTATAGAATTTCCTTAGAAAGTCCTTTCCACTTCTCAATCGTACTACTAAAGAGGTGAAATGTATAAAGTATGATTACTCTTCCTCATAGTATCGACCATAGTGATCTAGATTTCATTTCTAGGTTGACTTCTTTAGTGCATATTAGGGTAGTGCTCATCGGCTAATGCTCGAGTCTAATTCTCAACTGTGATCGAGGTGAGCATATCTAGGGTTTAATGCTATGGGGATGAAAAGATCCTCACACTCTCATGAGCAGATGTAATCCTTACCCTCTCCATAGATTCATCACTCCTTCCTCAAAATGGAGGCTACTTAATGTATTAGAATTCCCCTCAACTTACCTTCCTCCTAAAAAGAGTGCAATTGCAAAGGTATTCCTATCTTTAGGATGCAGCGTTTGAGGTGGTTGAAAGAAAATTAAAGACACTATATCTAAAGGAATGATGGGGTTAAAAGCAAATATGTGTGTAAACAAAATGGATTTTTAAAAGCAAAGGTGGTACCACTTATGATAATTTTAGCTCCCAAATGATGTGGATGGTGATGGATGGTAGGGATAGATGGAAATGGTAGAGATGGTGGTGGAAGAAGAGAAGATATTCCTCTAACTTATTCTCCTTCTTTTCACTTCTTCTATTTCTCTCTTTTTCTTTCTTTTTCTCCTTCCTTTTTCCTTGCCTCTTTCTTTTCTTTTTCTCTTTTTTTTTTTTTGTTTTGTTTTTGTAACTATTTTTTTTCTTTTTCAAAGATACTTCAAAATTTCAAATGAATTTACATGAAATAGGGATATGGAGGAGTTGTTTCGTGGAGGTTTGGAGAGAGTTTGCCAAAATGTGAAGTGTAATGTTTGAAGGGATATGTACATGTGAGAGGAATGTGGAGGAGATGTAATGGATATTTGAGTCACTTGGGAGTGTGATTATCATAAGTGAGGCCAAAAATGGGTGTAACTAATTAACTGGAATGGAAAATTGGAACTAAATGCCTAATAGGGCAAAGATATGTGCCTCAAAAATTATGGATCATTGCACTCTTTTAAGGGAAAGTTCGGAATTGAGGAATTCCCACACTAAGTAGGTTCGGCTGATGTAAGGTAGGGGATAGGAATTTTGCTTGAACTTCACTCAAAATCTCTCCATTTCAATCCCACAGCAGTTCAACCTTCTGATTACTCATTTTTCCTCGGTGCCTTGTTAGATACCCAACCCCAAAGAAGTCAACCACTACGAATAATCCTATGGTTTATCTAGATCACTTGATTTTATTACTCAAAATGTAATTTTTTGGGCTATAAGGCCCTCATTTCTACATCTTTAGTAGACAAGATCTCAAAACTTTCAAGACTTCTAAGGTGGAGAAGAGTGGTAAAAATTTGGAAAAAAGGAGTTTTTAGAATTTAGAATTTTAAAATTTTTGAAAAATTGTTAAATTTTTAGAAGTCTTCACCCCCCAACTGAAACTCTTCATAGCCCTCAATGAAATTACTATGCTCATGAAGAAAGATAGCAAGAATAATGATCATGGCATGAAAATGATGATAAAAATGTGGTGAGGAGAAAAGGGTTTAGAAAAACTCATTTGGGCTTTCTGATGCTTGTTCAAGGGATTTCTCGCATGTGCGCCTTTCATAATATAGTTCTTCGAGAATGTATTTATTCTGCAAAAACTAAAGGAAAAACACAAAAAGGATAACTTTGGGCTGCCTCCCAATAAGCGCTAAGTTTAACGTCTTCAGCCAGACCCATTTAAGCTCATATTCTCCAAAAATTGGTGTGATTATTTTGAATAAAAAAACTTGATGCATGGTAAGAAAATTCCTTTTTATAAAAAATAAATCATTTACTCTATGATTTGAAAGTGAAATTTAGAATTTATGCATGAAATTCAAATCACATCTTCAAATTAGATTCATGTAATCACAATGTATTAGAGATAATATATTATATATTATATTATCTATATAAATATAGAGATATAGATATATTTTCTAGAAAAATTTTCTATCGATTGAGCGGTTGAAATTTAGATCACTTCGAATCTATCATGGCCTAAGTCTATGCAGAGCATGGCTTCGATGCGGCCTAGGACGACGAGAGACTCTAAATAACCCGTAGTACAACAGGCTTTTTCGTATAGAATCGTGAATTTCAATAAAGATAAAAAAAATTAAACAATGATTTAGAAAAACAAGTCATGCGTGATTCCATGAGAGCTCAGCCCTCTCAAAACAATACTTGTGAGCAATAGACCGTAATCCTTAGAAGAGGTAAAATTACTTAAGATGGCATCGAGTTGAGGATCATTTAAGATAAATTTCATCTTCAGAAGGCATTAGAACATGATTTCTAATTGAATGACATCTCATGAAATTAATTAATATCTATATATAATTATAATTATCAAATAATTACAAAGATCATACCTGGGTGTCGATATACGTGAGTGCTATGCGGTCTTAACACGATTTTGAAAAATGATCGCCAACAATTCTTAGGAAAGGGGTCGAAATCACTTGTTCTTGTCGAATTAAGGATCATAAAGATGGAATTCACTTTGAATCACTCAAATTATGATCGATGCGAGTTAGATTCAAGAAATAAAAAGAAAAATTAGATGTTGACCAAGTCCAAATTGATGAATTTTCTCAAAAATACGCCTTAATTTCCCGGCAACGACGCTATTTGACAAGACAGAGACCGCGAGGTCGTCGATTTCACACGGTCTTATGTCAAAAATAATACAAATTTATCAATTTAAGGATTTAATAAGAAATAGAGGGGTATAGTGGTAATTAAGGGTCGAATCCACAGGGAAATAAGGTATTTTCGAGAGATCTTTTAGAAATTGATCAAATTGGACGATGAATTGAGGTGAGAAATTAGGGAAAATGGTATATTTAGAAAGATAACTCAAATATGTATCCACGGAATCAAAAATCACTCGATTTGGATTAGTAATCGCGGAGAAATCAAATAGCAAAGTGAGATGAAATTTCCAAAAATCGGAAGCTCATAAACCGAAATTAAAAACTAAATTAGGCTAAATTATGATCCTAAATTACAAATTGATGATACATGACGTTAGATTAGAGGGAAAACAAGTATTCTAACCCGAGATAATGATCGAATCGATCCAATTGATCGCCAGATCGATGGCTATTCATTCCACGAATTCGAACGTGAACATCAGTGTTCAAGAGACAAATTCTCCTTGATTGATCGACAAAATCTCACTTTTCATCACTCTGTGGATGCAAAATTGAGTCTAGAAGAGATTAGAAGTGAGAGATTCAAGGGTAGATGCGTGTAGATATGTCGATTAAGCGAAATCCTCCAAGAATGTCTCACAAAGATCGAATAACGCCTTATTTTATAGGCGAATTGGGCGTAACCGTTCGATGGATGCATTTAATCCTCATCAACAGTCTAGATTAAACGCATCTCAACGAACCGTTATGGTTAAATCTCAATCGTTGGATCGCAGATGGACGTTCTGATGAAGCTTGATGCGTGTGCATTATAAAACGCATCAACTTGCGCACGTTGGATCACGATCCGACGATCGTGATGCATTTCCACGCGTTACATCTCGTCTGTTATAATTCCGCATTCAACCCACGTGCTATGATGGTGATCTAGTGGACCTCGTGTCCACTACGTCAATGTGCAATGATGCACGCTCTTTTAATTCGATGCATCTTATTAAGCCACTTGTTCTGGAAGTTAAAAACTTTGTGGAACTTAGTAACACAGGTAAAAGAAATAAAAGGAGTCGAGTTTATATTATGCGACGGAATGAGGGGTTAATAATTCTCTCCCGATAATCGGGAGACTATACGTACTATAACCCAACTATAAATATAAATATAAATAGTGTCACATCGTCGCGTAGGCGCTGCGTGGGCCCGCGTGACGCTGCCACGTTGCATCCACGTGGGACCTGCGCGAAAATCAAACCCTTTTTGCCTTTTATTAAATTATTTTAAACGATTTAAAATTGAAAATAAATTCAAAAAAATCTAGAAAAATCCCAAAAAATTAGAAAAATCATAACTTTCAAAATACAACTCCAAATTAATCCAAATTTCTTTCCTTTGATCTTAAATTTAATTATCTGTCATTCTAAAAAATTAAATAATTTAAATAAAAAGAGATTTAATTCTTATTTCAAAAATATATTCATTTCTTAAAGATTTTAACTTTAGAAAATTAAATGAATGTTCATAAAAATGATTTCTCTCATTATTTAACTTTAAAAACCACTTATAATCTCAAGTAAAGATAGGTTATGAAATCATTTATCTTTAATTCATCATAATTAACCCTAAATTAACATATTTTGAGATTATAGCTTAAAATTGCATGAAATGATAGAAATGCACTCAAAGTATGATAACATGCATACAAATGGAATGTTTTATGCCTTATTTTATATCAATAATCATGTTTTATCATGTTAAGATTGCATGTTATCAATTAGACATTCAAATAAAAGGCGTGAATGAGACAGGTAGAGATGAATGTTAGCAATAATTATCAAGTTTCTCTTTGAAATAAGAGAGAAATCAAAATTTAAATGGAAAATTCAGATAAAAATAAATGACATGGGGATGAGATGATAACAAGGTGAGACAAGTTTTTGGTGCTAAGAGGTGAGGCTTGACAAGTTCTCCAAGGTTTTGATCAAAAAAATCGATTTCAGCGGAAGATGTTGAATTAAAACATTCAATAGAGTTGAAGCACCAAGATTAGATGATCTTATCATCTATTCTAGATGAACTTAATATTTATTATAGAATAAACTCATACTTATAGGGATCATCTAAACGAGTTCTTCAAGCTGTTCAGGCGTCTGGCCTCTACCGGTATCCATGTAATTGCTAGACGATTAGATCTTCTCTGGAACACTCATCACGAAGAGAGTAAGAGAAGAGACGAGAGAGTTTTCCACTAGGCTCGTATGAGCACCCGTATTATGATCATTCTCTTCCTATTTATAGACTTTGAGAATATGAACTTTTCATAAAAACTCTTATATTTATATCCCACCAGTTAATGACTCTATTGACCCAATAACACTTATTTGTCTTTCTTATCAATTAACTATATCAAAAAATAGATTAATTAAATAAGAATCGATTTAACCCAATCGGCATGTTGAGTTGTTAGCCCCACGAGTGCCGTGGTTGACAACGTGCTCTAGGAGATATGGAGTAAATAAGAACTTCTTCATTGAACCCGGTTGTCATCGATTACCGTGTATGTATTATCTTTCATTGACACAAGACTCATGAATGACTTAAGCGATGGTTAACTGGCAAACCTTAATGCGTCACTCAATTTAGTATTGATGCGAGTAGGAAATCATCAAGAAAGAATTCTCTAATATTTCGACTACCTTGGACAAGGATTTAACCGTATCTCATTCATTGAGTCAATATCCTCTTATACCAAAGTCAAATGATCCCATCTTGACCACTCAATCATCTACAAGGATTTCATGTCGTATCCAATTTATGACGTGTTGGAGATCTAGTGGCTAGGGATCTATAAGTCATAGTCAAAACACGATCATCCATTAGATGTCTTTGGTGTCTTAGGTCAAAAGACCACGTACACAATTGTGACATGAATAAACTTGATTGATAGTTTAGTAGAATACCATTAAGGGTTTCATACGAATCAATTCATTGAACTCTTTCTCTAAAGATCACTTACTATATATCCTTAGTGTCTCTACACCGATGGCCATAGGATCAATTATACTCATCATATGAGTTGGATAAAATAGTTTTTTTTCTAAATAATTTTATGTCCTTGAATATCCCATGAATAGGAATATTTATAACATATGTTTAAAGCCGTGTGATCACTGTACTATGATCTCATCATAATTCACTAGATCATTACATATGTTCATGGATTTTATTGCAAACATCACACAAGAACGATAATGTATAACAGTTCATTTCAATGAATATAAATGAAAGATGAATCTATGATTGTCTTGCAAGCCACATAATATCCATCAGTCGACAGTAGCAACGAATTGATGTGCAATGATAGAGAGAGGGAGAGATGTGAGTGTCGATGATGTCAAAGCTAATATATTAAAAGAAAATAAAAATAAAAATAGAATATAACTTTAAAATTTATGGAGATGATCACAAGCAAGAATTCGATCTCGATTATTGCACAAACCCTGTCGCAATGCCAGTCCTAAGCCAGGGGATGCTCAGGCCGCTTTGATCGTGATCCTTTCTTGATTTCTTCTCCACAAAAATATTTCGCATTAAGCAATTCTCTCCTTAGGCCTTAACCTCTTTCCTCTTTCTCTTGGTTTCCTGATACTAAGAGAAGCCAAAAACAAGTGAGGAGAGAGAAAATAGAGCCTAATATAGAGAGGGTTTTTGGGATTCTAGCTGACCAAGGGTTGAGATCTTCCACCCTTGTGATCAAGGGCAAAGATTTACCACCCCAAGGATGTCCAAGGTTTGGTTTACCTCCTCAAATAGATAACCTTACCCCTTAATGAGGCAGCCTTACCCCTTTCTAAAAAAGGGGTGAGGAGGTAATTACTCCCCTTTTTAGGGATATGGGCCCACCTCCTTAAAAGGTGGCTCCCAACTTCTTCCTAAATAAGGAGGACATCCACCTTAAGAGGGTGACCTCCACTTCATTTTACATAATTTAATTTTAAATTTTTTTAATATGGTTTGGTCATTCTTTCCTAAAATAGATAAAGTTGACTAACTTTGACTTACCTTGACTTATCTTAGTGAAGCGGTTGCCCCAAAAAGATAGGATGATCCCAATAATCATTTACAAAATGAATTTGACTAATTTTGACCTTTCTTCACACCTTTGAACACCATGAACCTTAATTACACCCTTTGACATCATGGAATAAGAGTTGATATAGCCCCTAAAATGGTGAAGAGTTCATTTTCTCCTCTCTTTCATTAAAATTTGCATCCATGTTCTTCCATATGTTTTCTTATGTCTTGAATTAATAAAACTCATAAAAATGTGATAAGTCAACCACTTGAATTCAAAGAAGTCAAATGGGGTTCGTCTTCAGATATGAAAATCAACGTAATGATGCAAAACTAGATACAAATTAAGTACATAAGTGGAATAACATGATGAATGCAAAAACATAATAAAAATATGATAACATATATTGTGTTTGAAAGAATTATGTATTCAATATTTTTATAACGATAGAAATAAGTGCATCAATGACACATTATTATGAAGCTAAAAAATGATGAACATGAATGAAAAATTAAGCCCTTGGAGAATCTTATTGCTCCGATAACTTGTGAGAAGAGAGAATAAGCCAAAATAGGCTATGTATAAGAAAGGTTTTAGCTCATTATAAGAAAGAGGCCTATGTATAAATGAATAAGTGGGGCCCACAACAATAGCATCTATATGAGGTACAATCTTATGATCCAACAAATAAAATAGAAGAAGTGAAAACATACACATGCCTTCATAGTTTTTATATTATGTCAAATAGTTTCTTAATTATGCACTTTTACCATACTATTTATAAATTACCGTAGTATCATTGTTGAAAATTTTAGATAAATTTACATTTTATTTTCCTCTGGAGTAATTATCTTATGTAAAAAATGATTCAACAAGGTCATTCTATTTTCAACCATTTGACTTTAGCCTTTTTTTATGACAGAAAATAATTCAAATTTTGAATTCATTTAACATCATTTGACTATGCATATACCTAAAATTTTGAGTTATTGAATGAAGAAAATCAATTCATTATTTTTTTAAACCCTAATCATCTTTAGAATCCGTGATCTTAATTAAGAAAACATAAGAATGCATTGAAAAGTGATGAATTTTTTGTAAAGAGAAAAATAATATAAACACCAGCAATGCTCATTTATTTTTTTTAAAATGTCCCATTAGGTGAATCAATTCAACCATGTATGACCCAGTTAACTAATTTTTGTTATTGACGATAAATATTCTAACAAAAAATATCTTATATATTTTTTTTAAGTTTTTAGTTATATAATTTTAAATATTCTCTCTTTCTCTCTCTCTCATTCTCCAACTCTCGATGAAAGAAGTTTATGAATCGGAATAGCAAATGGAAAGGAGATCCCGGAACTTCTGGGGAGGAGATGGTGTCATGGAAGCCGCCCCTTATTTTCCAATCCAAGCTTCTCTGTGCCTCCCTTCTCTACTTGGCTACCTCCATCTTCATCACCCTGAACGTCACTTTCTCTCAGATCGGCTGTCTCTTCCGCCTACCTTTCCCTCTCTACCCCAATCTCCACCGGCGTCTGGAGGAACCACTCTTCTCCTACCCACCAAACTATGGCGAGCGAAAACACGCCTTTCCATCGTCTTCAACCTCAGCTTCTTGCGATTCCGCAGTACCATTTCCTGGTCCGGATCGAACCTGCAGAAAGAATTTTTCTTGCGCAGAAAACTTTTTGACGTGGGTTTTTTTGCTCCAGATTACATGGCGGCGTTTGCGGAGATCCAGAGGATAACAAGTAACTCGACTTACTCTTCACGCTTTGAATATTTGCAAGGAAAGAAGGCGACTTTCGGAGGGAATTTGTCGATTAATGAAAGAAAATCGTTTTTCGATTTGGAGAATTATGGAGGTGATGGTGCGTCGTTGCCGTCAGTCCCTTGCGGATTTTTCAAAGAATTTCCTCTCCGTCTATCAGGTGATTGTGAAATTCTTGTTCGTCAATTTGTTCATGTTGCTGTTCTTGTTTCATTCTTTTCTTGTTCTTGTTCTTGTTCTCGTTCTTGTTCTCGTTCTGTCATATCTTTTTCTTGCTCTTGTTCTTCTTCCATTGTTTTTTGGTTCTGCTTCTTCATCCTTCTCCTCCTCCGCTTCTTCGTCTTCTAACCACCATTGTTTTCATACTCTTGTTTTTCTTTTTCTTCTTTTTATGGTTCCTTTTGCTTCTGCTTCTTTTCTGTTATTCGCCTTCTTTTCCATTAAGTTACAACTATTATAATTATTCCTTCAGAAATATCTCTCACTTCTCCTACGTCTACAACTATTTGCCCCTTCTACTGGTCATTCCTCTTCTCGTTTTCCCCTTCTGAACTCCTCTTCTTTTTCCCTCTATTATTATTCACCATTCATCTGCTCTATTATTCTAGGCATTTACAAGCATTAACTGCATGATTCGCAGACAAAGCGGCAATGGAGAGATGCAGAGGCGTGGTGGTGGTCTCAGCCATCTTCAACGACCACGACAAGCTAAGGCAGCCAAAAGGTCTCGGCGTCAAAACCCTAGAAACCGTTTGCTTCTTCCTCTTCATCGACGACCCCACTCTCAACTCCCTCATCGCTAATCACATACTCCCCTCAGCTCAACAGCCAAAACAAGTCAATCAAGAACACGGCGATAGAACATCAAAAATAGGAGTCTGGCGCATAGTCAAACTTCCCACAAAATTTCTCCCCTACTCCAACCCTGCCATGAACGGCGTCATTCCAAAGCACCTTCTTCACCGTCTCTTCCCAAGGGCAAAATTCAGCATCTGGGTTGACGCCAAAATTCAATTAACAGCTGACCCACTTCTCCTAATTCACTCTCTACTCATCTCAAATGAAGCAGATGTGGCATTATCTCAGCACCCTCTTAACCGTCACACCATGGAGGACGCCATAGCTACTGCTAGATGGAGGAAGTGGCCGGATATCCATCACTTGAGAGATCAGATGGAAGCCTACTGCGATAATGGACTACAGCCTTGGTCTTCCTCCAAGCTTCCTTACCCAACAGGTGCATGAACTAAAAGAAAATTAGGGTTTTCTTTCTAAAGCACCCTAACTCCACAGGTAAAAAAATATTAGAAAATTAGAGTATATAACAAAATTAGGGTTTCCTTTATGAAGCACCTTAAAATCCACTGGTGAAAAATAGAAGAAAATTAGGGATTCCTCTATGAAGCACCCTAAATCCCCAGGTGAAAAAATAGAAAAAATAGAAGAAAATACAGTGTTCCTGTAAGAAGCACCCTACATTGCAGGTGAATAAAATAAAATAAAGTAGAATTAGGGATTTCTTTTTGAAACACCCTAACTCAATAGGTGATTGAAATAAAATAAAGTTAGGGTTTTCTGACGAAGTCTAAGTGTGTCAAAATTTTCAGATGTTCCGGATACTGCAATGATTATTCGTCGCCATGGGGAGAGGAGTGATTTGTTTTCTTGCTTGCTGTTCAACGAGCTGGATGCGTTCAACCCTAGAGATCAGCTGCCGTTTGCCTACGTCAGAGACTTGATGCAGCCCAAGGTGAAGATGCATATGTTTTCTGCAAAAGTACTGGAGCAGATCACGGTTGAGTACCGGCATAACCTAAAGGAAAGCGGCGGCGGAGTGAGGCAGAGAAGAGGCTCTTTTCTGGGTCTCCATGGGAGCAAATGCGAGGGATATCTCAGAAAAATGTGGGGGGAGGATTCGAATGATGGAGAATGAAAATGAAATTCTCGGTGCAATTCTGACCGGAATTTTATTCCCATGTCCGTTACAAGTGAAGAGAAACCCAAGAGATCCGGATAATTTCAGAAAAACCCAGAAAAAAAGAATTATTCCATTCACAATGGTAGATATTACTAATTTTCCATGAGGATGTCTGTGAAAATGAATGGGTAAAACAATACCAAATTACAAGACAATAAATTAATAATTCTTAAATGGGAAACCAATCGAATTTCTATGCCCGTGAAATGAGTAGATTGAAACATCTAGCCATGTTTCTTACAATAGTTGTCCAATATTTTGAGATAAATAAATCATTAGCCTCTAAGATCATCGACTTGATAATAATTAATAAAATTAAGTAGTCTCTAAAGGAAATAGATTTACCATAAATATATGATATATTATTGACAATGTAATGTTTAATATTTTAACATAAGTGTAAGTGATGTAAAGGTGGCCTTTGCTTTTGTGATGATTCCAATTGATCAAGATTTTATATCAGAAGTAGTCAAACACTAAATAATATTATTTTCTTGAAATTGACTATTTCATGAGGTATATATGATATATTTAGTCATTGTTCTTACAAATGGCTATAATTCATTTAATAGAATGCAAAATATTTAGGCATGGACAATAGAGTGCATAATAATTAGGAAATTTCATAAGTTTTGCAAAACATGAGATTTTACATTTTAAAAAGTATTTAAAAGTATTTCCCTTCTAAAATGGGAAACACAAAACAATATTTCTTGAAAACGTTGATCATGACCTACATATAGAAATCCCTTTATAATCACATTTTAACAGTATTTATATGTATGATGTAATGTGAAGACAGTGCTTGAGGTTAACCTCTTGCATTTCAAATCGTAATTAATAGTAAGAGATTTATTTTAATTGGGTTAGTCTCGGTCTTAGGATAAATGCCAGATCCCATAATTTAAGAGTTGGTATGATTTCTTGGCCAAAGCTACATCAGTTTTTAAAAAATAAAACTGAATAAGCAGAAAAATATTGATAAAAGGAGAAAAATTAGAGAAAATAAGAAAATGAAAAAGAGGAAAAAATAGGAAAATAGAAGGGAAGACAAAATGAAGTTGCTTTTTTGTCTGATCAGTCTCAAAGACGCGAGAATTTCTATTCCGCAACCAACTCTCTTTTGCTATCCACTACCTCTTTGGCCTCATTCGACTATTATTTTATCTTCTTGTTCCTTCATTTGGCACAATCACCGTCATCTCCCCATTTCCTTCATCACCACTGAATAGAACGGAAAAATACTATCATCTGTCTAGAAACATCTTTGTCTACATCACCATCACTCTTCCCTATTTCTTATGTGGACATTGTTATGTCACATCTCAAATTCTCCTCTACTATTGTGTACATCATTTCTAGAGAGAGAGAGAGGTCTCCGTCAAATCTCTCAAACAATCTTTATAAGCAACAACAAAAAAAAGTATCGACAATGAATGAGAGTGCCCCCATAAAAAAGAAATGCACATGCATGGGAGTCCACAAAAGTATCCTCATTGGCCCAAGGCACCCCACACATGACATGTACACATGCAAGAGATGTGCACATGAATGTGAGCATAAGAGAAATTAATTTTTGGCATGAAATTTCAAACATTTTGTTGTTGGCATCTCTATATCTCTCCCTCTCTGTGTGTAGTCCTCTCAACCATCCACATATTGGATACTATGTCACCAAACTCTCTCTCTCTCTCTCTCTCTCTCTCTCTTCCTCCTTTAGTGTATTCAGTTTATCACATTGGCACCTCTGAAATTGTGATACCAACATCTAAAATCCTGCATAATTGATATCTATGATGCTAGGATGGAAACATCTAGAATGCTACACCATTGACATATCTTGCTCGGCGTTTCTAAGTTTCTACCCCAGAAAAATATCAAATGCTTGGCAATTGACCTCTATAATCCTAATTCACCAAACGGTTATAATTTCATGCCATTGAAATATATGATGCCATGCCATTGGCATATCAAATGTTTGTATGCCAACATCTATCATTATGTGAGAACATAATTACTAGATTATCTCATTGGCTGCATTGGAAGCACATATCATGTCACACCTTATTGAGAGTAGCCATCTCCTTGATTGGTCAATTGAGTTGCCAACTCCACAATGGCTCACTATAATGTCACTCTTTGGCATCAACTATATTATTCTTTGAATTTCAATAATCCAGCCTAAGAATGTATGTATGTATGTATCCATACTCCAGCTTAAAGGAGTGTGAAAGCCACGAGGTCCCAACACATCTCAGTCTCTATCTTGTCTTTTATGTAGTCATGTACTTGGCCTTCTCATGTAACCCTTTTAATGCTCTAGCACATCTCTCATGAATTTTCTTAGAATACAATTAATTGTAGAAGGCACATCAAGAACGTGTGATCCAAATGGAGATTTAAAGAAAAGTTATTTTTGATCAAGAGAAAGTTATAAATAATGCTTCATGGTCGAAGAAGTCTTCATCCCTTATTTGGGGAAAGACCATCTTGACATCGTCATGGGTCATTCTAGATCTTCATCAAACAATTTCAAGATCAAGAAATATTCTAGAGTAAAAAATTATTGTGCCTTTCATTAGCACAAAATTATTGCAATCTTGATAATTTTATTACTATGATATTAGAAAGTGAATTTTTAATTGCATTTTAATCTTCAAGGCTTACAATCGAAATGAGGCAATCCAAAAAACCTATTACAGGAGTTTTTCTACTATTCACTTGAATAAAATAAATCCAATCAATGTATTCAAGGTACATAAATCTTTGTCACTTCATAAATATCAAGGGTACCTTTGACTTCACTAATTAAGAGAGAGAAATTCAGGAAATAGAATCACATTAAGAGAGAGAAATTCATGAAATTGTATTTAAGATTTTTTGAATTATCATTGCAATAATACACTCATCATCTTAACTATAAAGTGCATATAACTTCCTAGAATTTTGGGCTGAGAGAGGCAAAGGCGAAACAAAAGGTTGCATGTCTTTGTGGCATTTGGATGCGTGTTGATGAGCACACTAGTCCACATGGCATAATGTGTTTTTAGATGGCTAGATAAGCTTGAAATTGAATCCTGTCCCCTAAATATTTTTGGGTTAAGATTCTCATAAAACTATGTGACAAATATTAACTTCTGGATTATAGAATGACGTAACAAATCAACACCCAAGATAATTCTCTTAAATTTTTAATTTCATCCTAGACTAATGAATTTTGTGACCTATGATCATGGGTTTAGAATGAAGATCAACTGCTCATTTTAAATTTCGAATTTTTTTCCAATATTGGTGCCTCATCATCCACCAAAAATTCTCTCCCAAAATTTAAATATGAAATTTATAATTTATGCAATTTACCCATAATTAAGAAGCTCGAAATGAAATGAAAATGGTAAGCATGTGTTTACTTTCAATGGGTACTTGTGTCACACCTGTTTATGCACCTTGTGATGCTACTTAGGCACCCACCTACATACATGAAATCACTTTAAGAACCTCATTAACATTATCTTGTGATGTAACTATTCTTGTCAATTATATGCCAGCATTTCCATGCTAATGGTCTTGGCTATTATTTTTTTAATGCATAAGAAATCTCAATAATTGAAATAAGTAAATCAAGAAAATTTTTGAAGCACAAAGCCAATGGATATTGGCACATGCAGCCTTAAGGATTAGATGATGTACAGAAAAGGGCTCATTTACAAAATATGAGTAAAGAATATTGATGCAAGGCTCAACGATAACATGCAATTTATACTTGGCATAATTCATACCATTCCTATGCATGTTATCATACTTTCAATACATATTTATTATTCTATGTAATTTACATGAAATATTTCAATATGTATTATTTTCAATGCAATATTTTAAGGGTTAATCATGTATAACGAAAATTTGAACTGTAACTAGATTATCCCCATTTATCATTGAGATTTTATATGATTTTTTTATAAAAACAGAAAAGAAAAATATTTTCATATACTCTCATCTATTATTTAGTTTTATTTTTCAAGAAAGATAAGTGTATTTTTGAGATAAAAAATTATTCTCTTCTTATTTCTTAAATTAAAATGCATAGAATGATAGATTATTTAATTTATGATAAAAAATGGATTAAAATAGAGTTTTATTTTAAAATATATGAATTGTCTAATTTTTAGGGATTTTTCTAGAATTTTTCTCAATTTAGTTTTTAATTATTTTTGAATTTTTAAAATTAAAATCATTAAAAATTAACATTTATAAGTATGGGCTAATGTGGCATGTATGTTTGCTTGTCACCACTTGGTACGATGTAAGGACTCTACTTTGCATACATGGCGCGTGTTTGGAGAGTGTTATTTGTGTAAAGTGCCCTTAATGAGCTAATATGAATTAAGAAGATAGGTAGCCTACTTATACTTGCACATTTTTGTTATATTTTCAATATGGGACTATGTGTATTTTATTTTTATCGCAGGTGACATGGAGCAATGAGGGACTTTCGATTTCCGGATTTAATTGCGACCATTGATGATGACTTAAGTTGAGGGGTACGTGGTCATCTCTAATTGGATGATGATTAATCTTATAACTCGCAATGGATCCTAGCCATTCTTTGTGAGAGTTATAATAATCGAGATTACATGCGAAGCACTCAAATGCATAAGATCAAAATTTGACAGATGTGATTGCTCAATGTTCCCTCTTCACGCGATGATGTGGCAAAATCTTGAAACTCTATCATAGATCCTATGGCAAGGACTTAACAACATCAATTCACATCCTAACATTTCATCTTTAGCTCTATTTATACTCTCTCTCTCTCTTCGACGAACGATGTGTTCCTCGATATTTCGACATCCAATCCTTGAATCGCTTGTTTCAATCATGTTCTAGACTCACTTCCGCATTAGAGGAGAGCTTGAAGTCAATATTTCATGAAAAAAATAAGGAGAATTCACCACTTGAAATCCAAAGATTTATTTTCAAAATTATGGAATGAATAGCGTTGATTTGATGATTAATTAGATCATTTTGAGTGTGATTTCTAGTTAGATTTTGTGTTTTCCTCATAGTTCTGCACATTTAGCATTAGATTTTAATTTCAATGCATAGTTTACGTTAATTTTAACAAATTTTAACACTTTCTTTCTCTTCTCGTGCAATATTCTTTCTCTCACCTTTGTCTGTTATTTCTCCAAGGATACATATCTGAATTAAGTCATTTTTGATTCTATGGATAGATCTTTAAGTCTTCTTTTGAAAATTTATATTTTTCCATAATTTCTTACCTCAATTCATTCTCCATTTTTTTAATCAAATTTGAAAAGATCTTTAGAAATAATGTGAATTCTCCATGGATTCAACCCTTACTCACCTCTACATTAAAATTTTCTTATTTAATCTTGAATTTGAGTGAGTTTCATATTTCTTTTTTCATGTGGGCGTGTGTTTTTGACGACTGCATGATCATGCATCATCACTCAACTAACTATGGTTTAAAAAGAAGTGAAAGTTTAGGTAAAGGTTAAGAAATGTGAAAGATCACAAAATCTATAAGTCATGGCTTCACAAACTCTAGCATTGCCTCCATGGAAAACCATGAGATTACTCTTCACCTAAATACTTCGATGCCATGAGGATCTTGATCACCTACTCCATAATTCTAATGCTCATGAATTTTAAAAACTATGTCCAATACATTGATGTATAAAGGAGTGGAAAAATTCATAGGTTTGCAAGTTTCTTGATATTTTTTAACTTGATCACTTTTTACTTAAAGAGCCAATTAATAACATGCATTTTATACATGAATTTACATGATTACTAATGAAAATAAAGGCATTAATTATTCCATTTGTATGCATATTATCATATTTTAAGTACATTTCTATCATTTTACATAATTTCATGTTATGATCTAAAAATACATCATTTTATGGATAATTATGCATGATTAAACATTATGATTTAATCCTACTTATATTTGAGATCATAATAATATTATCATGATTAAAATGATAACATAAAAGATGTTTATTAACACTCATGAATTTTTATAAATTTATTTTATAAGATAAACGAGTGTATTTATTTAATTAAAATTGATTCTCTTGTTCTTTTAATATTTTGACTATTTAAAATTATAGTTATTCAATTTCTGATCCCAAAAAACAAATTTGAATTAATTTGGAGTTGTATTTTGAAAGTTATGATTTTTCTAATTTTTAGGAATTTTCTGGAATTTTTCTGAATTTATTTAACTGTATTCTCGATTTTAAAATGATTAAAAGAATTAAAAAATATTTTATATTACCACGTGCTGATGTGGCGGAGCAAAGCCATGTGACGACGCGTGGACGTGTGTCTGTGTGACACGTGGATACGCGTGTGTGCGTGTGTGCGTGACGTGTGTGTTTGACACGCATATGTGTGCGTGACACGTATGCGCCGATTTATAAATGGGTTAGGAGCATCCGTAATTCGATTTAAGCTAACCGCTTAAATCTGTAGATGTTATAAACCCAATTAAAATCTTTAAAATATTACGTGTGGGATTATGCTCTTTTCTATTTTATTTCAGGTGACGCGGCGACGCATGAGACATACCATCGCGTGATTTAATCACGTGCGTTGGATGTCACTTACTCAAGGGGTACGTGGCATCATCCTAAGAGATGTTGATTCAATTAAATCACGTTTAATCTTGATGGTCCATCGAAGGAGTTATAACGGTCATGATTAATCGCGATCGGTGAACCCCTCGACTTATCGTGATTATCGGATCAAGATCCAACAAACGAATCTAAGCGATGCCGTCTCTTCTTCGTGCAACGTGGACGCATCCGGACGCTCCATCAAAGATCGGACACTCATGACTTAATCGCGTCGATTCACCAAAAAACGCGCAATCTCGACCATTAATCACGATGAACCGTTGTATCCGACGGTTACGCCCAAATCCTCTATAAATTAGAATGTTCTTTGCGACGAAAGATCACCTTTTAATTTTTGAGCAAATCGAACTATCTGGACATCACAATTTGAGAGTCTTTTGATTTCTTCAGCTTCTAGACTCTTTTCCGCGTCTGAAGAGTGTTTGAAATTAGAATTTGATCGAAGGAGTAAGGATAAATCACATCTTGAATGCCATCTTTGTCTTCGAAATCTCGGAATGAATAGCCATGAATTTGACGATTAATTGGATCATTTTAAGCACGACTTTGGGTTTGATTGCATGTTTTCATCTTAATCTTTCATCATTTAGCATTAGATTTACATTATGAATCGTAGATTAAGTTTAATTTCAGTTTAATTTTGGTTTTAAATCAATTTCGCGATCGAATTTTTATCTCAAGTTCAAACTTCGATTACTCTACGAATTCTAATACAAATCACTCGATTTTTGATTCCGTGGATTTGCAATTATAAGATGCCTAATTTTTAAACTCAATTCGTCGTCTGATTTGATCAAATTTCAAAGATATCTCATAAATTTCCCAAATTCTCCATGGATTTGACCCTTATTTACCATTATACCCTTCAATTCGTGAATTAATCTTTAAATTGGTAAGTTTGGACTTTGTTTTGACACGACATCGTGTGTATTCAACAACCGCACCCATTTGTTTCGTCACCAATCAAAACACGTCAAAATATTCAAGTTTTTGCATATAACTTATCCCCAAACTTTGTTTTTGAATACCAATGTTTTACTTAGAAGCCTCCTTGACGAGACGAAACCGCGAGGTCGTCGATTTCACGCGGTATCGCATCAAAAATTATTCCGAACTTACCAATTTGGGGAATTAAGAGTGAATTGAAGGGTATAATGGTAAACAAGGTCGAATCCACAGGGAATTTAGGTATTTTCGAGATATCTTTTGGAATTTGGTCAAATTAGATGATGAATTGTGGTGAGAAATTAGGGAAAATGGTGTTTTTAGAAAGATAACTCAAAGATCTATCAGTGGAATCAAAAATCGCTCGATTTGGATTAGTAATCACGGAGAAATCAAAAATGGAAGTGGGATGAAATTTTCGGAATCACGAAGAATACCAATTTAAATTAAAATGAAATTAAACTTAAATTGAAATCCTAAACCTAAAATTGATGATACATGACGATAGATAAGAGGAATAACTTGTTTTCTAACCCGAGATAACGATCAAATCGATCCAATTGATCGCCGGATCGACAGCTATTCATTCCGCGAATTCAATCGTGAACATCGGTTCAAGAGACAAATTCTCCTCGCACGATCGTCGAAATCTTTCTTATAAACACTCCATGGACACAATTTCGAGTCTAGAAGCGATTACAAGAGAGAGATTCAAGAGAGAAGGGGTTTAGATGCGTCGATTAAGTGAAATCTCTCAAGAATACATACAACGACGAAGAACTCGTCTATTTGTAGGGCGAAATGGGGAAAACTGTCCGATCTCCTTGATTAACGGTCGTGATGAAACGGTTCATCACGAACCGTTATAATTAAATCCCAGCCGTCCGATCGCGCTCTGACGCGTGAGATGAGCTTGGATCGTATGCGTTTAAAAACGGGTCGATTCGTGACCGTTAGATCGCGATCCGGCGGTCTTGATGAGGCTTTCAAAACAGGCGTTATAAAACGCTTCAATCCCCGCCGTTGGATCCTGATCCGACGCGTCAGATGCTCCCCCCAAGATTTAATCCTGGCCGTCATAACTCCGTATTAAGAGCACATGTCTTTGATGATCTCCAGTGGTCCACGCGTCCACGCGATCAAAGCGTGTGATGCTGCCATGTTTCGCTAAATCCGACCACAATAACTCTCTTTAAAAGACACGTGCGTGATCAGATTTGGTGGTCCGCGTGTCCACCCGATCGGCGTCCTCCGATCACGATCTATCGATCCTCGTCGCGCCACATCACCTGCATTATAGAAACCGTGTGGATTAGTCCCACACGGAAATAAAAAAGGAGAATCGTCGGGTTTATAATACCCAACGATCTTAAGGGTCAATAACCCTTCCTATATAGGGAAGGCTGAAGACCCATTTTATATATATAATAATAAAATAAATACTATACGTATAGTGCGCCACGTGGCCTTGCGTCCCACGTCGCATCCACGCGGGTCCCGCGTGAAATAAACACTTTTGTTATTTTTTTATTTATTTTTAAAGGCGGTTTTAAATAGAAAATAAAATCAGAAAAATCTCGAAAAATCCATAAAAATTGTAAAAATCATATCTTTTAAAATACAACTCCAAATTAATCCAAATTTCTTTCATTTGATCTGAAATTTAATTATCTATCATTCTAAAAAGTCAAATTATTTAAATAACAAGAGATTTAATTCTTATTTCAAAAATACATTCATTTCTTTAAGATTTTAACTTTAGAAAATTAAATGAATGTTTATAAAAATGATTTCTCTTATTATTTAACTTTAAAAACCACTTATAATCTCAAGTAAAGATGGGTTATAAAATCTTTAATTCATCATAATTAACCCTAAATTAACGTATTTTGATATTATAACATAAAATTGCATAGAATGATAGAAATGCACTCAAAGTATGATAACATGCATATAAATGTAATATTTTATGCCTTAATTTGCATTAATAATCATGTTTTATCATGTTAAGATTGCATGTTATCACTCATCATCATGCAAGGATTTTCTTGCTTTGTCTCCATCTAGATATATTCTCCTCTCTCTTAGACATAGATATAGTGGAAACTTCAATAGGTTCATATTGGATGTTTTCATTTCTAGCATGAATGTTTACTTATGAAATGCTTTGATATCTTCCTTTGAGTACTCATTAAGTAATTTTAAAGAAATAGTTCCCAATTGAGAGCGTGATCATGGAATTTTCAAAATAATTGAACTATTCATTCCCCAAAGATGAAAAAAACATTCTTTTCAATTTCAATTGTGCATGTGAGAATAAAAACTTTTTTTATGTAGTTTCAGTTTTCTCCTTTCACTCATTCCTTTATTCACGATATTTACACTAATCTTTACAATTTTTTCTAATAATTTGTAGAACTTTCAACTTCCTTGAGTAAAAATTTCCCATAATTTCCTCTAATTTTCTATATCATTCATGGCCCACTCTTCTAGGTGTACTAAAAAAAGCAAGTGCTTTCTTGGATATTTCCACCGCAAAGACTAATACCTCAAAGTGAAATCAGTGTTCTACCTCTAGGAACCCTCCTGAGTTGCATCATCAAACTAGAACATGTGAGAAATGGGTATTAATTTTCCAACAGAATTTTGGTCAAATTTTTGCCTAAAATATAACATTGATTATTAATTGAAGGTTTATGAACATTGTAAATAAAGAATTCTAATGATCTTTTGCATGATTATTTTATCTATTAAATCTTCAATGAATTCTTCATCTTGGGCCCCCTTTTTTTCATGATTTTCTTGTAATTCTTGAGGGGAAAGACTGAATAACCCTTCCTCTTCACCCCCTAACATAGATTGGGCCACTTTTTCACCATGTTTTTACCCTTATTTTAATTTTTTGTGAATGCAAGTCCCCCTTGCATTTCTACTAAGTTTTAATAGGTTTTGTCCTAGTTGTGAGCCAATTTTGTGTGATCATTGAAACATAATTACTCATCAAAACATTCCAAAAGCACTTGATTGATGATTAAGTTAAATATGGTTAGTAAAAAGTGTCAGAATCCATGGAGAATTAGAGTTGACGGTGATAGAGTGTAAAATTTGGTACAATTGGATGATGAAGTCAAGTGAGACCTTAGAAAAAACTTATAATTATATAATAAAAAATGGATAAAAAATGACACAAATAAAATTAAAAATCAAAGGATAAATTAAAGAGAGACATTAGAAAGATAAAATTGTGTGCGAAGAGAGAGAAAATGAAATTCTCTTAATCTATAGTTCTACATTAAAATCTACTGCTAAATGATGAATGATTAGTGAAAATCAAAGTTAACTAACTCAAACCCATGATGAAAATTGCCTAAGTAATTTCTTGATCAAGGCTTTTCATCATGGCTGTGGAAATTTAAAGTTCAATATGAAGTAATCAATTCTCAGAATTCTCTCAACAAGATCTTGATTGTAAATGCTTAAAGCTCCCACATCAGTGTCCACCTATGAACTCATACAATTAAGATTTTAAGCCTTTTAAATTTATAAGATTCTAAAAAATATTGGAAACCCCTAAACCTTATAAAGCTCATGTCTTTCAGGATAGAACCCCTTTTTCATTCAAATTTTCTGATCATCATATCATAATTTAAAATATATATCCTTTAGTCAATCTAGTGTTCAAAAAATAATGAGAGAATAAAATTTTTACTAATAATGAGCGCTAGTTTGACTTTGAAAAGTAGAGATTGATTTAAGATAAAAATCTCTAATTCTTCTCTTATCATTCATAAATTATTTATGTAATGATTAATGACTCAAAATCTGAAGTGAGGCAAAAAAGAAAGATTCTTGATCTTTAAAATGTTCAATTTTTGAATCACATAAAATTAGCCTTAAATAGTGCATACTGAGACCTTAAAATAAATGGCTTGGAATTCATAAAAATACACCCCAAGAAATATAATAATCATCATATATTTATCCACTCAAAGGAACATAACATCATCACAGTTTTGTAAAATGTGGATGCAAATTCATAAATAATCATGTAATTGAAAGAAAAAATTGCATGTTTTCTCTAGGGACTTTCGATTCAATTTCTATATGGAGCATGTTCTTGTTTTCAAGCACATTTTTTGAATTTTTCAATCTGTGTAATTCATGTGAATTGTGATGTAGAGTATTTGGGTGGTTCAAGGTCTCATAGGTACAAGAAGTTGGGAAGGTAATTCATTTGCATTTTCTAGTTGCTTTGAATAGCTCAGATCATGTTTTCTTCTTGACATGGTCGTTTGTGCACTCACATTGGCATTGTGCACTTTTGAATTACATTATTCATGCACTATCTTCACTAATTTTTTCATAAGTAGTGAAGGACTTTGTTCTCAATAATGTTGATGGCATATTGTAGAAGATGAAGAAACTAATCAACATTCTTTGCAAGCCACACTAGTCTATGGTAAAGCAAGGTACTTAGGGCTAAATTGATAAGGACAAAACCCATTTTTCATAGACATGAATTAACTATGAGGGCCTCGACATCAACTTTCATACTAGAGAACCCATTCTTGTTGTGATGAGCATTGAACAACATAGGGAAAGGATTGTATCATCATTGTAAAAGTGTTACGCATTGTTAGAACTAATATGAATATTATGTGCATCCAAAGATTGGTCATTCCCTTACGAAAATTCTTCATGTTTATCTGAGATCAACCTTGATGCGACGATGAAATCATCTCGCAATGTTCTATTATTTTTCAATGGATCCTTACCAAAAAAATTTCAACATACTAGATATATGGTAGAGCTATCACATAATCAAAAACCTCATTTCAAGTTTACCCTGATGGCTTTGGGGTGTGTTCTTGGTTTAGATTTCCCTCTTTTAAAGTATTTTCCTAGATTATTCCGCAAGTTTCATTCTAATATTTTACTGATCATGGGACCTACTGGATTATCCTTTATAAATATTTTTAAGGAGAGAAGTCGAAGATGTTATGCTAAGATGATGGAAGTATGTTTCTTGATTGCCCTTAATTCTTGATGATCAATCCACTCTCGTAAAGCATCCTACTCCAATTGATAATTTTAAAAAGAGATAATAAGACAAAATGAGGCTTTAATGTCTCTAAGAAGAAACATCCTAAGATATAAAGTAATAAGGAGAAGAAGAACAATGTCCAATAACCAAAATGCTGGAGATAAACTTACACACTTATATATGTTCAAAATCTCCCTAAAAGTGGAGCAGAGATTTCTATTATGCCTAGGTTCCCATGAAGTAAACCATAAGACTTCTATAAGAGACCTTTGGTAGAGATATTCATGTTGCTCCAAAGTAAAGGTATATGGAGTAGAGATGAGACCCATCATGAACTCCTCCCAAATAACTTGAAAATCCATATCAACATGCTTGGTAAATTAATTTCTTTTGTATATGAATTTTTTGTAGTTATTTTTATGGATTCTTTAATGACTTATTGAAATCCTCACTTAACCCATACACTAGATTTTTCTTATATTAGATAAGGTATATAAACCATATGTGCTAGTCCTAGGAGGAGAAAATTCCCATGGAGTCTCTCCTCACTTTCTTGGTCCCCCAATGTCGTTACTAACTTGATTGATCGGTTAGGGGTAGACAATTGACCATACGCTAGGTAATTCATGAGTCCTATGGGGATGCATAATTATACGTACACAGTAATCGACGATCGTAAAGTTCTTTACGGGAGTTCTTACATACTCCATATCTCCTAGAGTAGTGGTGTAGCTTGTCACCTAATAGGGCCGACAAATCAAATTTGTCAATTGGGTTAAATCAATCCTTAATTTCTTAATCTATGTTTTGATATAGGTAATTAATAAGGTTGATCAATAAGTGTTTTTAGGTCTATGAAGTCATTAACTAGCGAGGTATGTGCACCTAGAGGATTATATACAAAGGTCTATGGACATTGGTGGACATAGACATAATTCCCAGTGTTTTTATGGAAAGTTCACATACCCAATATCTATAAATAAGGGGAGAATTACTACTCATGACCTTGCAAAAATTTTTGGGAAACTTTTCCTTATTTATCTTTCTCTCAAGATAGATATCGCTCGAGGTTGAACACTTGATTTGCTTTGAGAACTTATTCAATGAACCCTATAAGAATAGATTTCAATCTATATTAGATGTTAGGATCATCAATTCATAATTCCTCAATATTTTGGATGTTTGATTCAATATCCTCCAGTACATTTAATGTTTTGATTTAATTTATGAGAGACTATTGAAGATTAGATCCCATCAAAAAATTCATACAAGTGTGACTAGCTTGAAGGCCACATGATATCCATCATTTCTCTTACTGATTATCTCGAGTGAAACAAAGCGAGTGGTGTACTTCATGAAGATAAAGGAATCCACCATACATTACTTTAAACAAAGAAAGATGGCTGAATTTCTCAAATCAAGCCCATGAATTTCTCAAGTGGAGCTTGAAAACTTTGAGAAACTCCCTCTACACACCAATAAAATAAGATTGGATAGAATCAAGCCACCAAAAATTTTTTATTTTGACTCAAAATAATATTTAGGTTAGGGTTAATAGTTTAGTTCAAAATCCTCAAAACATTATCCTTAAGTCACGCTCATTGGATCTCAATCTAATGGCCTTGATGATATCGTGTCCTCTTAATATTCTAAACCATCCATAAAAATTCCATTGAATTTTAACATGACACTTCCTATTGGCCACACTTTAAGTAACAGAACAGTGGGTGCATGAAATCTTGGTCGTCATTACTCCCTAGATGAATGGCTAAATAACTTAGTCATTTTAAACTTGATAGAATTAGCCTAATTGACACATAATATCTCACAAAATGAATCAGTGTCGTCATTGAAAACACATGTAGACGTATCAAATTTTTTTCCAAACTCGCCAATTTAAGATTAAAATCAAGAATTTAAGAGTATAATGGTGAATAAGGGTCGAATTCATAGAGAATTAAGGTATTTTCAAAGTTTTCTTCAAATTTGATCAAAATTGGACAAGAAATTGAAGAAAAATTAGAGACTTTAGGAATTTTATAAAGAGAACTCACAGAAAAATCCATGGAATCAAAAATCACTCGATTTTGATCAACATTTGTGGAGAAATCAAAGAGCAAAAATTAGGTTGAATTTTTGGATGCGAAGAGAGAGAAAACAAAAAATAAATCTAAAATTTGAATAAGCTACGATTTGTAATTGAAATTTGATGTTATAGGAAGAGAGATTTGGAGGAAAACACAAATTCTAACCCAAAATAGCACTTGAATGATCCAATTGATCGCCGGATCAAGGGCTCTTCATGCTGCGATTTTGAAGATGATTTTTGGCATTCGAGAAACGATTTTTCCTTATTCTTTTAACAAAATCTCACTTTCAAACACTCCTTGGATACAAAAATTGATATAGAAGAGGAGTAATTCAAGAGATTTAAAGATTGAGATGTCTAAACAGGTTGATTACTTAAAACATCTAAGAATGTTTTACATCGTCGAAGAAAATGCGTATTTATAGGCTAAATTGGGCATGACGGTTGGATATGGCTCTTCATCTTCAATCGGCGGTTTAAATGAAATGCTTGGATGCTGTTAAGTTGTGTCTGTTTGATCGAAGATGGAGCACTCAGATTTTGTCACGTTGCACGTGAAGAAGTATCATGAGATCTTGTCCATCCGATCGCGAGTCGATGTCTCAGATTCTCATATAGCTCTTCAAATCCTGGTCATTATAACTCCTCAGATGAACAACCAAGATTAACCCGTTTAATAAAATGAATCGCCGTCCTCTCAGATGTTGCCATGTACCCCCCCCCCCCCACTTAAGTGAAAATGAGGGGATGAGATTGAACGTACTTATTCACATCGATTGGACACTCGTGATTGTGCCATGTCACCTACTCAATTAAATAAACATACATAGTCCCACATGATAAAAATCAAGGCAGATTAATGGGTTTATAATTCAAGATCATTAGTGGGTTTCACGAACACCCACTAATCTCACACGTGCACACACGCGCACACACACGTGCTCGCGCATGTACTCGTGTGCGCCACGTGGCCCTTATACACGTCACCACATGGCAACACGCTGCCTCAACTGCCATGTCAGCGCACGATAAAAATATGAATAATTTAAATTCTTAAATATAAATAAATTTAAATTAAATCCAGAAAAAATTAGAAAATTTCAAAAATATTCAGCAAATTTGTAAGAAAATATCTGAAAATTATAAAATTTATAACTTTAAAAATATAACTCTAAATTAATCTAAATTGGTCTTGTTTGATTAGATATTTAATAATCTATCATTTTGAAAAGTTAAATTTAACAAATAAGAAGAGAATAAATTTTTTTATTTAAAAATACACTCATTTTTCAAAAATAAAGTTAGAAAAATAAATGTGTTTTTATAAAAATATTTTTCTCTTATTATTAATCATTAAAACCCAATTATAATCTCAAATATGAAATAGGAATAATTTAATCTTAAATATCTCTCTTTAATTATTTATGATTATCCCTAAAATAATGTATTGTGATATTATAATTTTAATTTTCATAGAATGATAGATATATACTCAAAACATGATAACATGTGTAAGAATGGAATATTTTGTGCCTTAATTTGCATGAATAATCATATAATTTCATGTGTTAATTGTATATTATCAATATCCAAACTTATACTCCCCCTAATTGGGCTCCACTTGAGTGCCATGTGCTACCCTTAGGCATTGTTGCTTATTTCTAGACAATTGTGTAGCTGTGTGAGCTCCACCATGTCAGCTACACAAAACATACCATGTTTTTGTCATTTCTACTTGAATAAATTAAAAAATTATTCAAACAAATCTCAAGAAAATCTCAAGACTTTTAAAAGTTATATATTTTAAAATAAAAATCTTTTTTTATCTAGATTATCTTAATTAAATAAAAAATTAAATCATGTTTCATTCTATCCCATTTAACTTTAGAAATAACAAGATGATAAATTATTTACTTTCAAAATCCTCTAACTTCTTTTTATTAAGAAAAATAGATCACTTTCAAAGGTTATTTAATATGATTTATCTTATTATTCTCTTTGTTTTTCATAACTCATGTGATTCTTAGAAATTCAAAACCTCAAGACAATAAAGGTAATGTTGAAAGAATTTAGTACGTGAAAAGTGAAAATTATTAATCACAAAAAATCAGGTATAAAATGATGCATTTTGAGATTTTAAGGTAAATGACATCCAATTCATAAATATGCATTCAAAACATGATAACATGAGTCGTAGATGTATAAATTGCACCTTAAAATGCAATTTAAGGTGTCAAGCACCTACAAAAAATTCGTATACAAAAGAAATTAATTTACCAAGCATGTTGATATGGATTGTCAAGTTATTTGGGAGGAGTTCATGATAGGTCTCATCTCTACTCCATATACCTTTACTTTGGATCAGCATGAATATCTCTACCAAAGGTCTCTTGAAGAAGTCTTATGATTTACTTCATGGGAAGCTAGGCATAAAAGAAATCTATGCTCCATTTTTAGGGAGATTTTGAAGATATATGCGTATAAGTTTATCTCTAGTATTTTGGTTATTGGACATTGTTCTTCTTCTCCTTATTACTTTATATCTTAGGATGTTTCTCCTTAGAGGAATTAAACCCTCATTTTGTCTTATTCTCTCTTTTTAAAATTATCAATTGGAGTAGGATGCTTTCCAAGAGTGGATTGATCATCAAGAATTAAGGGCAATAAAAAAACATATTTCCATCATCTTAGCATAACATCTTTGACTTCCTCTCCTTAAAATATTTATAAAGGATAATCTAGTATGTCCCATGATTAGTAAAATACTATAATGAAACTTGCGGAATAATCTAGGACAATACTTTAAAAGAGGGAAATCTAAACCAAGAACACACCCCAAAGCCATCAGGGTAAACTTGAAATGAGTCTTTTGATTATGTGATGGCTCTACCATATATCTTGTATGTTGAAAATTTTTGGGCAAGGATCGATAGAAAAAATATAGAACATTGCAAGATGATTTCATCATCGCATCAAGGTTGATCTTAGATAAAAATGAAAAATTTCCATAGGGCAATGATCGATCTTTGGATGCACATCATATTCATATTAGTTCTAAAAATACGTAACACTTTTACAATGATGATACAATCCTTTCCCTATGTTGCTTAGTGCTCATCACAACAAGAATGGGTTCTCTAGTATGAAAGTTGATGTCAATGCCCTCATAGTTAATTCATGTCTATGAAAAATGGGTTTTGTCTGTATCAATTTAGCCCTCAGTACCTTGCTTTACCATAGACTAGCGTGGCTTGAAAAGAATCTTGATTAGTTTTGTCATCTTCTAGAATATGCCATCAACATTATTGTGAACAAAGTCATTCACTTCTTATGAAAAAATTAGTGAAGATAGCGCATAAATAATGCAATTCAAAAGTGCAAAATGCCAATGTGAGTGCACAAACGACCATGTCAAGAAGAAAACATGATCTGAGCTATTTAAAGCAGCCAGAAAATGCGAATGAATTACCTTCCCAACTTCTTGTATCTATGAGACCTTGAACCATCCAAATACTCTACATCACAATTCACATGAATTACACAGATTGAAAAATTCGAAAAATGTGCATGAAAACAAGAACATGCTCCATATAGAAATCGAATGGAAAGTCCCTAGAGAAAACATGCAATTTTTGCTTTCAATTACATGATTATTTATGAATTTACATCCACATTTTAAAAAACTGTGATTATGTTATGTTCCTTTGAGTGGATAAATATATGATGATTGTTATATTTCTTGGGGTGTATTTTCATGAATTCCAAGCCATTTATTTTAAGGTCTCAGTATGCACTATTTAAGGCTAATTTTTATGTGATTAAAAATTGAACATTTTAAAGATCAAGAATCTTTCGTTTTTGCCTCAATTCAGATTTTGAGTCATTAATCATTACATAAATAATTTATGAATGATAAGAGAAGAATTAGATATTTTTATCTTAAATCAATCTCTACTTTTCAAAGTCAAACTAGCGCTCATATTAGTAAAATTTTTATTTTCTCATTATTTTTTGAACACTAGATTGACTAAATGAGATATATTTTAAATTATGATATGATGATCAGAAAATTTGAATTGAAAGGAGCTCTATCTTGAAAGACATGAGCTTTATAAGGTTTAGGGGTGATAACATGCATTTATATTTTAAATTCTTATCCTAATTACCTCATATTCATGCTTATTTTATGAGAATATGATGCATGTTATCATACTTTTTTTAGGAATTTTCTCCATTGGTATGTCATTTCACTAAAGTTGATATTTATGCATAAATTAGGGATAATTTCATGCTTAATAGATGATTAGTCTTTTGTTAAGTTTAAATTAATAGAAGTTAATCTCTTTTATTGAATGATTTTGACTTTAGTGCATGTTTTGAAGGAGGATTTCAAGATGAATTTATGATCTAAAATATTTATTAAGAAATGAGTTAAGTAAATTCTAATTCATCTTGATTTCTTCTTTGAAAATAAATTTTAAATGATATGATGTTAAAAAGGAAGAAATTTGTGATCCAATGGAGAAAATTTAGATTAAAAAGGAGTTATGAATTTATGAATTTTTAAATTCATAAAAATTATGAGTTTATGAATTTATGAGTTTATGCAGGTAAGTTCTACATTTAAAGTTATGACATTATGAGTTTATGCCCTTTTTTCTGATTTTAATTTGATTTTGAAATTAAGTTTTTCTTATTTAAAATCGCAAAAAAAGGGGTATACTTACCTGCAGGTGATGACGTGGCGAGCGGGGCCAGGTGGCGGGCTGACGTGGCGTGCGGGACCACCGCGCGGATGCGACGCGGCTCTGTGGCCACGTGGCAGGGCCCCAAGTGGCCCATGTGAGGCGCAGGAGGCCACACGTGTCCACGGGTCCAGGCGGACGCCCGTGTGGGGCGCCACGTGGCACGAGAGGGCTGGCAATTGGAGGGCCCACGGGATAGTGGACCCTGGTAAGTATATTGGGGCGGTAACGCAAATGCGTACCGCCCCTCTACATTTTATACGCGAGATTCCTCCCCGTTTGCTCTGTGTGGGACTATGTTCCCCCAGAGTCTTACCTTTGTAGGACACGTGGCGGCCCAAAGGACGTCAGATACATGAGATGCGATCGTAGAACATCGATCGCGTAGACCCGATTCCACGCGATCATTGATGGAGCACGTGCGTTAAACCTTGTATAAGTGAGACGATCGATGGGCGACACGTGGCGCATCTGGGAGGTATTGATCTTCATCAGACGAACGAGAGCCATCTGGATATCGGCACATCACTTGCTGACACGTGGATGCCTCCAGAGCGTTAGATCTTCATCTGATGCACGATGCTCATCGGACGATTGCGATCAATCGAGAATTCGAAAAACACAGGACACCGTGTGGACGCTTCAAAAGCGTCCGATCTCCATCAGACGGGCGACACAAACGAAGTACGTGGATGCGTTGGAAGCGTTAGATTTTCGTCACGATTTAAATTGTGATTGGATCCCGATCGTGATTCGAATCGGAAAGCTCACCTGCGGACACGTGGAGCTCTTTGGCGCGTCAGATCGCTCGATCTCCATCGGACGACTGGGAAGACTCATGGAAGAAATCCACGATCGTGGCGCGATCGAACTGCGATCGCGGTGCGATCAAGCCGCGATCGTGGCTCCTTCATCGCGGAATCATCGCCACGATCATCAGATGGCGTTCATTTGAGAATCGAGATCACCATCGACTCACGATTGTGGCCCGATCGCGGCGCGATCATGGCCCGATCGTAGCGCAATTGTGGCTCTTTTGAAGTGAAATCGTGCCTCATTCAGCGCCAATCTGGGAGCCACGATCAATGCCAAGGGAATCACTCCCACGACTGCTGCAATCCGCTCCCACAACCTTATCAATCAGCCACGATTTTTGGGCCAAATTTCACTTTAAAAGCATGTATTCTCCCTTCTTGTTCTTCAACTTTTGATCGATTCGTGAAGGTAATTAAGCGAATTTTGAGGAAGGTCTGAAGTTCTCCCCATCCTCTGCTTCCAAGAGTTTAGAGACGCAGCCATTGAAGCATGATAATCATGATTTAATCTCTTGATTTCATCGAATTTTCCCCTTGAATTCCGAACGTCCACGAGGAAGAATCCGAGCAAATTCGCTTCAATCCACGAGAATTAAAGCCGCATTCTTGCGGCAATCGGGTTAGTAGTAAGATTCGATCGATTATCAAGAGGTAATTTGAGTTTTAATTAGGTTTAGATCTTTAATTTTGCAAATTAGTTCTTAGTGTTCTTCATTTTCCCCAAAATATAGTCCAAAAAATCGCTGATTTCGAAAATAGGATATATCTTTGATTATAATTCCAAATCACTTTATTTTTCTTTTATTAGATTCCTCTTTTCACCAGCTTTCCGTGGATAGCAAATTCATTGAATTCTGAGTTCATTTGACCCTCCAATTTGACGTTTGACCGAGGACTGTTCATGTGTCATCAGAAGTCAAACATTGACTTTCGGGGTCAATTACTTTGAATGTAAAAATTAGAATTCAATCATTTTAGTCTATTTAGATTCCTCTGGTTCTTAGCTTTCCATTGACATATAAATTGTAAGATTTGGATTTCATTTGACTGGTCAATTTGACGATTTCCTCTGAGGTGTTCATTTTGGGGATTTTCTGATATTTGATTTTCAATAATTCATAGTAAATCCATTTCTTATCGAAAAATCACGAATTTTATATGAATAAATTTCATTTTCTCTCTAGTTTCTATATTACTTTCGTAATCATCTGACACCTTTTGATTCTCTGATTTTACAGAACACCTATTATTGGTCAAAGTCAACGTTGTGACTTTGACTTTTGACTTTTCTCATTCAAATCCGAGATTTCAATTCTTAAAACTTCTTATTAGGTCTATTTATATCATTTCTATTCATCACATATTACTTTTACTTCTTTAAAACTTCTTTTAAACATAAGGTTGACCAAGTCAATTCTACGATTAAAGTCAACCTTGCTCTTTGTGGATCGACCCGATACTTACACATTACTTGATTTTATATCTTATCTTTATGAGTTTGGTTTTAAAAATTTTTTTTGACCTACGTTGTTGTGTATTAAGGACGCACAAAAACATTACGTCAAGGGGTTTTCAATATTTTTTAGAATCTTCTAAATTTAAAAGGCTTAAAATCTTAATTGTATGAGTTCATAGGTGGACACTGATGTCCAGCTTTAAGCATTTACAATCAAGATCTTGTTGAGAGAATTCCAAGAATTTATTGCTTCATATTGAAATTTCCACCGCCATGATGAAAAGCCTTGATCAAGAAATTACTTAGGCAATTTTCATCATGGGTTTGAGTTAGTTAAATTTGATTTTCACTAATCATTCATCATTTAGTGGTAGATTTTAATGTAGAACTATAGATTAAGAGAATTTCATTTTCTCTCTCTTCGCACACAATTTTATCTCTCTAATGTCTCTCTTTAATTTATGCTTTGATTTCAATTTTATTTGTGTCATTTTTTATCCATTTTTAATTATATAATTATAAGTTTTTTCTAAGGTCTCACTTAATTTCATCATCCAATTTCACCAAATTTTACACTCTATCACCATCAACTCTAATTCTCCATGGATTGTGACACTTTTAACTAACCATATTTAACTTAATCATCAATCAAGCGCTTTTGGACTGTTTTTATGAGTAATTGTGTTTCAATGATCACACAAAATTTGCTCATGACTAGGACAAAACCTATTAAAACTTACTAGAAATGCAAGGGGGACTTGCATTCACAAAAAATATTAAAATAAGGGTAAAAATATGGTGAAAAAGTGGCCCAATCTATCTTAGGGGGTGAAGAGGAAGGATTATTCAGTCTTTCCCCTCAAGAATTACAAGAAAATCATGACAAAAAGGGGGCCCAAGATGAAGAATTCATTGAAGATTTAATAGATAAAATAATCACTCAAAAGATCATTAGAATTCTTTATTTACAATGTTCATAAACCTTCAATTAATACTCAATGTTATATTTTAGGCAAAAATTTGACCAAAACTCTGTTGGAAAATTAATACCCATTTCTCACATGTTCTAGTTTGATGATGCAACTCCGGAGGGTTCCTAGAGGTAGAACAGTAATTTCACTTTGAGGTATTAGTCTTTGCGGTGGAAATATCCAAGAAAGCACTTGCTTTTTTTAGTATACCTAGAAGAGGGAGCCATGAATGATAGATACAATTAGAGGAAATTATGGGAAATTTTTATTCAAGGAAGTTGAAACTTCTACAAATTATTAGAAAAAAATTGTAAATATTAGTGTAAATATCGTGAATAAAGGAATGAGTGAAAGGAGAAAACTGAAACTGCATAAAACAAGTTTGTATTCTCACATCCACAGTTGAAATTGAAAAGAATATTTTTTTCATCTTCGGGGACTGCATAGTTCACTTAGTTTGAAAATTCCATGATTTCGCTCTCAATTGGGAACTATTTCTTTAAAATTACTTAATGAGTACTCAAAGGAAGATATCAAAGCATTTCATGAGTAACCATTCATGCTAGAAATGAAAACATCCAATATGAACCTATTGAAGTTTCCACTATATCTATGTCTAAGAGAGAGGAGAATATATCTAGATGGACACAAAGGAAGAAAATCCTTGCATGAGGATGAGGCTTCTGAGTAAAACATGGCATTCAAAGAAAATTTTTTGGGGATAAGTTATTTACAAAAACTTGAATATTTTGACGTGTTTTGATTGGCTCTTTAAGTAAAAAGTGATCAAATTAAAAAATATCAAGAAACTTGCAAACCTCTGAATTTTTCCATTCCTTTATACATCAATGTATTGGACATAGTTTTTAAAATTCATGAGCATTAGAATTATGCAGTACGTGACCAAGATCCTCATGGCATCGTAGTATTTAGGCAAAGAGTAATCTCATGGTTTTTCATGGAGGCAATGCTAGAGTTTGTGAAGCCATGACTTAAAGATTTTATGATCTTTCACATTTCTTACCCTTTACCTAAACTTTCACTTCTTTTTAAACCATAGTTAGTTAAGTGACAAAGCATGATCATGCAGTCATAAAAAACAAACGCCCACATGAAAAAAGAAATATGAAACTCACTCAAATTCAAGATTAAATAAGAAAATTTTAATGTAGAGGTGAGTAAGGGTTAAATCCATGGAGAATTTGCATTATTTCTAAAGATGTTTTCAAATTTGATAAAAAAAATGGACAATGAATTGAGATAAGTAATTATGGAAAAATATAAATTTTGAAAAGAAGACTTAAAGATCTATCCATATAATAAAAAATGACTTAATTCAGATATGTATCCTTGGAGAAATAACAGACAAAGGTGAGAGAAGGAAAATCGCACGAGAAGAGAGAGAAAGGGTTAAAATTTATTAAAATTACCTTAAACTATGCATTGAAATTAAAATCTAATGCTAAATGTAGATGATTATGAGGAAAACACAAAATCTAACCAGAAATCACGCTCAAAATGATCTAATTAATCGTCAAATCAACGCTATTTGATAACATGCTATTTATACATGAATTTACATGATTATTAATTCAAATGAAAGCATTAATTGTTCTAATTGTATGCATCTTATCATATTTTAAGTATATTTCCATCATTTTGTATAATTTCATGTTATAATCTAAAAATACATCAATTTATGGATTATTATAAATAATTAAACAAATGTGATTTTTAATCCTAATTATATTTGATATTATAAGTATGTTTTCATGATTAGATGATAAGAGAAATGATGCTTATTAACATTCATGTATTTTTATAAATTTATTTTATAAGAATGTATGTATTTATTTTATTCATGAATATATTTATTTAATTAAAATTCATTATCTTACTATTTTAATGTTTTGAATTTTTATAATGATAGATTATTCAATTTCTGATCCAACAAAACAAATTTGAACTAATTTGGAGTTGTATTTTGAAAGTTATGAATTTTACAATTTTTAGGAATTTTTAGGAATTTTTCAGAATTTATTTAAGTGTATTTTCGATTTAAAATTATTGAAAATAATTAAAAAACAGCAAAAAAAAAGGGGTTAATTTTATAGCGCGGGACCCATGCGGATGCGATGTGGCACGCAAGGCCACATGGCAGAGCCATGCGAGCCCATGCAGGCGCCCGCGTGGCACTGAGGTGACACGTGTATGCGCATTATATATTTACATATTATATAGTTATAAGTATAAGAATCCCGATTATCAGAACTCGCTAACCCATAAAACTGCTCCACGTTATATACGCGGCATTTCCAATCATTTTCTCCGTGTGGGACTAATCCACTCTTATTTTGAAATGCAGATCGACGTGGCTGAATACGGTGCGCTGGATCAAAAGCGCGTGGATTATCGTGCTTTGATCGCATGGACCACGGTCCACTCATCTTCATCAACGCATGTGACTATTTCTAAGCCGTCGATCTCATTAATGAAATCAAACGGTCATGATTAATCGCTTACCCAATTAATCATGAGGCGACACGTGGACTCACCATAACGCACTGATGGAGATCAAACGGACGCAATGAATCGACGCATCTTCTTCTACGCGCGACATGGCGACATCTCAACGCTCCATTTGCGATTGGACGGAGACGACTTAATCGCATCAATTCATCAATCGACGCTTCATCTTAGCCGCTGATCGCGATCCAACCGTTGATCCGACGGTTCTGCCCAATTCTTCTATAAATTAGAGTGTTCTTCGCGACGAAAAACACTCTTGGATTTTCGAGCGCAATCGAACTGTTTAGACACCACAATTCAAGCGTCAATCGATTTCTTTCCCTTATTGACACATTTCTGCGTCCGAGGAGTGTTTGTAATCGAAAATTGATCGAGAGGATAAGGAGAAATCACATCTTGAACGCCATCTTTGTCTTCGAAATCGCAGAATGAAAAGCCATGCATCCGGCGATTAATTGGATCATTTAGAAGGCTACTTTGGATTAGATTGCGTATTTTCATCTTT
The DNA here is from genome assembly GCA_024174645.1 of Lemna minuta. Lineage (NCBI taxonomy): Eukaryota > Viridiplantae > Streptophyta > Magnoliopsida > Alismatales > Araceae > Lemna > Lemna minuta. The sequence continues at coordinate 9,323,948 of CM044118.1, read as the reverse complement.
ATCTTTCATCATTTATCATTAGATTTAATTTTTGAATCATAGATTAAGTTTAATTTGGTTTTAATTTCGGTTTTATGTCATTTTCGCAATCAATATTTTATCTCATTTTCAAACTTTGATTACTCCGCAAATTCTCATCCAAATCACTCGATTTTTGATTTCGTGGATTTGCAATTGAGTTATCTTTCTTAATATCAGAAAATTCCTAATTTCTAAACTCAATTCATTGTCTGATTTGATTGAATTTCAGAGATCTCTCTCAAATTTCCCTAATTCTCTGTGGATTCGACCCTAATTTACCATTATACCCTTCAATTCGTTAATTAATCTTAAAATTGGTAAGTTTGGACTTTTTTTGACACGGCATCGTATGTAATCAATGACCATACATATTCGTTTCGTTACTATTCATTCCATATATTTGAAAATAAATCTTTAGATTTCAAGTGGTGAATTCTCCTTATTGTTTCCATGAAATATTGACTTCAAGCACTCCTCTAATGCGGAAGTGAGTCTAGAACATGATTGAAACAAGAGATTCAAGGATTGGATGTCGAAATTTCTAGGAACACATCGTTGGTCAAAGAGAGAGAGTATAAATAGAGCTAAAGATGAAATGTTAGGATGCGAATTGATTTTTGTAAGTCCTTGCCATAGGATCTATGATAGATTTTCAAGATTCTGCCACATCGTCGCGTGAAGAGGGAACATTGAGCAATCAGATCTGTCAAATTTTGATCTTACGCATTTGAGTGCTTCGCGTGTCATGATAAGCCCATCGGCTGCATTTAATCTCGACTTTTATAACTCTCACAAAGAATGGCTAGGATCCATTGCAAGTTATAAGATGAATCATCATCCAATTAGAGATGACCACATACCCCTCAACTTAAGTCATCATCAATGGTCGCGATTAAATCCGGAAATCGAACATCCCTCATTGCTCCATGCCACCTGCGATAAAAATAAAATACACAGTCTCATATTGCAAATACAACGGAAATGTGCAAGTATAAGTAGGCTACCTATCTTCTTAATTCATATTAGCTCATTAAGGGCACTTTACACAAATAACACTCTCCAAACACGTGTCATGTGTGCAAAGTAGAGTCCTTACATCGTACCAAGTGGCGACAAGCAAACATACATGCCACATTAGCTCATACTTATAAATGTTAATTTTTAATGATTTTAATTTAAAAAAAATTCAAAATAATTAAAAATAAATTGAGAAAAATTCTAGAAAAATCCCTAAAAATTAGAAAATTCATATATTTTAAAATAAAACTCTATTTTAATACAACTCTATTATAAAATTCATATAAGTATGCTACCCATCTTCTAGTTTTTTTATCATAAATTAAATACTATATCATTCTATGCATTTTAATTTAAGAAATAAGAAGAGAGTAAATTTTTATCTCAAAAATATACTTATCTTTCTTGAAAAATAAAACTAAATAATAGATGAGAGTATATGAAAATATTTTTCTATTTTTATTTTTATTAAAAACTCAAATAAAATCTCAATGATAAATGGGGATAATCTAGTTATAGTTCAAATTTTCTTTATACATGATTAACCCTTAAAATATTGTATTGAAAATAATGCATTTTGAAATTTTTCATGTAAATTACATAGAATAATAAATATGTATTGAAAGTATGATAACATGCACAGGAATGGTATGAATTATGCCTTAAAATGCAAAAATAATCATATAATCCCTAGTATAAATTGCATGTTATCGTTGAGCCATGAATCAATATTCTTTACTCATATTTTGTAAATGAGCCCTTTTGTGTACATCATCTAATCCTTAAGGGTGCATGTGCCAATATCCATTGGCTTTGTGCTTCAAACCTTTTGCATGATTTATTTATTTCAATTATTGAGATTTCTTATGCATTAAAAAAATAATAGCCAAGACCATTAGAATGGAAATGCTGGCATATAATTGACAAGAACAGTCATATCACAAGAGAATGTTAATGAGGTTCTCAAAGTGCTTTCATATATGTAGGTGGGTGCCTAAGTAGCGTCACAAGGTGCATAAGTGGGTGTGACACAAGTGCCCGTTGAAATTAAACACATGCTTACCATTTTCGTTTCATTTCAAGCTTCTCAATTATGGGTAAATTGCATAAATTATAAATTTCATATTTAAATTTTGGGTGGATGATGAGGCACCAATATTGGAAAAAATTTAGAAATTTCAAATGAGCAGTTGATCTTCATTATAAACCCATGATTATTGGTCACAAAATTCATTATTCTAGGATGAAATTAAAAATTGAAGAGAATTATATTGGGTGTAGATTTGTTACGTCATTCTATAATCCATAAGTTAATATTTGTCACATAGTTTTATGAGAATCTTAACCCAAAAATATTTAGGGGCAGGATTCAATTTCAAGCTTATCTAGCCATATGCCATGTGGAATAGTGTGCTCATCAACACGCATCCAAATTCCACAAAGACATGCAACCTTTTGTTTCGTCTTTGCCTCTCTCAGCCCAAAATTCTAGGAAGTTATATACAAAACTTTATACTTAAGATGATGAGTGTATTATTGCAATGATAATTCAAAAAATCTTAAATAAAATTTCGTGAATTTCTCTCTCTATGAAGTCAAAGGTACCCTTGAAATTTATCAAGTGATAAAGATTTATGTACCTTGAATACATTGATTGGATTTATTTTATTCAAGTGAATAGTAGAAAAACTCCTGTAATAGGTTTTTTGGATCGCCTCATTTCGATTGTAAGCCTTGAATATTAAAATGCAATTAAAAATTCACTTTATAATATCATAGTAATAAAATTTTCAAGAATGCAATAATTTTGTGCTAATGAAAGGCACAATATTTTTTTACTCTAGAATATTTCTTGAATCTTGAAATTGTTTGATGAAGATCTAGAATGACCCATGACGATGTCAAGATAGTGTTTCCCCAATTAAGGGATGAAGACTTCTTCGACCATGATGCATTCTTTATAACTTTCTCTTGATCAAAATAACTTTTCTTTAAATCTCCATTTGGATCACACGTTCTTGATGTGCCTTCTACAATTAATTGAATTCTAAGAAAATTCATGAGAGATGTGCTAGAGCATTACAAGGGTTACATGAGAAGGCCAAGTACATGACTACATAAAAGACAAGATCGAGACTGAGATGAGTTGGGACCTCGTTGCTTTCACACTACTTTAAGCTGGAGTATGGACACATACATACATTCTTAGGCTGGATTATCGCAATTCAAAAAATAATATAGTTGATGCCAAAGAGTGACATTATAGTGAGCCGTTGTGGAGTTTCCAACTCAATTGACCAATCAAGGAGATGTCTACTCTCAATAAGGTGTGACATGATATGTGCTTCCAATGAAGCCAATGAGATAATCTAGTAATTATGTTCTCACATAATGATAGATGTTGGCATAAAAAACATTTGATATGTCAACGGCATGGCATCATATATTTCAATGGCATGAAATTATAACCGTTTGGTGCATTAGGACTATAGAGGTCAATTGCCAAGCATTTGATATTTTTCTGGGGTAGAAACTTAGAAACGCAGAGCAAGATATGTCAATGGTGTAGCATTCTAGAAGTTTCCATCCAAGTATCATAGAAATCAATTGTGAAGGATTTTAGATGTTGGCATCACAATTTCAGAGGTGCCAATGAGATGAACTGAATACACTAAAGGATGAAGAGAGAGAGAGAGAGAGAGAGAGAGAGAGAGACAAGGAGAGAGAGAGTTTGGTGACATAGTATCCAATATGTGGATGGTTGAGAGGACTACACACAAGAGAGGGAGAGATAGAGAGATGCCAACAACAAAATGCTTGAAATTTCATGCCAAAAATTAAGTTCTCTTATGCTCACATTCCTGTGCACATCTCTTGCATGTGCACATGCCTTGGGCCAATGTGGATACTTTTGTGGACTCCCATACATGTGGATTTCTTTTGTATGGGGCACTCTCATTCATTGTCGATACTTTTTTTGTTGTTTCTTATAAAGATTGTTTGAGAGATTTGATGGAGACCTCTATCTCTCTCTCTAGAAATGATGTACACAATGGTAGAGGAGAATTTGAGATGTGACAATAACAATGTCCACATAAGAAATAGGGAAGAGTGATGGTGATGTAGACAAAGATGTTGCTACACAGATGATAGTATTTTTCCCTTCTATTCAGTGGTGATGAAGGAAATGGGGAGATGACGGTGATTGTGCCCAATGAAGGAACAAGAAGATAAAATAATAGTCGAATGTGGCCAAAGAGGTAGTGGAAAGCAAAAGAGAGTTGGTTGCGGAATAGAAATTCTCGCGTCTTTAAGACTGATCAGACAAAAAAAGCAACTTCATTTTGTCTTCCCGTCTATTTTCCTATTTTTTCCTCTTTTTTTCATTTTCTTATTTTCTCTAATTTTTCTCCTTTTATCAATATTTTTCTGCTTATTCAGTTTAATTTTTAAAAACTAATGAAGCTTTGGCCAAGAAATCATACCAACTCTTAAATTATGGGATCTGGCATTTATCCTAAGACCGAGAGTAACCCAATTAAAATAAGTCTCTTACCTATTAATTACGATATGAAATGCAAGAGGTTAACCTCAAGCACTATCTTCACATTACATCAAACATATATTAATGCTAAAATGTGATTATAAAGGGATTTCTATGTGCAAGTCATAATAAACATTTTCAAGAAATATTGGCTAGTTTTGTGTTTCCCTTCACACTAAATACTATTAAAAATGTAAAATCTCATGTTTTGCAAAACTTATGAAATTTCCTAATTATTATGAACTCTATTGTCCATGCCTAAATATTTTGCATTCTATTAAATGAATTATAGCCATTTGTAAAAACAATGACTAAATATATCAGATATACCTCATGCAATAGTTAATTTCAAGAAAATAATATTATTTAGTGTTTGACTACTTCTGATATAAAATATTGATCAATTGGAATCATCATGAAAGCAAAGGCCACCTTAACATCACTTACACTTATGTTAAAGTATTAAACATTAAATTTTCAATAATAGATCATATAATTATGGTAAATCTATTTCCTTTAGAGACTACTTAATTTTATTAATTATTATCAAGTCGATGATCTTAGAGGCTAATGATTTATTTATCTCAAAATATTGGACAACTATTGTAAGAAACATGGCTAGATGTTTCAATCTACTCATTTCACGGGCATAGAAATTCGATTGGTTTCCCATTTAAGAATTATTAATTTATTGTCTTGTAATTTGGTATTGTTTTACCCATTCATTTTCACAGACATCCTCATGGAAACTTAGTAATATCTACCATTGTGAATGGAATAATTCTTTTTTTCTGGGTTTTTCTGAAATTATCCGGATCTCTTGGGTTTCTCTTCACTTGTAACGGACATACGCATAAAATTCCGGTCAGAATTGCACCAAGAATTTTATTTTCATTCTCCATCATTCGAATCCTCCCCCCACATTTTTCTGAGATATCCCTCGCATTTGCTCCCATGGAGACCCAGAAAAGAGCCTCTTCTCTGCTTCACTCCGCCGCCGCTTTCATTTAGGTTATGCCGGTACTCAACCGTGATCTGCTCCAGTACTTTTGCAGAAAACATATGCATCTTCACCTTGGGCTGCATCAAGTCTCTGACGTAGGCAAACGGCAGCTGATCTCTAGGGTTGAACGCATCCAGCTCGTTGAACAGCAAGCAAGAAAACAAATCACTCCTCTCCCCATGGCGACGAATAATCATTGCAGTATCCGGCACATCTGAAAATTTTGCCAGACTTAGACTTCGTCAGAAAACCCTAACTTTATTTTATTTCAATCACCTATTGAGTTAGGGTGTTTCAAAAAGAAATCCCTAATTCTACTTTATTTTATTTTATTCACCTGCAGTGTAGGGTGCTTCATACAGGAACCCTAATTTTCTTCTATTTTTTCACCTGGGGATTTAGGGTGCTTCGTAAAGGAAACCCTAATTTTCTTCTATTTTTTCACCTGTGGATTTAAGGGGCTTTATAAAGGAAACCCTAATTTTCTTTTATTTCATGCACCTGTTGGGTAAGGAAGCTTGGAGGAAGACCAAGGCTGGAGTCCATTGTCGCAGTAGGCTTCCATCTGATCTCTCAAGTGATGGATATCCGGCCACTTCCTCCATCTAGCAGTAGCTATGGCGTCCTCCATGGTGTGAAGGTTAAGAGGGTGCTGAGATAATGCCACATCTGCTTCATTTGAGAAGAGTAGAGAGTGAATTAGGAGAAGTGGGTCAGCTGTTAATTGAATTTTGGCGTCGACCCAGATGCTGAATTTTGCTCTTGGGAAGAGACGGTGAAGAAGGTGCTTTGGAATTACGCCGTTCATGGCAGGATTGGAGTAGGGGAGAAATTTTGTGGGAAGTTTGACTATGCGCCAGACTCCTATTTTTGATGTTCTATCGCCGTGTTCTTGATTGACTTGTTTTGGCTGTTGAGCTGAGGGGAGTATGTGATTGGCGATGAGGGAGTTGAGAGTGGGGTCGTCGATGAAGAGGAAGAAGCAAACGGTTTCTAGGGTTTTGACGCCGAGCCCTTTTGGCTGCCTTAGCTTGTCGTGGTCGTTGAAGATGGCTGAGACCACCACCACACCCCTGCATCTCTCCATTGCCGCTTTGTCTGCGAATCATGCAGTTAGTGCTTGTAAATGCCTAGAATAATAGAGCAGATGAATGGTGAATAATAATAGAGGGAAAAAGAAGAGGAGTTCAGAAGGGGAAAAAGAGAAGAGGAATGACCAGTAGAAGGGGCAAATAGTTGTAGACGTAGGAGAAGTGAGAGATATTTCTGAAGGAATAATTATAATAGTTGTAACTTAATGGAAAAGAGGGCGAATAACAGAAAAGAAGCAGAAGCAAAAGAACCATAAAAAAGAAGAAAAAGAAAAACAAGAGTATGAAAACAATGGTGGTTAGAAGACGAAGAAGCGGAGGAGGAGAAGGATGAAGAAGCAGAACCAAAAAACAATGGAAGAAGAACAAGAGCAAGAAAAAGATATGACAGAACGAGAACAAGAACGAGAACAAGAACAAGAACAAGAAAAGAATGAAACAAGAACAGCAACATGAACAAATTGACGAACAAGAATTCCACAATCACCTGATAGACGGAGAGGAAATTCTTTGAAAAATCCGCAAGGGACTGACGGCAACGACGCACCATCACCTCCATAATTCTCCAAATCGAAAAACGATTTTCTTTCATTAATCGACAAATTCCCTCCGAAAGTCGCCTTCTTTCCTTGCAAATATTCAAAGCGTGAAGAGTAAGTCGAGTTACTTGTTATCCTCTGGATCTCCGCAAACGCCGCCATGTAATCTGGAGCAAAAACCCACGTCAAAAAAGTTTTCTGCGCAAGAAAATTCTTTCTTTTTTGCAGGTTCGATCCGGACCAGGAAATGGTACTGCGGAATCGCAAGAAGCTGAGGTTGACGACGATGGAAAGGCGTGTTTTCGCTCGCCATAGTTTGGTGGGTAGGAGAAGAGTGGTTCCTCCAGACGCCGGTGGAGATTGGGGTAGAGAGGGAAAGGTAGGCGGAAGAGACAGCCGATCTGAGAGAAAGTGACGTTCAGGGTGATGAAGATGGAGGTAGCCAAGTAGAGAAGGGAGGCACAGAGAAGCTTGGATTGGAAAATAAGGGGCGGCTTCCATGACACCATCTCCTCCCCAGAAGTTCCGGGATCTCCTTTCCATTTGCTATTCCGATTCATAAACTTCCTTTCATCGAGAGTTGGAGAATGAGAGAGAGAGAGAAAGAGAGAATATTTAAAAATTATATAACTAAAAACTTATATATAAGATATTTTTGTTAGAATATTTATCGTCAATAACAAAAATTAGTTAACTGGGTCATACATGGTTGAATTGATTCACCTAATGGGACATTTTAAAAAATATAAATGAGCATTGCTGGTGTTTATATTATTTTTTTCTCTTTACAAAATTCATCACTTTTCAATGGATTCTTATGTTTTCTTAATTAAGATCACGGATTCTAAAGATGATTAGGGTTTAAAAAAATAATGAATTGATTTTCTTCATTCAATAACTCAAAATTTTAGGTATATGCATAGTCAAATGATGTCAAATGAATTCAAAATTTGAATTATTTTCTGTCATAAAAAAAGGCTAAAGTCAAATGGTTGAAAATAGAATGACCTTGTTGAATCATACATAAGATAATTACTCCAGAGGAAAATAAAAATGTAAATTTATCTAAAATTTTTCAACAATGATACTACGGTAATTTATAAATAGTATGGTAAAAGTGCATAATTAAGAAACTATTTGACATAATATAAAAAAACTATGAAGGCATGTGTATGTTTTTCACTTCTTCTATTTTATTTGTTGGATCATAAGATTGTACCTCATATAGATGCTATTGTTGTGGGCCCCACTTATTCATTTATACATAGGCCTCTTTTCTTATAATGAGCTAAAACCTTTCTTATACATAGCCTATTTTGGCTTATTCTCTCTTCTCACAAGTTATCGGAGCAATAAGATTCTCCAAGGGCTTAATTTTTCATTCATGTTCATCATTTTTTAGCTTCATAATAATGTGTCATTGATGCACTTATTTCTGTCGTTATAAAAATATTGAATACATAATTCTTTCAAACACAATATATGTTATCATATTTTTATTATGTTTTTGCATTCATCATGTTATTCCACTTATGTACTTAATTTGTATCTAGTTTTGCATCATTACGTTGATTTTCATATCTGAAGACGAACCCCATTTGACTTCTTTGAATTCAAGTGGTTGACTTATCACATTTTTATGAGTTTTATTAATTCAAGACATAAGAAAACATATGGAAGAACATGGATGCAAATTTTAATGAAAGAGAGGAGAAAATGAACTCTTCACCATTTTAGGGGCTATATCAACTCTTATTCCATGATGTCAAAGGGTGTAATTAAGGTTCATGGTGTTCAAAGGTGTGAAGAAAGGTCAAAAGTAGTCAAATTCATTTTGTAAATGATTATTGGGATCATCCTATCTTTTTGGGGCAACCGCTTCACTAAGATAAGTCAAGGTAAGTCAAAGTTAGTCAACTTTATCTATTTTAGGAAAGAATGACCAAACCATATTAAAAAAATTTAAAATTAAATTATGTAAAATGAAGTGGAGGTCACCCTCTTAAGGTGGATGTCCTCCTTATTTAGGAAGAAGTTGGGAGCCACCTTTTAAGGAGGTGGGCCCATATCCCTAAAAAGGGGAGTAATTACCTCCTCACCCCTTTTTAGAAAGGGGTAAGGCTGCCTCATTAAGGGGGTAAGGTTATCTATTTGAGGAGGTAAACCAAACCTTGGACATCCTTGGGGTGGTACATCTTTGCCCTTGATCACAAGGGTGGAAGATCTCAACCCTTGGTCAGCTAGAATCCCAAAAACCCTCTCTATATTAGGCTCTATTTTCTCTCTCCTCACTTGTTTTTGGCTTCTCTTAGTATCAGGAAACCAAGAGAAAGAGGAAAGAGGTTAAGGCCTAACGAGAGAATTGCTTAATGCGAAATATTTTTGTGGAGAAGAAATCAAGAAAGGATCACGATCAAAGCGGCCTGAGCATCCCCGGCTTAAGGACTGGCATTGCGACATGGTTTGTGCAATAATCGAGATCGAATTCTTGCTTGTGATCATCTCCATAAATTTTAAAGTTATATTCTATTTTTATTTTTATTTTCTTTTAATATATTAGCTTTGACATCATCGACACTCACATCTCTCCCTCTCTCTATCATTGCACATCAATTCGTTGCTACTGTCGACTGATGGATATTATGTGGCTTGCAAGACAATCATAGATTCATCTTTCATTTATATTCATTGAAATGAACTGTTATACATTATCGTTCTTGTGTGATGTTTGCAATAAAATCCATGAACATATGTAATGATCAAGTGAATTATGATGAGATCATAGTACAGTGATCACAGGGCTTTAAACATATGTTATAAATATTCCTATTCATGGGATATTCAAGGACATAAAATTATTTAGAAAAAAAACTATTTTATCCAACTCATATGATGAGTATAATTGATCCTATGGCCATCGGTGTAGAGACACTACGGATAGATAGTAAGTGATCTTTAGAGAAAGAGTTCATTGAATTGATTCGTATGAAACCCTTAATGGTATTCTACTAAACTATCAATCAACTTTATTCATGTCACAATTGTGTACGTGGTCTTTTGACCTAAGACACCAAAGACATCTAATGGATGATCGTGTTTTGACTATGACTTATAGATCCCTAGCCACTAGATCTCCAACACGTCATAAATTGGATACGACATGAAATCCTTGTAGATGATTAAGTGGTCAAGATGGGATCATTTGACTTTGGTATAAGAGGATATTGACTCAATGAATGAGATACGGTTAAATCCTTGTCCAAGGTAGTCGAAATATTAGAGAATTCTTTCTTGATGATTTCCTACTCGCATCAATACTAAATTGAGTGACGCATTAAGGTTTGCCAGTTAACCATCGCTTAAGTCATTCATGAGTCTTGTGTCAATGAAAGATAATACATACATGGTAATCGATGACAACGGGTTCAATGAGAGAAGTTCTTATTTACTCCATATCTCCCTAGAGCACGTTGTCAACCACGGCACTCGTGGGGCTAACAACTCAACATGCCGATTGGGTTAAATCGATTCTTATTTAATTAATCTATTTTTTGATAGAGTTAATTGATAAGAAAGGCCAATAAGTGTTATTGGGTCAATAGAGTCATTAACTGGTGGGATATAAATATAAGAGTTTTTATGAAAAGTTCATATTCTCAAAGTCTATAAATAGGAAGAGAATGATCATAATACGGGTGCTCATACGAGCCTAGTGGAAAACTCTCTCGTCTCTTCTCTTACTCTCTTCGTGATGAGTGTTCAGGAGAAGATCTAATCGTCTAGCAATTACATGGATACCGGTAGAGGCCGGAGCGCTTTGAGACAGCTTGAAGAACTTCGTTTAGATGAGTCCCTATAAGTATGAGTTTATTCTATAATAAATATTAAGTTCATCTAGAATAGATGATAAGATCATCTAATCTTGGTGCTTCAACTCTATTGAATGTTTTAATTCAACATCTTCCGCTGAAATCGATTTTTTTGATCAAAACCTTGGAGAACTTGTCAAGCCTCACCTCTTAGCACCAAAAACTTGTCTCACCTTGTTATCATCTCATCCCCATTTCATTTATTTTTATCTGAATTTTCCATTTAAATTTTGATTTCTCTCTTATTTCAAAGAGAAACTTGATAATTATTGCTAACATTCATCTCTACTGTCTCATTCACGCCTTTTATTTGAATGTCTAATTGATAACATGCAATCTTAACATGATAAAACA
>CM044118.1:9197772-9312010 GCA_024174645.1 Lemna minuta | reverse complement strand
TTTTTTTGTTTCATTGGATTGCTTGTTTCATCAGCTTTCCGTGGATAGCTAAATCGTAAATTGTTATCATCATTTGACCCTTCAATTTTACATTTGAGTATTGGCTGTTCATTTTCAATCCGAATTTAGGCGTTGAGTTGTGGGTGCAATTACTTATAAAATACAAGGTGAAATTTGATAATTTTGATCTGTTTGGAATTTTCTGGTTATTAGCTTTCCATTCATATATGAATTTTCTGGTTATTAGCTTTTACAGAAAGCCAAATGTGGGTCAAAGTCAACGCTTTGACATTGACTTTTGACATTTCTTCTTAAAATCAGTTTCTAAATTCTTAACATATCTTATTTAATATATTTATATCATTAACATAACTAAAATATCATTTTATTTTCTTTAAAATCTTAATTAAACCTAAATTTGACTAAGTCAACTCTTCAATCAAAGTCAACCGTGTTCACTCTGCATCGACCTGATCTTTACACTATACTTGATTTTATATCTTTGTTATTGTGAGTTAGGAATTATAAATTTTTTTTGACCGACGTTTGTGTGTTTTAATGACGGCATAAGACGCCTCGTCAGCGATATGTCATTTCCCCCGCCACCTCAGCTTCCATGTCAGTGCGTGATAAAAATATGAATTTTCTATATTTTTTAATATAAATAAATTTAAATTAGATCCAGAAAAATTCAAAAAAATCAGAAAAATTGTAGAAAAATCTCTAAAAATTAGAAAATTTATTACTCTAAAAATATAACTCCAAATTAATCCAAATTGGTCTTGTTTGATCAGATATTGAATAATCTATCATTTTGAAAAGTTAAATTTAATAAGTAAGAAGAGAATAAGTTTTTGTTTAAAAAATATACTCATTTCTTTTCAAAAATAAAGTTAGAAAAATAAATGAGTTTATATAAAAATATTTTTCTCTTATTAATAATCATTAAAACCCAATTATAATCTCAAATATAAAATAGGAATAATTTAATCTTAGATATATCTCTTTAATTATTTATGATTATCCCTAAAAAAGTGTATTTTGCTATTATAATTTAAATTTTCATAGAATGATAGATATATACTCAAAACATGAGAACGTGCGTAAGAATAGAATATTTTATGCCTTAATTTGTATGAATAATCATATAATTTCATGTGTAAATTGAATGTTATCAATATCCCAACTTATACTCCCCTTAATTAGGCTCGACTTGAGTGCCATGTGCCACCCTTAGGCATTGTTGCTTGAGCTCCCCTTAATTAGGCTCGACTTGATTACGCTCATCTTGTACTCCCCTTAATTAGGCTCGACTTGAGCTCCACCATGGCAGCTACACAAAGTAGGCCATTTTTTTTTGTCATTTCTACTTGAATAAATTAAAAAATTATTCAAAAAAATCTCAAAACTTATAAAAGTTGTATATTTTAATATAAAAATCTTTTTTTATCTAGATTATCTTCATTTAATAAAAAAATTAAATAATGTTTCATTCTATCCCATTTAACTTTAGAAATAACAAGAGAATAAATTATTTACTTCCACAATTCTCTTTCTTTTATAAAGTAAAAATAAATTACTTTCAAAGGTTATTTAGTATTATTTATCTTATTATTCTCTTTATAATTCATAACTCATGTAATTCTTAGAAATTCAAAACCTCATGACAGTAAAGGTAATATTGAAAGAATTTAATACGTGAAAAGTAAAAATTATTATTCACAAAAAATCAGGTATAAAATAATGCATTTTGAGATTTTAAGATAAATGACATCCAATTCATAAATATGCATTCAAAACACGATAACATGAGTAGTAGGTGTATAAATTGCACCTTAAAATGCACCAATAATCATGCAATTGCAAGAAAATATTGCATGTTATTATGTTTTGAGCCTCGTATAGCCATAGCTAAACTAGCATCCCTAGATGTATATGAATGTGATGATTGAGTTATTTGGTGGGAGAGATCAAGATATATCGTGCAGTTACTCTTTTCATGGCTTCTTAGAAAGTTCTCATAATTTGAAAGCTTTTTCTCTATGAGAAATGAGCCACTGATAAATATAAAAGTGATTATGCTAGTGAAAAATCAATTGAATGCATCTAGGACTCTCTCTCAAAAAGATCACCAAGGTGAGAAATCGCTTACGATGATAGCCAAGAAGTTGTCTTCTAGGCTGCAGCAATCCACCCAACATCTTACGAATCTATTTTATACTATTTTTGTGTTGTTAAAATATAGGTTTATTGAAAAGTGATTTTCTATTCATTCATGTTGAAGCGATTTGAATTACGTCGAGTAAATCTAACCAACATGTATATGGCACACATCTAACTACCCTCAATCATTCTAAACATCACACCAATTGATAGAAACAACAACCTCAATAAACTAACTCACAAAGCAAAGAACTACATGGTGTCACTATCCTTCAACATTTAAACTCCTTAAACACCTCAATCCGATGCATATGATATTAAAATCCTATGAGAAGGGTGCATGTCAGATATTATCGTGTTTAAGAAGAACATATCAATAGATCTTCTGCTCAAGATGCTAAGCCATTAATGTTTTCAATGTTAGTTTAAAAATAAGAAAATGGAAGTAAACATTTTAAATTTATCAAAATCAAATATTGATCTAAATCACTAAATCTATGAAGTAAAAAATATGGAATTTCCAGAAATGGTGTCATTTTGCTTGTCATGCAATCATTTATAAACATGATTAAGGGTCCAAAATAGTTCAATACTCACTTTTGATGATTAATTAATAAAAATTCTACAGTTGAAATCCAAAGTGTCAGGTTTAGAATATGAAAAAGTTTTGACACTCAAACAGATTGGATGAAACTGGACGATAAAAGAAATTAGCTTTCAAGAAATGGCGTATTTTGTAGGGTTTATTTGATATCTTTAAAATGAATAAAATCCCACAACAATTTGAATTAAATCAAAGGTGAATCAAAGAAATAATTTTGAGAAAGAAAATGGTGAAAACTATTGAATTTTTGTAAATCTAAGTTTCAATACTAAATCTAAAATTATATATGCAAAGTTATGAGTACCAAAATTAAAAGGTAACCCATGAGCTTCACCTAGTTATAAGGTGAATAAAGATATTTGGTTTCTTAGGGTTTTTTCTCATCTATTTGATACATTGAATAGTTTTTTTGGTAAAATTAAATTTTAGATTCATCATTGTATTTATACATGTTTTTTTCAAGTTTTTCTATTCCAAGTTGTTGTCATTCCATGAAGTTTTCATCAATGGTTTTATAAAATAAATTTAGATAAATTGCATTTAGATATCTATATTTATATATTAATAGATATATTTTAGGTGATCTGTATATGTCATCATCGATAGAGTCTTCAAAGCATCTAATGATCATAATGAAGGCGGAACTTTCACATACATTATTCCTTGTTTCAACACAAAGTTTAAGTGTCCATATGAGTGAGATTATCAATGAAATATTGATATGATCGACATATATTATTGATAATGATAACATAGTACATTAACATAATAAAACATGATTTTTGATGCATATTAAGGTATAAATGGTTTCATTTACAGGCATGTTATCATACTTATGTGAATTTTTCTATCTTTCCATGAAAAAAGTAATTATAATCTCAAAATACCTTAAAATAGGGTTAAATATGATGATTTAAAAGACAAATAATTAATAAACCATCTTTACTTGAGATTATAAATGTTTCTAAAGTGAAAATAGTGAGATAAAACGATCTATAAACATTTATTTATATTTTCTTAAGTTTAAAATCCTTAAAAATAAATGTGTTTTTGAAATAAAATTTAAAGCTCTCATTATTTATCAAGTTTTATCTTTTAGAATGATAGATAATTAAGTTTCAGATCAAATGAAAGAAATTTGGATTAATTTGGAGTTATATATTAAAAGTTATGAATTTTCTATTTTTAGGGATTTTTTTCGGATTTTTCTGAATTTATTTCGATTTTTAAAATGATAAAAATGAATTAAAAAAGGACCAAAAGCGATTTTATTTCTGCGCGGGGCCACGTGGATGCGCCGTGGCACGCAAGGCCATGTGGCAGCGCCACGCGGGCCCACGCGGCGCCTACGCGGCGATGCGACGGATGCGCGATATTTATATTTATTATAATATAGTTTATAAGTATAGCCTTCCGTTTATCGGAAGGGAATTATTACCCCTTAGAATCGTCGCTCGTTTTCAACCCAATTGATTCGTTTAATTATTCCCGTGTGGGACTAAGTCAAACAGTTTTTTTTAAAATAACAGGACACGTGGCGGAAGCGGAGATGTCGGATCAGGTGAAGCCCGATCGAGGCGCGTCGATCGAGTGGACGCACGGACCACCGGATCACGATCAAGGCACGTGCCTTAAATGCAGGCGTTATAATGGTCGTGATGCAATCTGGCGTGGAGCATCGTGATCGTCGGATCGTGATCCAACGGCAACAAATCGATGCGTTTTTATAACGGTCATCACACGGATCATCCGGACCGTCCATCGAGATCGGACGGCCACGACATGTTCGAAACGGTCCACGATGGACCGTTCCGTCGTAACCGTCGATCGTTTCGATTGGACGGTTACGCCCAAAATCCTTATAAAACGATATGTTCTTCCGAATTCTAAAGCATTCGAGTTGGAAATCAACAAATTGATTTGTCTAGACACCTCCCCTCTAATTTCTCTTTATCTCATCGTGTTCTAGCTTCAATTCCGCACCTCCGGAGCCTTTGAAATCAAGATTTGGCCATGTAGATGGGTAGAAATTACAGCTTGAACTCACGAACGCATTCTTCGGTATTTTCATCGATTAATCCGATTAATTGAGTTAATCCGATCGCTAATCGTGATTAGTGGAAGAGGTTTTTACTAATATTTAGTTCATTTAAGTTTGATTTCGATTTAGATTAGGATTCAAGATTCAATTTGGTTTAATTTTAGATAAAATCGCGATTTTTTCATCCGAAATTTTCTCTCCACTTCGATTTTCAATTTCTCCATGAAATCAAACCCAAACTCGATGATTCTTGATTCCGTGGAATGGATTTGAAGTTATCTTTCATAATTTACCATTTTCCCCAATTTCTATCATCAATTCACTGTCCTATTTGATCAATTTTGAAGAATACATCAAGAATTTCCTTATTTCCCTCTGGATTCGACCCTTATTTACCATTATACCCTTCAATTCGATACATTTTCATCAAATTGGTAAGTTCGGAAATATTTTTGACATGATACCATGTAGAATCAATGACCTCACGGTTTCGTCTCGTCAAATGGCGCCGCTGCCGGGGATTTAAGGCAAATTTTTTATCAAATTAGTGAATTTTGACTTGATCAACTCGGATTTTTCTCTTAATTTCTTGAAATTCAAGCAATTCAATCGTATTTTGAGTGATCCGAAGTAGAAATCAATCTTCGAGATCCTTAATTCGAAAAGATTAAGTGATTTTCGCCCCTTTTCTAAGGATTACGGGCAATCACTTCTTCAAAATCGCGTTAAGAACGCGTAACTCTCTTGGAGACCAACATTCAGGTACGATTGATCTCAATTTTTAATATATTTTAAATATTTATAAGTTAATATCATCTAAGTATCCGATCCACTCTTCATGAGAAGATGAACAGCCTAGAGAGTACGGAATAATCCCCTAGAAATAGATCTCTTTGAACGAAGCTACCGAGACCGATTCAACTTTTGATCCAACCGAACCAGTAGAAATGGCCCGAAACGATGAGGGAAATGCTAGGAAACTCCTTAGTGACTATGCTAGGCCCGTCCTCTAGCGACCCGTTACTAGAATTCATGCACCCCTAGGAAGAGGGACCAATTTTAGAATAGACTCCCATGTCATGAGCATGCTTCTTATCTTGCATGGTAAGCCTTCCAAAGATCCCTATATACATGTATATGAGCTTTCCCAGGTTTGTGAAATAAATCATCTTCAAAATGTCCCCGCCGACACGATGAAGATGAAACTCTTTCCCGCTACCCTTAGAGATAGAGCCAAAGACTGGTTTTTAAAATTAGGGAAAGAATTCACAAGTTGGACCGAGATGGAGGAAGAGTTTTTAAGAAAATACTATTCCGTAGGAAAAACCACCTCCGTCTGAAAAGCCATCCGAGAGTTCACCCAAGGCTCGAGTGAAACCTTCCACGAGGCCTGGAGTGTCCACACCATGGAGTGTCTAACCATGAATTAACTCAAAAATTTTATGACGGGTTAGGCCCGCAAGATAGATATCTTTTGGATGCAGCTAGCGGCGGCACCTTCATGAGCAAATACGAAGACGATGCGATGGAACTCATCAAAACGGTGGCGGAAAATAGTCACCATAATGCGGCGAAACCATTTGGAAGAGGTACAATGCCGAAAGCTCTCAACGCCAAATCAGCGGAGACGGGGATGCTCCTCGAAAGAATCGATAAAATGGCGGAAGTCCAGAACTTACTACTAAACCGACTCAACATCCGCAACGGTTCCGAAGGACTCGCCCCCATCTCACTCCAAGAAGCGTCACCATGCGCAACTTGCTCACGATTTCACCATGTCGAATTAGATTGTCCCGTGATGGCAATCAAAGGGCAAGGGATGTATAGACAAGGTCCATCGGGAGGACCAAGTCAACAGGGACGACCAAATTATCCAGGTAATAATCCTAACCAATATAATACCCCTATTTTTAACAATTCTTCGCAGAATAATGGATATAAGAGGAACAACGATCAACCCTATCCTCCACAATATACCGGTCAGCAAAATTACCCTAATCAAAGACAATCGTTGTTTGTCCCGCCGACTCAACCTCAAGCATACACGCAAGATCCACGCCAGACCACGCCGGCATCCGACCCGATCCTCGGCGCGATCTCGCAACTAATAGAGCAAATGACGAGGATGAACTCACGCGTGTGCAAAATTCAAGACTTCGTCAAGGCGAACGTCCAACCGACGACGGACAAAAAGGGTAAGCAAGTAACTTTTACTGAACAATTACCCTCGCAGGCCGCGGCAAATCCAAGAAATCAAGGAGCCTCATCGACCCAGACACAAACATCAACCATGTACACGTCGACGAGGAAGCCGTAGAATCAGCCCTGGCCATATCAAGCCTTTGGAGTGGGAAAGCTCTGCCGGATCCATTCAAGGATCACCCTTTCCACCAAGGCCAAAATGAAGAAAAAGAAACGCCAATTATCGTCGAGCAAGACAATGACTCGGAGGACGAGGAAGAACAGGTTACGGCTGAACCTAACCCTCACAAATATAAGCCCCCTGTGCCTTATCCTCAAGCCTTAAACTCACCAAGATCCAAGAATAGTGAGACCGATGACAACCTACTAGACGCCTTTAAAAACGTGACCATAACCATTCCGTTGATAGATGCCATCAAGCATATCCCTTCTTATGCAAAATTTCGTAGAGTTATATGTACTCCCCATAGAAACCCTAAACGGATCCAACTTAGTGAGACGGTAAGCTCCATTATGATGAATTCCTTACCCGTAAAAAAGAGAGATCCGGGAGCACCCATGATCACGAGTGAAATAGGAGGAATGTCCTTTACTAGATCCCTACTAGATACAGGAGCTAGCATCAACATCCTCCCCAAAGCTGTATTTGATCGTCATCATGTAGGGGAGCTACAACCTTTCCTAGTAGAACTATACTTAGCCGATGGATCAGTTAGGAAACCTCATGGATTAGTAGAGGATGTCATCTTAAGAATAGAGGATTGTTATTTCTCAGTAGATTTCCTAGTGGTCGACATGAAAATGACTAAGGAGCTTAGCCAAGCCCCAATTATTTTAGGACGACCCTTCCTAGCTACCGCTAAAGCCGTAACCGACTGGGAGAAAGGAGAAGTAATTCTCAAGGTGGGAGAGCACACCGTGAATGTCGACATCAACAAATTAATGAAATACACTTCACGAGCTTCCGAAGACTTGGGCGCCATCGACTTCGCCGACGATCAAGACATAGATGCATGCGTAGAAGAAGTTATGATGATCAACGAGGAAGCAAGATATGAGGAGCTTCCGATGGACGAGCCAACTTTGGAACTCAAAACTCTCCCGTCTACACTCAAGTACGCCTTCTTTGATGAAGAGAAAGCAAAGCCAGTAATTATTTCATCCAAGTTGGACATAAAGCAAGAAGAACAATTACTGGAGGTGCTAAGGAAAAATAAAGAAGCAATCGGATGGACCCTCACGAACCTAAAAGGGTTGGACCCTTCACTATGTACTCATTGCATCTTTCTAGAGGATGAGTCGAGACCCGTCAGGGAGGCCCAGAGACGACTCAACCCGAGGGTATGGGAGGCCGTGAAAGAAGAAATTCTTAAATGGCTCAACGCAGAAATAATATACTCCATATCCGATAGCCAATGGGTGAGTCCTGTACACGTTGTTCTAAAGAAAGCCGGAGTAACGGTCACGATGAATGAGAAAGGCGAGGAAATCCAGACTCGCCTACCGACAAAGTGCAAAGTCTGCATCAACTATCGGAAGCTGAACTCCGCGACCAAGAAGGACCACTTCCCGCTACCGTTCATCGACCAAATCCTGGACCGACTGGCAGGATCAAACTACTTCTGCTTTCTCGACGAATATTCGGGCTACAATCAGATTGCTATCCACCCCGACGATCAAGAGAAGACCACGTTCACTTGTCCGTTTGGCACCTTCACCTTCAAACGCATGCAATTCGGACTGTGCAACGCCCCTGCGACCTTCCAACGATGCATGACGGCAATTTTTTCTGACTTTCTTGGCGACAGCTTAGAAGTCTTCATGGATGACTTCTCTGTCTTTGGAAACGACTTCGAAAGTTGTCTTGCTCACCTGATGAAGATATTGGAGGTATGCATTAGGAAACGACTGGTACTCAGCTGGGAGAAATCCTACTTTATGGTACGAGAGGGAGTAGTGCTCGAGCACATTGTCTCGGGCAAAGGCTTAGAAGTGGACAAGGCCAAGATAGAGGTCATCCAAAACCTCCCTCTACCAAGTACTGTAAAAGATTTGAGGAGCTTTCTCGAGCACGTCAGCTTCTATCGGAGATTTATCCAAGACTTTGCGAAAGTCTCTAAGCCCCTCACCACCCTTCTTTGTAAAGACAAAGATCTCATCATCGACGAAGAAGGGAACCGCGCATTCACAACATTGAAGCAAGCACTGATCGAGGCACCGATTCTACAAAGTCCTAATTGTGACTTACCCTTCGAGATTATGTGCGACGCTTCGGACTACGCGGTGGGAGCGGTCTTGGGGCAACGACTTGACAAGAAGCCGACGGCCATCTGCTATTCAAGTAAGACCCTAATCGAAGTTCAAATAAACTATACAACTACGGAGAAAGAGCTTCTTGCGGTGGTCTACGCTCTAGAGAAGTTCCGGCCTTACATCTTGGGAAGCAAGATCATCATCTACACTGATCATGCGGCCCTGAAGTAGTTGCTCTCCAAGAAAGAGGCCAAACCACGACTCATACGATGGGTGCTGCTCCTTCAAGAATTCGACTTGGAGATTAAGGACAAGAAGGGCAGCGAAAACTCGGTGGCGGACCACTTATCGCATCTCCACATCTCAGGAGGAGAAGACATCGGAGATACATTTCCAGACGAGCATCTCCTCACCATCTCGACTCACGCCCCCTGGTATGCGCACATCGTCAACTTCATCGTCACCGGATCGATCTCAGAGCATTGGAACCGGCACCAAAAAGATAAGTTCTTCCATGAGCCTAAGTACTATTTCTGGGAAGAACCACTTCTGTTCCACCTAGGATACGACCAGATTATCCGATGATGTGTTCCGGAGGAGGAGCAAGTAGACATACTGGCGAGGTGTCACTCATCGACATGCGGAGGTGATAACATGCAATCTTAACATGATAAAACATGATTATTAGTGCAAATTAAGGCATAAAACATTACATTTATGTGCATGTTATCATACTTTGAGTGCATTTCTATCATTCCATGCAATTTTATGTTATAATCTCAAAATGCGTTAATTTAGGGTTAATTATGATGAATTAAAGATTAAAGATTTTATAACCCATCTTTACTTGAGATTATAAGTGTTTTTAAAGTTAAATAATAAGAGAAATCATTTTTATAAACATTCATTTAATTTTCTAAAGTTAAAGTCTTAAAGAAATGAATGTATTTTTGAAAAAAGAATTAAATCTCTTGTTATTTAAATAATTTGACTTTTTAGAATGATAGATAATTAAATTTCAGATCAAATGAAAGAAATTTGGATTAATTTGGAGTTGTATTTTAAAAGATATGATTTTTACAATTTTAGGGATTTTTCTAGATTTTTTCCGATTTAATTTCGATTTAAATAGATTAAAATGAATAAAAAAAGAGTAAAAAAAGGGCTTATAATCGCGCGGGTCCCACGCGGGTGCGACGTGGCACGCAAGGCCACGTGGCAGAGCCACGCGGGCCCGCGCAGCGCCTACATGGCGCGTTCTACATATTATATTGATATATTACATATAGTATAAGAGGTTTTCAGCATCCCGTATATCAGGAGGGTATTCGACCTCTTATTCCTTCGGGGCTTATAAACCCGATGGATTCCACTAGTGTTTTCCATGTGGGACTAAAGTCCCACACAGTGTTTTAACGTGCAGGATGTGGCGCGACGAGGATCGTTCGATCGGGATGACGCGTCGATCTCACGCGTCGATCGCGTGAACGCTGGACCACTGATCCATCAATCAGGCACGTGGCTTAAAGGAGTTATTATAATGGTCAGATCTAATGCGACGTGGCTGACGGAGGAGCGTCAATCTTCTGTGATGCGGACCACCGGATCAATCACGACGCACGTGCTTGATTGGAGGCGTTATAACGGCTGAGATGAAACGGTGGGGAGTTAATCACGACCATCCGATCGCGATCCAAGGGGCGTGATCAAACGCGTTTAATAACGCATCTCGAGAGATCGCATCCAGGCCGTCCATCTTCAATTCGATGATCGCGACTTAGTTGAAACGGTCCACGATGGACCGTTTCATCGTAACCGTCGATCGAAACGATCGGACAGTTACGCCCAAATGCCCTTTAAATAGACTTGTTCTTCGACATTTATAAGCATTCGAGTTGGATTTCAATCAAATTTAGCTGTCTAGACATCATTCCTCTCATTTCTCTTGATTCCATCCCCTTCCTCTCTCATTTCCGCATCCACTGAGGGGTTGAAATCAAGATTTGGTACAGAATTGAGGGAGAAATCGCAGCTTGAAGCTCACGTTCACGTTCTTCACGTTTTCGGCGATTAATCGGTTTAATCACCTCGTTTCGATCGCTAATTGAGTTTAGTGGAAGCAGTTTTTCCTAGATTATCTTCCTATTATGTTTAATTTTCGTTTAGATTAGGATTTAGTGTTTAATTTCATCGAATTTTAGCTTAAATCACAATTTTTCTGTTCCGAAATTTCTCTCCACTTCAATTTTTGATTTCTCCACGAAATCAAGTCCAAATTCGATGATTCTTGATTCCGTGGATTCGTTTTGAAGTTATCTTTCTAAATCCATAATTTTCCCTAATTTCTCACCTCAATTCATCGTCCAATTTGACCAAATTCTAAAAGATCTCTCGAAAATACCTTGATTCCCTGTGGATTCGACCCTTATTTACCATTATACCCTTCAATTCACTCTAAATTCCCAAATTGGTAAGTTCGGAATAATTTTTGACATGAGACCGTGTGAAATTGACGACCTCGCGGTCTTGTCTCGTCAGGGAGGATACTCGCGGCACGAAAGACCGCGGACAAGATCCTACAGAGCGGCTTCTACTTGCCCTCCATCTTCAAGGACGCCCACCGTTTCTACACGGAGTGCCTACAATGTCAAGCGGCGATCAACATCTCCAAGCGAGATGAGATGCCGATGCGGGCGATCCTTGAGGTGGAAATCTTCGATCTTTAGGGGATAGATTTCATGGGACCTTTCTCACCTTCTGACGGGAAAGAGTACATACTGGTGGCGGTGGACTATGTGTCCAAGTGGGTCGAGGCAATCCCCACTACGACAAACGATCACACGATGCATTTTCGCTCGATATTGTTGTCCGAGGGCCATCATCAGCGACGGCGGCTCACACTTCAGCAATTCTCACTTCCGGGCGCTATTGAAGAAATACGGAGTACATCACCGCATCAGCACGCCATACCACCCCCAGGCGAATGGGCAAGTAGAGGTTAGTAATCGAGAAGTCAAGACTATTCTTAAAAAAATAATTCGTCCAAATGGAAAGGATTGGGCACACAAGCTCCCCGATGCACTATGGGCATACCGGACGGCATACAAGACACCCATCAGGATGTCTCCCTTCTGGCTCATCTTTGGGAAAGCCTGCCACCTTCTAGTTGAGCTAGAGCATCAGGCCTACTGGGCCATCAAAAAGCTCAACCTCGCACTGGACGAAGCAGGGAAAAAATGACTTCTCCAGCTCTAGGAGTTACAAGAGTTGAGGCATGATGCGTACGAGAATGCGGCGATCTACAAGGAGAAGACCAAGGCCTTCCACGACTGACACATCCGACGATGATCATTCCAGGTCAACGACAAGGTCTGGCTCTACAATTCACGCCTCAAACTCTTCCCTGGAAAGCTGCTCTCCAAATGGGATGGTCCTTATGTGGTTCTGGAATTGTTCTACGGCGGAGCGGTACTCATCTCCAACCCCAAGACCGGTCGACAATTCAAGGTAAACGTCCATCATCTCAAGCCGTACCTGACCTCAGAGCCACCCGCACCAGCAGATAAGGTAAATCTGCATCTTCCCGAGCACTCGAGGACGTGACGGTATCACCCTCGACCCATCAGTAGTTGTAGGTTTTATTTTTGTTTAGTCTCGCTGAAGACGTTAAACTTAGCGCTCTTGGGAGGCACCCCAAGATTATCTTACCTTTTTAGTTTATGTGTTTTTCAGTTTCTTTTTAGACATCAGAGAACTACATTAGGAAAGGGCGCACCTGCACCGGAAATCCCACGAGCATCACGGACTAATGAGCTTTTCTAAACCTATCACACCGCACTTTTATATTGTTTTCATGCCATCATTCGATAAGTTTTTCACATGAGCATGTAGTTTTCTTTGAGGGCAATGAAAGATTCTAGTTAGGGGGTGAGGATTTAGAAAAAGCTCTACCATTTTTCAAAAATTTTAAATTCTAAAAACTCCTATTTTTCAAAAAACTTTATCTAATCTACCCCACCTTAGAAGTCTTTTCATCTAGAGATCTGACCTATTAGAGATGTAGAAGTGAGGACCTTATAGTTCATATAATTACATTGTGAGTAATAAAGCCAAATGATCTAGAGAGACCAATGGATTAGAGTTAGTGGTTGACTTCTTTGGGGTTGGGTACCTAACAAGCACCAAGGAAAAAGAGTAATCAGAGGTTGAAATGCTATGAGATTGAAAAGGAGAGTATTTGAGAGAAAATAAAATTCCATCCTTTACCTATTATTAGCCAAAACTGCTTAGTATAAGGAATTTCTTGATTCTAGACTTTCCCCTTTAAAGAGTGCAATGATCCATAAATTTTTGTAGCACCTATCTTTCCTTATAGGCATGTAGTTTTTCCCTTCCAAAGCAGTCAAGTAGTTACACAAATTTTTTTAAACTTCGCTTTTGATGATGAACACTCCCAAGTGAACTCACAAATCCATCTCACCTTCCATTTTTCCTCCCACATGTACTTATACCTTCACCACACTTCATTTGCTACACACTCTCTTCAAAAATCCTAAAACTCCTCCACATCATTATTCTAGTCTTCTGAAATGTTTTAAAAAAAAAAGAAGAAAAGAAAGAGGAGAAAAGTCAAAAGAAAGAGAGAAATAAGAGGTTACAAGAAGGAAAATAAGTGGGAACATCTTCTACCTTTATCTCTACCTCCACTATCATCTCCACCATCTACCCTATCCATCATCATCCACCTCACTTGGGAGTATAATCATCATAAGTGGTACCTTCTTTGCTTTTATAATCCACTTTGTTTTATCAGCATATTTGCTTTTAGCCAAGTCATACCCTTAGAAATAGTATCTTTAATTTCCTTCAGCCTCCTCACACGATGCATCCAAAGATAGGAATCCTTTTGAATTGCACTCTTTAAAGAAGGAAAGCGAGTTGAGGGAGATTCTAAGTACTAAGTAGCCTCCATTTTTGAGGGAAGGAGTGATATCTTTATGGAGAGGGTAAGGAATTACATCCACTCATGAGAGAGAGTATATTTTCAACACCATAGCATCACGCCTTAGATAGGCTCACCTTAATTACAATCAAGAATTAGACTTGAGCATTAGCCGATGAGCACTACCCTAAACATGCACTAAAGAAGTCAACCCAGAAATGGAATCTAGATCATTATGGCCTACACTATGAGGAAACTTGATCATACCTTTATACACTTCACCTTTTTAGTAGTAGGATCAAAGGATGAAAAGACTTTCTAGGGATATCATATAGTAAATTGCTAAGAGACTAGCAATAATTTAATTTGGGGGGTGTGATAACATGATACATTAACATAATAAAACATGATTTTTGAGGCATATTCAAGTATAAATGGTTTCATTTACATGAATGTTATCATACTTATGTGAATTTTTCTATCTTTCCATGAAAAAGTAATTATAATATCAAAATACCTTAAATTAGGGTTAAATATGATGATTTAAAAGACAAATAATTAATAAACCATCTTTACTTGAGATTATAAATGTTTTTAAAGTGAAAATAGTGAGAGAAAATGATTTCTAAACATTTATTTATATTTTCTTAAGTTTAAATTCCTTAAAAATAAATGTGTTTTTGAAATAATTTAAAACTCTCATTATTAATCAATTTTTATCTTTTAGAATGATAGATAATTAAATTTTGGATCAAATGAAAGAAATTTGCATTAATTTGGAGTTATATATTAAAAGTTATGAATTTTCTATTTTTAGGGATTTTTTTTGGATTTTTCTGAATTTATTTCGATTTTTAAAATGATAAAAATGAATTAAAAAAGGACAAAAAGCGGTTTTATTTCCGCGCGGGGCCACGTGGATGCGCCGTGGCACGCAAGGCCACGTGGCAGCGCCACGCGGGCCCATGCGGCGCCTACGCAGCGATGTGACGGATGCGCGATATTTATATTTATTATAATATAGTTTATAAGTATAGCCTTCCGTTTATCGGAAGGGAATTATTACCCCTTAGAATCGTCGCTCGTTTTCAACCCAATTGATTCCTTCAATTATTCCCGTGTGGGACTAAGTTCCACACAGTTTTTTTTAAAATAACAGGACACGTGGCAGAAGGGGAGACATCGGATCAGGTGAAGCCCGATCGAGGCGCGTCGATCGAGTGGACGCGCGGACCACCGAATCATGATCAAGGCACGTGCCTTAAATGCAGGCATTATAACGGTGATGATGCAATCTGGCGGGGAGCATCGCGATCGTCGGATCGCGATCCAATGGCGACAAATCGATGCGTTTTTATAACGGTCATCACACGAATCATCCGGACCGTCCATCGAGATCGGACGGCCACGACATGTTCGAAACGGTCCACGATTGACCGTTCCATCGTAATCGTCAATCGTTTCGATCGGACGGTTACGCCCAAAATCCCTATAAAGCGATATGTTCTTCCGAATTCTAAAGCATTCGAGTTGGAAATCAACAAATTGATTTGTCTAGACACCTCCCCTCTCATTTTTCTTGATCTCATCGTGTTCTAGCTTCAATTCCGCACATCCGGAGCCTTTGAAATCAAGATTTGGCCATGTAGATCGGTAGAAATTGCAGCTTGAACTCACGAACGCGTTTTTCGGTATTTTCATCGATTAATCCGGTTAATTGAGTTAATCTGATCGCTAATCTTGGTTAGTGGAAGAGGTTTTTACTAATATTTAGTTCATTTAAGTTTGATTCCGATTTAGATTAGGATTCAAGGTTTAATTTGGTTTAATTTTAGATAAAATCGCGATTTTTCATTCTGAAATTTTCTCTCCACTTCGATTTTCAATTTCTCCATGAAATCAAGTCCAAATTTGATGATTCTTGATTCCGTGGAATGGATTTGAAGTTATCTTTTATAATTTACATTTTCCCCAATTTCTATCATCAATTCATCATCCGATTTGATCAATTTTGAAGAGTACATCAAGAATTTCCTTATTTCCCTCTGGATTCGACCCTTATTTACCATTATACCCTTCAATTCGATACATTTTCATCAAATTGGTAAGTTCGGAAATATTTTTGACACGATACCTTGTGAAATCAACGACCTCGCGGCTTCGTCTCGTTAGATAACATGCTAATTAGACATGATAATAAATGATTATTGATGCATATTAAGGCATAAATGCTTTCATTACTATGCATGTTATCATTTTATGACTATTTATCTATCATTCTATGAAAAAGTCATTATAATCTCAAAATACGTTAAATTAGGGTTAACTATGATGAATTAAAGATAAATAATTTTATAACCTATCTTTACATGAGATTATAAGTGGTTTTTAAAGTTAAATAATGAGAGTAATCATTTTTATAAACATATACTTAAATTTCTAAAGTTAAAATCTTAAAGAAGTAAATGTATTTTTTTGAAAAATAAATTAAAACTCTTGTTATTTATTAATTTTGACTTTTTAGAATGATAGATAATTAAATTTCTAATCAAATGAAAGAAATTTCGATTAATTTGGAGTTATATTTTGAAAGTTATAAATTTTCTAATTTTTAGAGATTTTTCCTGAATTTTTCTGAATTTTTTTGAATTTTTCATGAATTTCTAAGGATTTTCCGGAATTAAAAATTAAATTTTCTAATTAAATATCGCTTTTTCGTAATATTTAAAGCGCGCAGGTGATGTGCCACGATCAGAGCCGTTTGATCGATCGCATTGAGGAGGCGACGTGGCGACGTGTGGGACGTCCAATGGCGCATGCGATATCGGCCGTTGATATTCACTTAAATCAGATGGACACACATGGCTTAAATCGGGGTTCACTGGATCGATTTAATCTTGACTGTTGATTGCAAGAGTTATAACGGTCGAGATTAAATCGCGATGAAACGCATCAGAGGCGTCAGATCGTGATCCAACGATGACGGTTTCAAGGCGTTTTATAACGCGCGTCGACGTGGTTTCATCTCGAGCGTCCATCCGCGATTGAACGGTTGTGACTTAACTGTAACGATTCGCGATTGACCGTTTCATCAGAGTCGTTGATCAATTTGATCGGATGGTTACGCCCAAAATCCCTATAAATTGAGATTTTCTTCTGATTTGTAAAGCATTTAGAGTAATTCAATCAAATTGAGTTGTTTAGACACCAAATCTCTTCAATTGCTTGATCTCAATCGCTTTTAGACTCAATTCCGTGTCCATGGAGTGCTTATGATCAAGATTTGGGCGAAAGACGAGGAAGAAATCGACGCTTGAACTCCACAATCACGATTTTCGGATTTTTGATGAAAAGCCTTGATTCCGGCGATTAATTGGGTTAATCTAATCGAAATTGTGAGTTAGTGGAAGCAGTTTTGCCTAATCTATTGTCTATTAGTGTTTAATTGTTTTTTAGATTCGTGAATTTAAGTAATTTAGAGTTTATTTTCGTTAAAATTGTGATTTCAAGTTTCAGAAATTTCATCCCACTTCGATCTTCAATTTCTCTAGAAAATCAAAGTCAAATTCGATGATTTTTGATTCCGTGAAATCGTCTTGAAGTTCTCTTTCATAATCTACCATTTTTCCCAATTTCTATCATCAATTTAATGTCCGATTTGATCAAATTCGAAGAGATCATCATAAATTTCCGTAATTCCCTATGGATTTGACCCATATTTACCATTATACTCCTCAATTCGAGATATTTTCATTAAATTGTTAAGTTTGGACTTTATTTTGACACAAAACCAGGTGCAATTGACGACCTCGTGGTCTCGATCCGTCAATTATTTAAATAATAATGTTTCTAGAGTGGTATATAATATTCTTGTTAGGACCTAAGGCTCGACAGGCTCTCCAAGTTTTCAACCAAAATAATGATTACAACGGAAGATGTTGAATCAGAACATTCAATAGAGTTGAAGCACCAAGAATAGATGATCTCATCATCCATTTCAGGTGATCCTATAATCTAATATAGAATAAAATTCATACTTACATGGATCATTTGAAAGAGTTCTTCAACCGTTCAAGCGGCTGGCCTCTAGAGGTATCCACACAGTCTCCAGATGGTCGTATCTCCTCTTAAACACTCGTCACCATGAGATGAAGAGAATAGAGAGGAGAAGTTCCACTAAGCTTGCATGGGCACCACTATTATGGTCGTTTTCTTGCTATTTATAGACTTTAGGAACATAAAGTTTCACAAAAACCCTAATTATTATGTCTATATCCACCGACGTCCATTAACCTTATGTGTATGACCCTCTAAGTCCATATATCTCACTAATTAATGACTCTATCAACCCAATAACACTTATTTGTCTTCCTTATCAATTAACTATATCAACGTATAGATTAATTGACTAATAATTGATTTAACCCAATCAACAGGTTGAGTCGTGAGCCCAATGGGTGCCAAGCTACACCACGTGCTCTAGGAGATATAGAGTATATTATAACTCTTTCTTGGAACCCTGTCGTCATTGGTTACCATGTACATATAATCCTTGATCCACACGAGACTCATGAATGACTTAGGATATGGTTAATTGTTAAACCCTAATCGGTCACTCAATTTTGTACTGATGCGAGTGGGAAATCATTGAGAACAACTTCTCTAATATTTTGACTACCCTGGCCAAGGATTTAACCGCATCTCTTCTTTGAGTCAACCTCCTCATATACTAAGGGCGGATGATCCCATCTTAACCACTCAATCACCTTCGAGGACTTCATGTTCTATCCAATCTATGACGTTTTGGAGATCCCGTGGCTAGGGATTCGTAAGTCATAGTCAAAACACAATCATCCATCCACAAGATGTCTTTGGTGTCTCAGGTCAAAGGACCACGTACACAACGGTGACATGAATCGGCCTGATTGACAATTTGGCATAATACCATTGAAGGATTCATACGGATCAATTTAGTGAAATCTTTCTCCAAAGAGCACCCGCTATTTATCCTTGGTGCTCAACACCAATGGCCATAGGATCAGCCATACTCATCATCCATGATGTTATCAAGAAATTTAGATAAATTGCAATTATATTTTTGATATTTATCTATTAATAGATATATTTTAGGTGATCTGCATATGTCATCATCGACAGAATATTTAAAGCATCTAATGATCATAATGAATGGGGAACTTTCCCATTAATTATTCCTTGTTTCAATGATTCTTAAAATAATTATATAAAATTAAAAAATTATAATAATAAAACAAAGATAATTGATATAAAAACAGAATAGTAAGATACCATGAAACCCAATGTGCAGTCCCAGATTCTAACTGGTTAGAAATCAAGAAATGCGAGTCATAACCTACACTTTTGAGAACTTGATCAGTTAACAGTCAACACAATGTTAAGTGTCAATATGAGCTGAGATTATCAATGAAATATTGATCTGATGGACATATATTATGAAAATAATAATTTTTCTAGAGTGCTATATAATATTATTTGGTTCAATGAGAGTATTGATGCCTAGCATGAGAGTAGATACAAAGTCAGGAGCTGAATGCCCATACAAAAGAGGCAAAGACGATCAAGGAAGAACGATAAAGCACACATGAACCCATGGACATGACCCCTAATAAATCAGAAACATTGTTGTTCATATTTTGTAGACTTGGGTTAGAGTCTCTTTGTGAGGCATGAAAAGGTCTCTTGGTGAGAAAAGAGAATGACCATCCTCTTGGTGTGCATTCTAGCATCTAACTAAGATGTAGAGGTATGTTACAATGGATGAGATCCACCTGAGGTGTTGTTGAGGTCATAATGAAGCACTCTCTAGGAGTAAGGATGAATCCAGCTCTAACAATTATCGAATATGTTCATGTTACATCATCTCGTTGAGCTGACTTTGGGGGCAAGGGTGATATGAAGATTATGAACACCATAGGGATGATGACATGAAGATCATCCATTATATCATTGTAGTTAAGAACTCTTGGATAGTGCAAGCTTGTTTAGGATCAAATTTGGTAAAGTGTTAGTGGATTACTTTCAGAGACAGTAGGATTACACAGTCAAACATAGTTGTTGGTTAATTTCTGATCAGGCCAAGAATATATATCAATCCTAAAATGAATTTCAAAACCACATAATCATATCTTTTGCTATTAACAGGGGTGTATTTTTTGCTAACTTTCAAAAGATATAAAAAAAACTTAGAATTTCCGAGGATTTGATGATAAAAAAAATGGCCAGTAGGTAGAAAGCACTATTTTTTTCTAAATTTCCCGTTCTTTTTTTGAAGATTTTCATCATGCTCGTGAAAAACCTGACCTTAAACCAGGCAAACTGACGAAGAAAAAAAAGACTCATGATAGCGACGAGTGACAAAAGGTCCACTGCGGCAGATTCGCTTTATTGTTCACGGATTCTCTGCTGTCTTTACGTGTCCGTCTCTTCACTGGCGTTAAAAAGAATCCGGAGACCTCCATGTCTTCAGGTCTGGAAGAGGAGAAGTAGATCGACCGCGCCGCAAATCAAAGAGAACCGGTCGTCATCTCTAGAAGTCAGAGGGTGGGAAAAGAAGACGTGAAGAAGAAGGCAAGAAGAGTAAAC
This sequence comes from Lemna minuta, assembly GCA_024174645.1. Classification (NCBI taxonomy): domain Eukaryota; kingdom Viridiplantae; phylum Streptophyta; class Magnoliopsida; order Alismatales; family Araceae; genus Lemna; species Lemna minuta. The sequence goes on along the minus strand of CM044118.1, from coordinate 9,291,184 downwards.
GTGGGGAAGAAGTATTCTTGCATTCTTCTTCTAAGAGAACTCCTCTCTCCATATTCTACTTTACTTGAAGTTTGTCAACTTCCATTGAAGTAGACAGGGGAAGGTCGGTGCTGGAGTAAAACTTCATGAACGTTGACTTTTGCCATCTTCTAGGGTATATGGGTAACCCTAATAACGTTCTGGAGAGTATGAATAAAGGGTTCTCCCCCAGGGTTTAAAGTTTAAAAAATTACACTTTCAAGTGAAAGTAGATCCATTGTTGAAAGGGTCAAGTCTGGGAATAGAAGGAAGGAGAAGTTCTACACCATGGGAGAGAGCAACCGGAAAAGGAGTGAAATCTGGTTGATTATACCTTAACTAGCGAAACCTAAGCAAATATTTTGCAAACTTGGATATGATATCACATGCCGAAACATCCGTGAGATCTGATGGATTATACATCCAAAGGCAAAGCCTTAGCAAATATTTTGCAACCTTGGATATGATCTCGGGTAGAAAAAAGCCATAAATGGCGTAGCTATCAGCGAATTATCCGTGAGATCAGATTGATTATTCATTAAATGGAAAACCAAGTCGAATATTTTGCAACCTTGGGTATGATATCACATAGAAAGAACCATAAATGATCATACAAGAATTTGATAGGTTTGATCATACAAACGATGGTTAAATCTAAGAAAAAATTTTGCAACCTTGGGATATGTTATCGATAATAAGAATTTTCAGAGCTCAACCAGCATTCGTTGTTGAAGACATAAAAGCCCTAAAAGATTGTTGTACACACAGCATTCATTAGCCTTAGAAGTTACATTCAGATTACATCTCCATTAGTGGAAGATACTACCTCCAACTCTCAAAGAGTTCTAGCCTGTTATCAGCTAATCTAGTCTTATATGCAGCCTTCTTGTACTCTGCCCAAGTGAATTCCCTATAGAGACTTTTATCTCCCTCTACCATTAACGCCGGCAGCGCCGCCAGCTTCTCTCCTGGTGGCGGCCCTCCAAAGTACACCATCGACACCCTCGCCGCCGAGCTATCTCCTAGAAGAACCCTGTGCCTCACGCTCCTAAACCTCCCATTTGTCATCACCTACAAGAGATGTATCCATTAGAGAGACAATCAAACAATTAGAAGAGCAATCAGAATTACTTGGAGAGAGTCTCCCACGCCGACGAAGAACGAAGACTGATCAGCTGGAACCGAGAGCCAGCTTCCATCTCTAAGTATTTGCAAACCATTGATGTTATTGGAACGGAGCACAGAGATCACCTGTGGATCAGTGTGCTCTCCAAACCCAGTGAGGCCCGGTCCCGGAATTTCTTCAAGTACCTGACATGGAGGGTACATGTTAAGTCTAAAGAGAGAGTCGCTCTCCTCATCCGCCAAGAGCCTGCTCAAAGCTTTACTCTCAGATAGCCCCAACCCATCAGCTACAAAGCTCAAGCACTCTACAAGCCAGCTTCCTAACTGCCACCAAGTACTCAGCCAGCGCATCACTGCAAAAAGTTCACATTAGAGTTAGGGTTTGGGTTTTGGTTAAAAGGTTTTGCAGGAATCTCTTTGAAACAGAAGTGATTAGCATTGAAAAGAAAACGGTTAGGCTTCTGGTTATAAATTTCCTGCATTCTTTAGGCTTTAAAGATTTGCTATAACAATTTGCAGAGAAATGGCGAAGGATTAGGTCATGATTGGAAGTTCCTATATTCTTTAGTGTTTGAAGATGTGGCCTGAACAAGATTGCAGTTAAAAGACAAAGGATTAAGGTTAGGATTTTGATTACCAGAGGGAAGCGCCGCCGTTCTCTCTGAGAAGAGAGAGAATCGGCTCACCTGGGCTGCCGTTGGTAACTTGTACGAGGAGATATTCCAGCCAGCCCACGTCACCGTTGGGGCCTATGTCCTTGCTGCCATAGCCGACGGAGCCAGCTCTGACTCTCTCTCTCTGGGGTTTGGAGAAGAAGGAGAGAGCTTCGTCTTCTAGAGTTTTTATGACAGTTGGAGAGATGCCGTGGTTGGTGAGTTTGAAGAAGCCCACTTCCTCGCAAGCTCTGGTTAGAGCGACCACGTCTGGACTTTGAAGGTCTATTTGGGGGATGAGAGAGAAAGAGGGTGCTTGTCTTGAGTGGAGATTGAAGAGAGAGATTCTCTCAAGGCCGGGCTTCTGCAAGACTACCATCTTCAAACTGTCCTAAGAGGGAACCGAGGAAAGAAGAAGGGTAGAGATTTTCTAACCTTCGTTGTAGTACTTATAGAGAGAGAAAAAAAGAGAGAGAGTGATAGAGAGTTAGAAGATTTGACGTGACAACAACTGATAGGTAGTAAGAGAACAGGGTAGAACTGGAGAGGCGGCAGGGCATGGGAGTAAGAGATGAACTCACATGGTTCTAGAAAAAGAAACAGACAGTTATTGGCCAACTGCCCAACCCAAGTTATGTTCTTCTCTCTCTTTCTCTCTCTACCTCCTCATGTTCTCTCTGTTTGCCTTTGCATTGCCGAGGAAGTTCAATTGCGAAAGAATCCCCCGTCTGTCTCTATCTCTACATCCCTCTCCCCCTCTCTCCCTCCCTCTATGTTTATCCCCTCTCTCTGCCTCTATCTCTCTCATCTCTCCTCTGCTCTCTCTCTTAAATGAAGACTACCGCGGTTTGGCCTGCACCAGGCAGGCTGCCGGCACCTGAGGGAGGCTTCTCTCTATCTATCTATCTATCTATCTCTACAGCAGTATCAGAGAACACTACACAGATCCCGCCAGTCAAACTAAAATGGCACGCGTTCTCCGTCGCCCACAGTAAATTTCTTGTAGATAGAGAAAGAGGAGAGGGACTGATATGACTTGAGAGGTACATAATTGCAGAAGAAAGAGTTGGTTCACACCCCAAAGAGACCGAGCTGTTGACTAGAAGTTTTCCATTTTGACTGGCCCACTTCGTTCTTATCCTCCCCCATGCAACCACTTATTGGCTCTCTCTTTCTCTCTTCTTTTCTCTCTCTAACCAGGGGGATGTCTATGTGACGATGAAAAGAGGATAAAGGCATGTTCCCGCCGACAGGACCTGATAATTGGAGCCGCATTCTCGGACCAGAAGACAAACTCGAATGCCTGTCCCGGAGTAAATGTCCATCGCAGAAATAGTAGATAAATGATTAGATTTTTTGTGTACAAAGTATCCTACGAGAAACAGGTCAATACATCCTAGAATTAATCATAAAAGTTGATATGAGTGGCTGAGACGATTGAACAATGGTGACTCCAAACAAGGGGATGTCTGATAAGCATGTGAGGCCCAATCGGGATCTCTCTCTCTCTCTCTGTCTCTGTCTATCTATCTATCTTTCTCAATCTCCTATCCAGGATGGTACCTCAAATGTGATGGTTCTTATGTTGTACATCGTATATCCTAAACATGGGGATGCTTGACAAGGAAGTGAAGACCCAGTCGAGCCCAATCTCCCTCCCTCCCTCCCCCCTCTCTCTCCCCCTCTTCTCTCCCTCTCTTTCAACCTCTTATCTAGAAATGTATCTAGCACCATTTAATGGCTCTTATGTCATATGCATATGAAGTTGAAAAAGGGGTGGAAACCAAAGGGGATGAATGTACCCACTTTGTATTTGAGAGAATTATGTCTTGGATAGGCAGCAACATGTAATAAAAATGTCCATGATACCCCCAAACATATCAAATGACCAAATGATAATGTATGCTTTAACAAGTAAAATACTCTTAAACTCTAACAAATCTATAATCCATATTCAAAATAAACGTATAATGCTTCACTTTGTGATCAATTTTCCCTTCTAAAATATGCACATTCCCTTTTACTTCACATGAGCTTGTCCCTTTACTTAAAAGGTTTGACCATTATGTATCTTAAAAAAACTTCAATTTGATAATATATAGATTTTTGATAATTTTTTCTAAAATAAACCTGTGTTTATTTTTAAAAACTCCACGTGTTTATCAAAAACACATAGAACTGATGAAAAATGTGGATGCAATTAGTTTATCTTTATCGTTTATTTCATTCAAGACAAGAGTTAGTAGATAATGATAAACATTTCCATAAAATATGAGCAGTAAAGCCAAATGATAATTGATGGTTCAAAATAGAGATATGTTTATAAAAGAGAAAGAGAGAGTAACAGAATTATGACCTAAGTGGGACTAATGTTCCTAATATGGACTAAGCCCTTTACTAGGTTATATCTAACACTTCCCTTAAAGTTATAGCATATAGTTAGATCTTAGGAAAACATACAACACACTCATGAGACTCTTGGTAAAGATGTTGATGAGTTTGTCTATTAGTGAAACATGTGGTATTAAAATTGATGAAATATTATGTGTCTTATAAGCCTAATTATTTTTTATGTATCGTTTATATTCATTGACCTAAAATATATTCATTATTTTTCTTGTGTGATGTTTACACTGAAGTCTGTAGGAATATGTAGTGAATAAGAGAACTATAATGAGATCATAATATAATGATCACTAGTCTTTAAAGAGATGGTCTAAAGATTTCTATTTAAGGGTCATTTGAGAAGGACATTGAATCATTAGAAATTGTGTTATGTGATTCGAATCATATGATGAGACAATCTGTGTCGAGAGATGTGTGGAGAAAGAGTTCACTCAATAGAACCTCATTAATTCTTGTTAGTATTATACCACATTGTCAATCATGTTGATTTATGCCACAATTTTTCTATGATCCTTCCATTGGAGACACCAAAGACATCTTGTGGATGGATGATTATTTTTTTCAACTTTGACTTAGGAAATCCCTAGCCACAAAAACTCCAAAATGTCATTAATTGTATACAACAGGAAGTCCTCAAAGGTTATTATGTGATCAAGATGGGATCACGTGCCTTCAATATTAGAGGTGACTAACTGAAGGAATGAGATGCAATGAAACTTTTGTCCAAGGTAGTAGAAATATCGCAAGAAATGATTATCGGTGATTTTCCTCTGTGCATCTATTATAACTTGAGTGACCAACTAGGTTTGACAATAACCATACACTAAGTCATTTATGAGTCTCGTGCAGGTGAAGGCTTATATACATGGTAATTGATGATGGCAAGATTCTATGAGTGAGTTTTTATACACTCTATATCTCATAGATCACATTGTGTAGTTTGGCACCTAACAAGATGAAGACTCAATTGAGTTAGATTGATCCTTAATAAATTAATCCATTTGTTATTGTAGATAGTTAGTAAGGTTGACAAATGAGCATTATCGGTTGAGTAGCGTTATTCACTAGAGAGATATGTAGACATTGAGGGTCACACATATAAGGTATATGGACATTGATAGATATAGATATAATTCTGGAAGTTTATTGTGAAAAGATCATATACCCAATGTCTATAAATAGTGCCAGAACAACTACACTTCAAGGTGTCCCATGCAAAGCCTTTTGGAAGATCTCTCATTTCTTCCCTTTCTCTCTTACCAAAGAGTATTAATGAGGAGATCCAACCATTTGGCGATTATGTAGATAATGATAACATGCAATCTATTCTTAAGATTATAGAATTATTAGTACATTTTAAGGAATAATTCATACCCTTCCGATGAAAGTTATCTTAATGTGAGTATATATTCATCATTATAGACAATTTACATTAAAATTTTCAAAATGCATTCTTTTATGGGTTCATCGTGTATAAATCAAAGTTAAATTTTAAATAGATTATCCCCATTTATATTTGATATTTTATTTCAATTTTAAATGCAAACAAAAAAATAAAAATAGTTATATACACTCATATATTATTTAGTTTTTTTATGAAAGATGAATCTATTTTTGAGTTAAAAATTTATTCTATTATTATTTCTTAAATAAAAATGCATTGAATTATAGTTATTTAAATTTTTAATCAAACAAAAAAATTGAATTAGAAAGGAGTTATATTATAAAAGATGTGAATTTTCTATTTTTAGGGACTTTTTTAGAATTTCATTTCAAATTTGTATTGAATGTATTTTGATTAAAATAATTTTTAAAATAATTTCTAAGTGGGGGGTGACGTCGCACATATACTTACGTGTTGTCATGTGGTAACACAAAGAGGCGCCATGTAGTGCACATAGGGCGCACGCATGGCACCGAATAAGGAGCTTATCATTGTTAAGTGCCCTTAATGGGCTGAATTTGATTAATAAACCTCCTGTTATATTTATAGTTGATAAATATGTTGATATTTCTAAGGTAGGATTATTGTTCTTATGTGGAGGTGACATGACATGATGTGGGACATTTGATTTCCATATTAAATTGTGACCATTGATGTTCACTTATAACTAGGGGTACGTGGTGACATCTGATTCGATGACGATTCAACTTATAACTCTAGATGAGTGTTGGCCGTTCATTGCAAGAGTTATAACGGTTGAGACTAAAATGTGACCAATAGGCTCATTGTGACACACAATGCACTCAAAGGCATCAGATCAAGATTTAACGGACGCGTTCACCTGATGATTCTATCACTCTGATGAAGATTTTTTTACCGCAACTTAACTAGAACGATTGGCTCCTTCAAATTCAATTGCCACCATTGATCTCATCAAAAGAGAAGATCCAATGGTCACACCCAATTTCAAACTATTATAAATTCTCTCTCTTAGATGATACATACATTCTAAGATGTTTCCATTAATCATATATTTTGGACATCTTAATCCTTGATACTTTTGTTTCAATCATGTTCTAGATACATTTTCATGTCTAAGGATTTTTTTAAGTCAAGATTTTAGCGAGAGAATGGGGAGAAATCATTTTTTGAACTCCTAATTTTTATTTTTGAAGCGCGAAACCAAAAGCCATGATATGGCTTTTAATTGAATCATTTTTTATATATTTTAAAATTTTTTCTATATAAAAAATCGTTTGAAATCTTAGATTAAATTGATTCAATTTAATTTCAAATTTAAATCTTAGATTAAATTAATTTCTATATATTTTAACATTTTTAATTTAAGCGCAAATTTAAGTACCCAATCGTCATTTCAAATCTTAGATTTAAGTAGCCAATCTAAGGATTTCAAAGACACAAATTTAAGTACCCAATCGTCATTTCAAATCTTAGATTTAAGTAGCCAATCTAAGGATTTCAAAGACGCAAATTTAAGTACCCAATCGTCATTTCAAATCTTAGATTAAATTAATTTCTATATATTTTAACATTTTTTCCCTTTTCATGACGATTTTCTCCCTCATACTTTGCTCTTTGATTTTTCCTTGGATACACGTCCAAATTGAGTGATTTTTTATTCCATGGATAGGCCTTTGAGTCTTCTTTCCAAATATGTAATTTTCCCTGACTTTTCACATTGATTTGTTATCCATTTGATCAAATTTGACAATTTCTCAAGAACAAATACTAATTCTCCATGGATTTGACCCTTACCTCTTCACTAATTGACTCCTCATTAATCCTTATATTAAGTGAGTTTGGTTTTCATTTCAACACATAGACAGTGTTTTAACAATCACACAATCTCACTTTGTCAAATATTGGTAGAGGCTAGGCACTTGAAGAACTTTGAGAACTCCTTCACTTAACCCAATAAATCTAAATTTTAAAATATACTAAGTGATTGAACTATCAGTTCTATGAACCTTGGTGTTTTAAATGTTTGATTCAATGTATTTCCATGCATTCAATGTTGTGATCAAATTTTGGGAACTATCTAGCGTGAGTTCGTCCTACATGATTCGCAATATTCAAGAAGTAAGATGTGCGTGTGTACTTGAAGTGGAAACCAAGTTGGTGGTCAGTGTGGATGACTAAGGGTTCTATCATTCTTCATATTCTAACAATGAGCAGCTAATCTAGATATTTTGCCTAGCTAGTGTTTGATAACATACAAATGCATACATTTATATCATGTATTCTATGCATTTAGTCTTAAAAATATGATCATAAATGTATATTATCATGGTTAAAAATGAGTAGTATGATAATGTATTTATTTACAAGGTTATTCTTGATATTTCATGATTTCATGATATTTTTATGCAAATTTTATGTGATTGATTTATGAAGAAAATAACATAATAAGACATAAAGTGAATTTTTATTTTAAAATGCATTTAGTATTACAAAAAAATATATACGAATGCATTTTTTTCTGGGTCTAAAATACTTAAAATTTATTGTCAAAGGCATTTTTTATCTTTTCTAGATTTTTGGGTATTTGTTGGAAATTTTTAGAAGTAAAAATGACTCCTAAATCATTTTTCATTCAGAAATAAATATAGTTGTTTTAATTTTTGAATGATTTTTAAAGGGCAAGTGGCATGGTGGCCTGCAAAAAGAATAGAGAGTAATCTCTCTGTCTCCCCCTCTTTTTGTCTCTCATGATGAAAAAAAATTCCATCACACCTCCATCTCCATGTCACACGGCCTCCATCTTTTTCTCTCACCATGCTGCCTCCATGTCTTTCTCTCATACACCACCTCCTTGTCTGGTATCTCCCCTCACCATTCTCCTCTCATCGGTCTCCTCACTTCCCTCTCTTTCACTCTACCTCTCCTCACTCACGTAGATGGAATAGAGTTTCTTCTTTGCTTCTTCTTCCTCTCTTCTTCTTTTCTACTTCTCCTTTTTCTTTCTCTTCTTCCTCTTCATATCTCTTTCTCTCTCCATTCTCTCTCTCTTTTGCACTCGTGTGCATGGGCACATAGATGAAACAAGAAAATTCTTCCATCGTGGAAGAATTTTCTTCTTTCATAGGGTCCTTCCCCCCTATTTTTCTTCTCTTGTCAATCTCTCTTCCCTCTCTCTCTTTCTCTCTTTCTCTCCCCCTCTCTTTCTCTTTTCTATCTTCTTGTGATGCCGCTGCAATTGCATGGTGAGAGAGAGGGGATTATTTCCCCTCTCTCCTATTCTTTCTACGCTCTCTCTGTATATCACTTTTGCCTCTTTTGTGTGTCTGGCTTCTCTTTCTTGCTACCTCTTCCTCTTTCTTCACCCTCTATCTCTCTCCGCCTTCCCTCTCCCTATCGCATGGGTACTGAAGTTTCTAGTGCACACCTGAAAAAAAAGACCTCCTCACCATTTCTTATTTCTCTCTCCAATGTATTTCTCACTTCTCTTGACTCACTTCCCTCTCCCCTCTCTCTCACATGTAGGCATCCCTCCCTCTTCCATCCTAACATTTCTTGCACTTCTTATTTTATCTCACAGCAAACAAAGGATAAAACAACGAAAGAGAGGACAAAGAAGAGAGGGAAGACAAATATTATAGTTAAGATTTCACTTGTTAGGTTTGGCCAAGGGAGTGTATGATCTGGCGCAAAAAGTTGAGGTCGTTAACTACGAGAGAGAAGAGAAATTAACGATACAAATTGGTTCAAATTAAAAGCTTGGTATTCAGCAATCTTGCTGGAGTTTAAAGCAAAAATTTGGTGGGAATGACCATCATTTCATGCTCTATATTCTCATGGTGATGATAAATCTGAGGTAAAAATATAGGTTTTTCTAAGATTTCATTTTGTGCCTTCAGTATTGGCTTTCGTGAATGATTAAAAGAAGAAATTAGAGGAAGAGAATAATAAGATGAATCACTTTAAATAATCAAAGGGATTGACTTAATATTACTTTGAATTCATCCTATTTCCTTCTTAAAATTTATATTTCAAGGGCATGGATTAAAGAAGATTGAACTTGTGATCCAATGGAGAAAATTTGAGTCAAAAAAGAGTTCTAGAAATGAAGTTATGAATTTTTGAGTATTATAGATTTTTATGGATTTCATTTTGATTTCTCAGGTATTTTTCGAAATTTTTTTCCATAAAAAAATCACAAAAAAGGGTTTAATATATGCGCGGGACCCACAAAGCTGATGTAGCGTTATGTGGACACATGGCAGAGCCACGCGAGCCCACGTGAACCCACATGGATGCCTACGTTAGGCGAAGAGACAGTTACGCTATGTGTGTGTGAGCCCATGGGTATAGTGGGCTCACGGAAGGCATGGGGGGCGTTCTAGGCCCAATTGGGCGACGCAAAGGCTAGTGGAGCTTCTCCCTTTTATATCCAATATTCTCACTTAATTTTCTCTGTGTAGGACTAGTTCCTCTCTCAGATTATGCAGGCCACGTGGCGGAGCGTGGTGAGTTAGATCAAACTGCGCAGATCAAAGCGCATTGATCTCATCGACTTCAGTTCATATGATCTCATCATACGCACATGACTATTTCACAACCGTCGATCTCATTAATGAAATCCGACGGTCACGATTTAATCTCACACACGGCAAATCATGGAGCGGCACATGGTCACGTAAGGACACTCCAATGAAGATCGGACGGCCGAAATCAAGGAGGAGTGGAATCCGCGTCGTGGGATCATGGCCCACCGATTTCATGTCCTCGTGGCCGTCCAAAGCTCCCTCAGCGACTCGGACGACGCGGATTTTTTCGCGCTGAAATCTCTATAAATTGACGTTCCCTCTTCTTTAAACTTAACTTTCTATGAATTTCTGGATATTATACATTTTTATGGATTTTCTTTTGAGTTTTCAAGCATTTTTCGAAACTTATTCCCTTAAAAAAATCACAAAAAAGGGGTTTAATATATGCTCGGGACCTGCAAAGATGATGTAGCGTTATGTGGACACATGGCAGAGCCACGCGAGCCCACGTGGATCCATATGGATGCCTACGTTAGGCGAAGAGGCAGTTGCGCTATGTGTGTGTGAGCCCACGGGTATAGTGGGCTCACGGAAGGCATGGGGGGGCGGGCATTCTAGGCCCAATTGGGTGACGCAAAGGCTAGTGGAGCTTCTCCCTTTTCTATGCGATATTCTCACTTAATTTTCTCTGTGTGGGACTAATTCCTCTCTCAGATTATGCAGGCCACGTGGCGGAGCGTGGTGAGTTAGATCAAACTGCGCAGATCAAAGCGCATTGATCTCATCGACTTCAGTTCATATGATCTCATCATACGCACATGACTATTTCACAACCGTCGATCTCATTAATGAAATCCGACGGTCACGATTTAATCTCACACACAGCAAATCATGGAGCGGCACATGGTCACGTAAGGACACTCTGATGAAGATCGGACGGCCGAAATCAAGGAGGAGTGGAATCTGCGTTGTGGGATCATGGCCCATCGATTTCACGTCCTCGTGGCCGTCCAAAGCTCCCTCAGCGACTCGGACGACGCGGATTTTTTCGCGCTGAAATCTCTATAAATTGACGTTCCCTCTTCTTTAAACTTAACTTTCTATGAATTTCTGGATATTATACATTTTTATGGATTTTATTTTGATTTTTCAGGCATTTTTTGAAATTTATTCCCTTAAAAAATCACAAAAAAGGGTTTTATATATGCGCGGGACCCACAAAGATGATGTAGCATTATGTGGACACATGGCAGAGCCACGCGAGCCCACGTGGATCCATATGGATGCCTACGTTAGGCGAAGAGGCAGTTGCGCTATGTGTGTGTGAGCCAACGGGTATAGTGGGCTCACGGAAGGCATGGGGGGCGGGCGTTCTAGGCCCAATTGGGCGACGCAAAGGCTAGTGGAGCTTCTCCCTTTTCTATGCGATATTCTCACTTAATTTTCTCTGTGTGGGACTAATTCCTCTCTCAGATTATGCAGGCCACATGGCAGAGCGTGGTGAGTTAGATCAAACTGCGCAGATCAAAGCGCGTTGATCTCATCGACTTCAGTCCAAATGATCTCATCAAATGCACATGACTATTTCACAACCGTCGATCTCATTAATGAAATCCGACGGTCACGATTTAATCTCACACACAGCAAATCATCGAGCGGCACATGGTCACGTATGGACACTCCGATGAAGATCAGACGGCCGAAATCAAGGAGGAGTGGAATCCACGTTGTGGGATCATGGCCCACCGATTTCACGTCCTCGTGGCTGTCCAAAGCTCCCTCAGCAACTCCGGACGACGCGGATTTTTCGCGCAGAAGTCTCTATAAATTGATGTTCCCTCTTCTTTAAACTTAACTTTCTATTGAAACGTGAAGAAATTAAGCATTTTTGGAGAAAAATCTCAAGTTCTTTGTTATTTCCTTGTATTCTAGACTCAATTGCAAGTAGATTGAGGCAAGATTAATCACTAATCATTACGAGAAATGGTTGCATTCACCCCTTGAATGTCGAATGCACATTGAAGAAGAAACCAGAGAAATACGCAGCAATCAAAGCAATTTGAAGCAAAATTGATAACATGGTCATTAGACATTATAATACATGCTTATTAATGCATATTAAGGCATAAAAGATTTCATTCCTATGCATGCTATCATATTTATGAGTATTTTTGTATCATTCTATGAAAAAGTCTATATAATCTCAAAATACTTTAATTTAGGGTTAATTATGATGAATTAAAGATGAGTAATTTCATAACCCCTCTTTACTTGAGATTATAGTTATTTTTTAAAGTTAAATAATAAGAGAAATCATTTTATATACAGTCATTTAATTTTCTAAGTTTTTAAATCTCAAAGAAATGAATGTATTTATAAAATAGAAATTGAATCTCTTGTTATTTACTAAATCAAACTTTTTAGAATGACAGATAATTAAATTTCTGATTATATGAAAGAAATTTGGATTAATTTGGAGTTATATTTTGAAAGTTATGAATTTTCTAATCTTTAGGGATTTTTCTAGATTTTTTCTGAATTTTTCTGAATTTTTAATGAATTTTTCAGGATTTTTTGGAATTACAAACTGATTTTTCTAATCTAAAATTGATTGTTTGAATTATTATTAGCGAGCAGATGACATGACGCAATCTGGAGCGTCCAATCGATCGTGATCGATGATCAAAGATAGGTTTGACGTGGCGAATCCTAGGACGTCCGATCGGGCGACTAAATCGCGATCCTTGATCTTCACTTAAGCATGGGGTACGTGGCGCATCCTGATTCGTCGGCGAATCGTTTTCTAAACGATTTAATCTCAGCCGTTTATGAAAGGAGTTATAACGGCAGAGATTAAACCGACGAAAACAATATCTGAAACGTCTGATCCCGATCCGACAGCAAGCGTTTGATGCATTTTTATAACCCACGAAGCGTGGTTTCATCTCGGAGGTCGATCGAAGATCCAACGGCCACGACTTAACGGTAACAATTTGCATCTGATGAATTTCATCAGAGCCGTTGATCGTGGATTAAATGAAGATTGAACAGTTACGCCCAAATCGTCCTTTGAAATTGAGATGTTCTTCGAGATTGTGAAGCATTCGAGAGCAATTCCACTTAATCGAACTGTTTAGACACCATATCTCTTGAATCTCTTGTTCTTAATCGCTTCTAGACTCATTTCCGCGTCTACTGAGTGTTTGAGAGTGAGATTTCGACGATTAACGAGGAGGAAATCGACAATTAAACTCCACGATCACGTTTTTTTTGAATTTTGATGAATAGGTTTGATTCCGGTGATTAATTGGATCAATAAAAGCGCAATTGTGGGTTAGGGATCGTGTTCTATCCTCATCTATCTTCGTATAGCCTTAGATTTCATTTTAGAATCGTAATTTGAGTTAATTTTGTTCTTAATTTCGGTTTTCATGCTTTTTATTTTTTAGAAATTTCATCTTTGTTCATTCAATGATTTCTCCGCGAAATCAAGTCCAAATTTAGTGATTTTTTATTCTGTGGATTCGTCTTCGAGTCCTCTTTCTTAAAATATCAAATTTCCTAATTTATGTCACCATTTCATCATCCAATATGATCAAATTCGAAGAGATCATAAAACATTTCCCTAATTCCCTATGGATTCGACCCTTATTTACCATTATTCCCCTTAATTCATGATTTAATCTTTAAATTGGTAAGTTTGGACTTTATTTTGACTCTTGAGTCTGTGTTTTCAACGACCATACGGTCTCAATTGGTAAAAAAATCTTCACATCAATTGGGTTAGTCGTGTGATTTCTTTGTAATCCTAACAATTTAGGTAGTTTAGATTTCATTTGAATAACTAATTAGAGTTTAGGAATCAGAAAGTTTTGTCATTTCGCCCAAATTTGATCACGGATTTTTACTGATTTTCAAACAACGATTTCTCCCTTGATCTTAAGTCCAAATCATTTGATTTAGTTTTCATTTGATTCCTTGTTCAATCAGCTTTCTGTGGATATTTGATTCGTAAAATTTCATTGAGGTTTGACCTTTCAATTTAACGTTTCACCAACTGTTGTTCATTTTTAATCAGAATTTGGGCGTTGACTTTCGAGGGCAATTACTCCTAAAATACAAGGTGTACTTTCGAGAGATTGAGGTTTGACCCAATCTCTTCACTGTACTTGATTTCATATTTTTAATCATTGTGAGTTCAGAATTATAAATTTTGTTTGACCCACGATAGTGTGTTTCAATGACAGCACTACATCGTTTCATGAGCTAGCTAGAGAAAAGGTGTCACCGATCAATCATTTTTCATGTATGGAACATCTTTTCTAATGAGTTTCTTTTCTTTTTTATTCACTTCTCATGTTGCCAAGTTGCCAAGTTCAGGTGAAATATACTAGCTCTCAAAGGTGTCTTTGATTGGAGAGCATGACTAGAGTGTGTTTTCATTGTGGATATTTATATTAGGATCATTCTCCATTGAATTTTCTATTTTTTCAATATTTTCAACCACATTTTCATATTTTCAAACCAGTAATCACATTTTCACCATTCGATCAGAGGTTTTTCATCTTTTAAAAAGATTTCAAAAGCATTTGATCAATTCATTTAGTCTTTTGCATAAATCTCTCTTTACATGAATCATTTTTGCTTTCTTAGTCTAATAATACCAAATTACTTCTTTATTTCAATATTTTAGTTTTCCTCCTTGTAGGGTCAACCTTGACTCTCCTCTATTCCAAATTTTAAGATCGAATATGAAGAGTTGAGTATGATTGTTGATATGTGAACTAAAATTTTCAATTACCAAGATTTTATGCATATTAGTGTCATAGATGTATCAAGAAGAGTTGAGCCCATAATAATCGAGGAAAACATAGCCTAAGATGATTTATTCTCCCTAAAATTCTTCCAGCAGTTCTGTAAAGCATGAGTGGTCTTGCCACTATAAGTGGAATGGCTTAAAAGGTCAGCTCGCCCTTAGTAGAAGGACGTTCACCACGAGAAGTAGGAGGCTTAAAACAAAGCCCCCCATCCCCACCACTAGTGCTAGGTTCTACCAAGATAAAATAGATCTATTAAGATAGATGGTGCATGAGATAAAGGGACTCTAGTGCTAGCCTCGAAGAGTTGATGACAGTATAAATCTCATATTTGGAACATGGATACCATAGAGTAATTGACCACAAATCTAAGAAGCCATAGCCAATTTAAGACCACTGAGATAAACTCCGATGATAAGCTCCTTGCGATGTGAATCCAATGTGTGCAAATCGGTTGGGGGTAGTTTATACAAAGACCATTCTTGTAGCTTGGAGACAACAAGGTTATCTTGGAGGGAGTGATCACCTTGCTTGCAAGCAAACATGGACTCAAAAATTATAACAATGCTACTAATGTTAGTCTTGTTTAGATACGTAGTCTCCAAGGTATGCCATAGTGGGCTTGCAGGCTTGATACAAGGGAGAGGTTTGAGAAATAGCAAGGACGATACTTTGAAGCATCGAAGACATAATAAAGGAGTCAAGATGAGTCCAAGAATCATAATTCAAAGCAATCGCTATAGGCAAAGACTCAATCAGATGGTTTAACATGAGATGGGAGATGAGAAAATCTTCGAAGCTTGTGGCTCATGCAACATAATTATGACTATTTAAGGCCTATGTTGGTTGGATAGGTTGGGTTATGATGGAATGACCTACTATGGAAAATGCTTCTACAGGAGGCGATATCGGTAACAGAAAGAATTGGGACAAATGGTCATCAACATAGCTATGGATCAAATAATAGCAATGACTCATTAGACGTGAATGTGGCCATCAAACCTAAAAGTATCAAGTGTGGCAAAGAACAATAGCTAAGGAACCAATAGGAGCATCTTCGGAGGGGGAGGGGTGCTGATGGATATGATATGGTCTATAAGCCAATCACACTTCCATGTATCTTGTTTATGTTTATTGAAATGAAATTTATTCATTGTCATTCATGTGTTATGTTTGTAATGAAGTCCATGAGCCTATGCATTGACTAACACGAGTATCATGCGGATGAAAGGATTATACATACATGTAATCAATGACGGAAGGGTTCTATAGGGAGTTCTTACATACTCCATATCTTCTAGAGTACGTGGTGTAGCTTAGGGACCCAATGGGCTGACAACTCAACCTATCGATTGGGTTAAATCGATATTTGATTAATTAATCTATATGTTGATGTTGATAATTAATTAAGGTTGACCAATTAGGGAGTTTTCGGTCTATACGATTTATTAACTAACGAGATATATGGACCTAGAGGGTCACACACATAAGGTCTATGGATGTTGGTAGATAAAAATATAATTATAAGGATTTTTATAAAAAAATCCACATACCAAATGTCTATAAATATGGGGAGAACGACTACCACTCAAGGTGGTCATGCAAGCCTTGTGAGAATTCTTTCTTTTATTCTCTTTCTCTCTTGGTGAAGAGCCTTGAAGAGGAGATCCAACCATCTTTGGGACCGTGTGGATACCGCTAGAGGCTAGACACTTGAATAGCTTCAAGAACTCCTTCATGGGAACCCTGTAAGTATGTTTTATCATACATACTAGATGATAGTATCATATGTTCTTTGTGCCTCAATGTTTTGAACATCTGTTTCAATGTATTTCGCTGCATTCGATGTTTTGATCAAATATTCAGAAAGTTTATCAACCTCAGAAGTCAACAAGGGCTAGAGGTGTCATGGAAGTGATCAAGTCCTCCTACCTTGACACAACTCATTTGACCTCAACCAGCTCTAGCCAAGTTCAACTTGCTCGCTTAGTTCAATTTGGTCCAAATCTTGTCTGCAACTAAGGCATGTTTGATGAGACGACACCGCGAGGTCGTTGATTTCACACGGTATCGCGTCAAAAATAATTTCGAACTTACCAATTTGATGAAAATGTATCGAATTGAAGGGTATAATGGTAAATAAGGGTCGAATCCAGAGAGAAATAAGGAATTTCTTGATGTAATCTTCGAAATTGATCAAATCGGATGAGAAATTGATGGTAGAAATTGGGAAAAATGATATATTATGAAAGATAACTTCAAAACGAATCCACGGAATCAAAAATCATCGAAAATGATCTTGATTTCGTGGAGAAATCGAACATTGAAGTGGCGAGAAATTTTCGGACGTGAAGATCGCGATTTTTGACTAAAATTCGAGGAAATTAAACTCTAAATCCTAATCTAAATAAAAATTAAACCTAATTGGAAGATTAGGAAGCAAAAACCGCTTCCACTAACCCACGATTGTGATCAAATTATCGTGATTAAGCCTCTCAATCACCGAAAACAAGAAGAACGCGAGCGTGACGTTCAAGTGGCGATTTCTCCTTCGATTCTCCACCAAATCTTGACTTCAAAGGCTCCGGAGGTGCGGAAATGGAAGAGGAACACGCTAGAATCAAGAGAAACGAGAGGGAAGGTTGTCTAGACAGCTCAATTAGATTGAGTTCCCAACTCGGATGCCTTAGATCGTCGAAGAACACTTAGTTTTATAGTGCATTTGGGCGTAACCGTCCGATCGTTTTGATCGACGGTTACGATGGAACGGTCCATCGTGGACCGTTTCGCTTAAGTCGTGGCCGTCCAATCTTGATCAACGGTCCGGATGCGCAGCGTGGATAAGCGTTATAAAAACGCTTTGATTTTGCTCCTTGGATTGCGATCCGACGGTCTGGATTTCCCCTGTGCGATCGAATCGTAGCCGTTATAACGTCGTCTTTAAAGCATTTGAAAAACCCTTTCATTTGATCCAAAATGCGACGGTTATAACGTCGACCTTATAAATGCGACGGTTTAGAGCATTTGAAAAACCCTTCCGATATACGGAAGGCTGAATACCTCTTATATATAAAGTATGTAAATAATATATATGTATACGCCGCGTAGGCGCCGCGTGGGCCCGCGTGGCGCTGCCACGTGGCCTGGAGTGCCACATCGCATCCACATGCGTCCCGCGCGAAAATATAAAACATTTTTGTATTTTTAAATCGTATTTTTAACATTAAAATCGTAAAATAAATCAGAAAAATCTGGAAAAAATCCTAAAAATTAGAAAATTCATAAGTTTTAAAATATAACTCCAAATTAATCCAAATTTCTTTCATTTGATCCAAAATTTAATTATCTATCATTCTAAAAGATAAAAATTTATAAATAATGAGATTTTTAAATTTAATTTCAAAAACACATTTATTTTTAAGGATTTTAAACTTAAGAAAATATTAATAAATGTTTAAAATCGTTTTCTCTCATTATTCTCACTTTAAAATCATTTATAATCTCAAGTAATGATAGGTGATTAATTATTTATCTCTTAAATCATCATATTTAACCCTAATTTAAGGTATTTTGAGATTATAATTGCATTTCATGGAATGATAGAAAAATACACATAAGTATGATAACATGCATGGAAATGAAATCATTTATACTTTAATATGCATCAAAAATCATGTTTTATTATGTTAATATAGCATGTTATCACACCCCCCAACTTAAATTATTGCTAGTCTCTTAGCAATTTACTATATGATCTCCCTAGAAAGTCTTTTCATCCTTTGATCCTACTACTAAAAAGGTGAAGTGTATAAAGGTATGATCACGTTTTCCTCATAGTGTAGGCCATAATGATCTAGATTCCATCTCTAGGTTGACTTCTTTAGTGCATGTCAGGGTAGTGCTCATCGGCTAATGCTCAAGTCTAATTCTTGATTGTAATCAAGGTGAGCATATCTAAGGTATGATGCTATAGTGCTGAAAATAAACTCACTCTCTCATGAGTGGATGTAATTCCTTACCCTCTCCATAAACACCTCACTCCTTCCCTAAAAAATGGAGGCTACTTAGTACTTAGAATTCCCCTCAACTCGCTTTCCTCCTTAAAAGAGTGCAATTCAAAAGGATTCCTATCTTTGGATGCATCATGTGAGGAGGCTGAAGGAAAAAGATACTATTTTTAAGGGTATGACTTGGCTAAAAGCAAATATGCTAATAAAAAAAGTGGATTATAAAATCAAATAAGGTACCACTTATGATGATTATACTCCCAAGTGAGGTGGATGATGATGGATAGGGTAGATGGTGGAGATGATAGTGGAGGTAGAGATAAAGGTAGAAGATGTTCCCACTTATTTTCCTTCTTGTAACTTCTTATGTCTCTCTTTCTTTTGACTTTTCTCCTCTTTCTTTTCCTCTTCCTCTTTTTTTTAAGCATTTCAGAAGACTAGAATGATGATGTGGAGGAGTTTTAGGATTTTTGAAGAGACTGTGTAGCAAATGAAGTGTAGTGAAGGTATAAGCACATGTGGGAGGAAAAATGGAAGGTGAGACGGATATGTGAGTTCATTTGGGAGTGTTCATCATCAAAAGCGAAGTTTTAAAACAAATTGGTGTTACTACTTGACTGCTTTGGAAGAGAAAACTACATGCCTATAAGGAAAGATAGGTGCTACAAAAATTATGGATCATTGCACTCTTTAAAGGGGAAAGTCTAGCATCGATAAATTCCTTATACTAAGCAGTTTGGGCTAATAATAGGTAGGGGATGGAATTTTATTTTCTCTCAAATACTCTCCTTTTCCAATCCCATAGCATTTCAACCTCTTGATTACTCTTTTTTTCCTTGGTGCCTGTTAGATACCCAACCCCAAAGAAGTCAACCACTAACTCTAATCCATTGGTCTCTCTAGATCATTTGGCTTTATTACTCAAAATGTAATCATATGGACTACATCTCTAGTAGGTCAGATCTCTAGATGAAAAGACTTCTAAGGTGGGGTAGATTAGATCAAAAGATTTTTGAAAAAAATAGGAGTTTTTTTAGAAGGTAGAATTTTTAAAAATTTTTTTGAAAAAAATGGTAGAGCTTTTTTTCTAAATCCTCACCCCCCAACTAGAATATTTCATTGCCCTCAATGAAAACTACATGCTTATGTGAAAACTCATCGAATCATGGCATGAAAACAATAAAAAAGTGCGGTGAGATGGGTTTAGAAAAGCTCATTAGTCCGTGATGCTCGTGGGATTTTCCGGTGCAGGTGCGCCCTTTCCTAATGTAGTTCTCCGACGTCTAAAAAGAAACTGAAATCAAAAACATAAAACTAAAAGGTAAGATAATCTTGGGGTGCCTCCCAAGAGCGCTAAGTTTAACGTCTTCAGCCAGACTAAACAAAAATGAAAAACCTAGACTACTGATGGGTCGAGGGTGATACCGTCACGTCCTCGAGTGCTCGGGAAGATGCAGATTTACCTTATCTGCTGGTGCGGGTGGCTCTGAGGTCAGGTACGGCTTGAGACGATGGCCGTTTACCTTGAATTGTCGACCGGTCTTAGGATCGGAGATGAGTACTGCTCCGCCGTCGAACAATTCCAGAACCACATAGGGACCATCCCATCTGGAGCGCAGCTTTCCAGGGAAGAGCTTGAGGCGCGAGTTGTAGAGCCAGACCTTGTCGTTGACCTGGAATGATCGTCGTCGGATATGTCGGTCGTGGAAGGCCTTGGTCTTCTCCTTGTAGATCGCCGCGTTTTCGTACGCGTCGTGCCTCAACTCTTGTAACTCCTGGAGCTGGAGAAGTCGTTCTTTGCCTGCTTCGTCCAGTGCGAGGTTGAGCTTCTTGATGGCCCAGTAAGCTCGATGCTCTAGCTCAACCGGAAGGTGGCAGGCTTTCCCGTAGATGAGCCGGAAGGGAGACATCCCGATGGGTGTCTTGTATGCCGTCCGGTATGCCCATAGTGCGTCGGGGAGCTTTGTGTGCCCAATCCTTCCCATCTGGACGAATTATCTTTTTAAGAATAGTTTTGACTTCTCGATTACTAACCTCTACTTGCCCATTCGCCTGGGGGTGGTACGGCGTGGTGATGCGGTGATGTACTATGTATTTCTTCAACAGCGCCCGGAAGTGCGAGTTGTTGAAGTGTGAGCCGCTGTCGCTGATGATGGCCCTCGGACAACCGTATCGGGCGAAGACGCATCGTGTGATGAATCGTAGAACCTCCCGATGGTCATTTGTCCTCGTGGGGATTTCTTAGACTCACTTGGACACATAGTCCACCGCCACCAAGATGTACTCTTTCCCGTCAGAAGGTGGGAAAGGTCCCATGAAGTCTATCCCCCAAAGGTCGAAGATTTCCACCTCAAGGATCGGCCGCATCGGCATCTCGTCTCCCTTGGAGATGTTGATCGCCGCTTGACATTATAGGCATTCCGTGTAGAAACGGTGGGCGTCCTTGAAGATGGATGGCGAGTAGAAGCCGCTCTGCAGGATCTTGTCCGCGGTCTTTCGTGAAGCAAAGTGTCCTCCGCACGTCGACGAGTTACACATTGCTAGTATGTCTCCTTGCTCCTCGTCCGGTACACATCGTCGGATGATCTGGTCATATCCTTGGTGGAACAGAAGCGGTTCTTCTCAGAAATAATACTTGAGCTCGTGGAAGAACTTATCTTTTTGATGCCGGTTCCAGTGCTCCGGGATCGATCCAGTGACGATAAAGTTGACGATGTGCGCGTACCAGGGGGCGTGACTCGAGATGGCGAGGAGATGTTCGTCTGGAAATGTGTCTCCGATGTCCTCCTCTCATGAGAGGTGGAGACGCGATAAGTAGTACGCCACCGAGTTTTCGCTACCCTTCTTGTCTTTTATCTGCAAGTCGAATTCTTGAAGGAGCAGCACCCATCGTATGAGTCGTGGTTTGGCCTCTTTCTTGGAGAGCAAGTATTTCAGGGCCGCATGATCAGTGTAGATGATGATCTTGCTCCCCAAGATGTAAGGCCGGAACTTCTCTAGAGCGTAGACCACTGCAAGAAGCTCTTTCTCCGTAGTTGTGTAATTAATTTGAGCTTCAATTAGGGTCTTACTTGCGTTGCAGATGGTCGTCGGCTTCTTGTCCAGTCGCTGTCCCAAGACCGCTCCCACCGCATAGTCTGAAGTGTCGCACATGATCTCAAAGGGTAAGTCCCAATTAGGACTTTGTAGAATCGGTGCCTCGATCAGTGCTTGCTTCAATGTCTTGAATGCGCGCTTCCCTTCTTCGTCGATGATGAAGTCCTTGTCTTTGCAAAGAAGGGTGGTGAGGGGCTTGGATACTTTCGTGAAGTTTTGGATGAATCGTCGATAGAAGCCGACGTGCCCGAGAAAGCTCCTCAAATCTTTCACAGTACTTGGTAGAGGAAGGTTTTGGATGACCTCTATCTTGGCCTTATCCACTTCTAAGCCTTTGCCCGAGACGATGTGCCCGATCACTACTCCCTCTCGTACCATGAAGTGGGATTTCTCCCAGCTGAGTACTAGTCGTTTCCTGACGCATACCTCCAGTATCTTCGTCAGGTGAGCAAGACAACTTTCGAAGTCGTTTCCAAAGACGGAGAAATCGTCCATGAAGACTTCTAAGCTGTCGCCAAGAAAGTCAGAAAATATTGCCGTCATGCATCGTTGGAAGGTCGCGGGGGCGTTGCACAGTCCGAATGGCATGCGTCTGAAGGCGAAGGTGCCAAAAGGACAAGTGAACGTGGTCTTCTCTTGATCGTCGGGGTGGATAGCAATCTGATTATAGCACGAGTATCCGTCGAGGAAGCAGAAGTAGTTTGATCCTGCCAGTCGGTCCAGGATCTGGTCGATGAACGGTAGCGGGAAGTGGTCCTTCTTAGTCGCGGAGTTCAGCTTCCGATAGTCGATGCAGACCCTCCACTTTGTCAGTAGGCGCGTCTGGATTTCCTCGCCTTTCTCGTTCGTCGTGACCGTTACTCCGGCTTTCTTTGGAACGACGTGTACCGGACTCACCCATTGGCTATCGGATATGGGGTAGATAATTTCTGCGTTGAGCCATTTAAGAATCTCTTCTTTTACGGCCTCCCATACCCTCGGGTTGAGTCGTCTCTGGGCTTCCCTGACGGGTCTTGACTCATCCTCTAGGAAGATGCGATGAGTACATAGTGAAGGGTCTAGCCCTTTTAGGTCCGTCAGGGTCCATCCGATTGCTTCTTTATTTTTCCTTAGCACCTCCAGTAATTTATCTTCTTGCTTTGTGTCCAGCTTGGACGAAATAATTATCGGCTTTGCTTTCTCTTCATCAAGGAAGGCGTACTTGAGTGTGGACGGGAGAGTTTTGAGCTCCAAAGTTGGCTTGTCCATCGGAAGCTCTTCATATCTTGCTTCCTCGTCGATCATCATTACTTCTTCTACACATTCGTCTATGTCTTGATCATCGGCGAAGTTGATGGCGCCCAAGTCTTTGGATGTCAACCTTCACGGTGTGCTCTCCCACCTTGAGAATTACTTCCCCTTTCCCCCAGTCAGTTACGGCTTTGGCGGTAGCTAGGAAGGGTCGTCCTAGGATAATTGTGGCTTGGCTCAGCTCCTTAGTCATTTTCATGTCGACCACTAGGAAGTCTACCGGGAAATAACAATCCTCTATTCTAACGATGACATCCTCTACTAATCCATGGGGTTTCCTAACTGATCCATCGGCTAAGCATAGTTCTACTAGGAATGGTTGTAACTCCCCTACATGATGACGGTCGAATACAGCTTTAGGGAGGATGTTTATACTAGCTCGTGTATCTAGGAGGGATCTAGTGAAGGACATTCCTCCTATTTCACTCGTGGTCATGGGTGCTCCTGGATCTCTCTTTTTTACGGGTAAGGAAATCATCATGATGGAGCTTACCGTCTCACTAAGTTGGATCCGTTTAGGATTTCTATGGGAAGTACATATACCTTTTAGGAATTTTGCGTAGGAAGGGATATGCTTGATGGCTTCTATTAAAGGAATGGTTATGGTTACCTTTTTAAAGGCTTCTAGTAGGTTGTCGTCGGTTTCGCTATTATTGGCTTTTGGTCGGTTTAGGGCTTGAGGATAAGGCACAGGGGGCTTGTATTTTTCTTGGTTAGGTTCAGCCCTAACCTGTTCTTTCTCGTCCTCTGAATCAGTGTCTTGCTCGACGATAATTGGTGTCTCTTTTTCTTCATTTTAGCCTTGGTGGAAAGGATGATCCTTGTATGGATCCGGCAGAGCTTTCCCACTCCAAAGGCTTGATATGGCCAGGGTTGATTCTACGGCTTCCTCGTCGACGTGTACATGGTTGATAATGTGAGTCTGGGTCGACGAAGCTCCTTGATTCCTAGGATTTGTCGTGACCTGCGAGGGTAATTGGTCAGTAAAAGTTACTTGCTTACCCTTTTTGTCCATCGTCGGTTGGACATTCGTCTTGACGAAGTCTTGAATTTCGTCCACGCGCGAGTTCATCCTCGTCATTTGCTCCATTACTTGCGAGATCGCGCCGAGGATCGGGTCGGATGCCAGCGTGGTTTGGCGTGGAGCTTGCGTGTATGCTTGTGGTTGATTCGGCGGGACGAATGACGACTGTCTTTGATTAGGGTAATTTTGTTGACCGTTGTATTGTGGACGATATGGTTGATCGTTGTTCCTCCTATAGCCATTATTCTGTGAAAATTTGTTAAAAACAAGGGTATTATATTGGTTACTTTAATTACCTGGATAATTTAGTCCTCCCTGTTGACTCGGTCCTCCTGATGGACCTTGTCTATACATCCCTTGCCCTTGGATTGCCATCACGGGGCAATCTAATTCGACGTGGTCGAATCTTGAGCAAGTTGCGCATGGTGACGCCTCTTGGAGTGAGACGGGGGCGAGTCCTTCCGAACCGTTGCGGATGTTGAGTCGGTCTAGTAGAAGGTTCTGGACTTCCGCCATTTCATCGATCCTTTCAAGGAGCATCCCCGTCTCCGCTGACTTGGCGTCGAGAGCTTTCGGCATTGCACCTCTTCCAAATGGTTTCGCCGCATTATGGTGACTATTTTCCGCCACCGTTTCGATGAGATCCATCGCGTCGTCTTCGTATTTGCTCATAAAAGTGCCGCCGCTAGCTGCATCCAAAAGGTATATATCTTGCGGGCCTAACCCGTCATAAAAAATTTGAGTTAATTCATGGTTAGACACTCCATGGTGTGGGCACTCCCTTGTAAGATCTCTTAATCTTTCCCAAGCCTCGTGGAAGGTTTCACTCGAGTCTTGGGTGAATTCTTGGATGGCTTTTCGGACGGGTGGTTTTTCCTACGGAATAGTATTTTCTTAGAAACTCTTCCTCCATTTTGGTCCAACTTGTGAATTCTTTCCCTAATTTTAAAAACCAGTCTTTGGCTCTATCTCTAAGGGTAGCGAGAAAGAGTTTCATCTTCATCGTGTCGGCGGGGACATTTTGAAGGTGATTTATTTCACAAACCTGGGAAAGCTCATCTCCATGTCTATAGGGATCTTCGGAAGGCTTACCATGGAAGATAGGTAGCATGCTCATAACATGGGAGTCTATTCTAAAATTGGCCCTTCTTCCTAGGGGTGCGTGAATTCTAGTGACGGGTCGCTAGAGGACGGGCCGAGCATAGTCACTAAGGCGTTTCCTGGCATTTCCTTCATCATTCCGGGCCATTTCTACTGGTTCGGTGGGATCAAAAGTTGAGTCGGTATCGGTAGTGTCGGTCTCAGTAGCTTCGGGAGTTTGCGAGGATCGTTCAAAGAGGTCTATTTCTAGGGGATTATTCCGTACTCTCCAAGCTGTTCGTCTTCTCATGAAGAGTGGATCGAATATTTAGATGGATAATATCTTATAAATACTTAAAATATATTAAAAATTGAAGTCAATCGTACCTGAATGTCGTTATCCGTGAGAGTTATGCATTCTCAACGCGATTTTGAAGAAGCGATTCCCGTAATCCTTAGAAAATGGGTGAAAATCACTTAATCTAATCAAATTGAGGATCTCGAAGATGGATTTCTACTTAGGATCACTCAAAATACGATTGAATTGCTTGAATTTCAAGAAATTAAGAGAAAAATTCGAGTTGACCGAGTCAAAATTGACTTAATTTGATCGAAAAATTGCCTTAATTCCCGGCAACGGCGCCATTTGACAAGATGAGACCGCGAGATCGTTGATTTCACACGGTATCGCGTCAAAAATAATTCCGAACTTACCAATTTGATGAAAATGTATTGAATTGAAGGGTATAATGGTAAATAAGGGTCAAATCCACAGAGAAATAAGGAATTTCTTGATGTAATCTTCGAAATTGATCAAATCGGACGAGAAATTGATGGTAGAAATTGGGGAAAATTTTATAATATGAAAGATAACTTCAAAACGAATCCACGGAATCAAAAGTCATCGAAAATGATCTTGATTTCGTGGAGAAATAAAAATTGAAGTGGCGAAGAAATTTTCGGACGTCAAGATCGCGATTTTTGACTAAAATTCGATGAAATTAAAGTCTAAGATTTTAACTTTAGAAAATTAAATGAATGTTTAGAAAAATGATTCATCTCATTATTTAACTTTAAAAACCACTTATAATCTCAAGTAGAGATAGGTTATAAAATCATTTATCTTTAATTCATCATAATTAACCCTAATTTAGTGCATTTTGATATTATAACTTAAAATTAAATGAAATGATAGAAATGCACTCAAAGTATGATAACATGCATACAAATGGAATGTTTTATGCCTTATTTTGCATTAATAATCATGTATTATCATGTTAAGATTGCATGTTACCACCCAGCCCTTCGGCCAACAATGGTGGCAAGGAACGGGTGGCAATGGCCCATAACAGATGTCGATGGTCTAGGAGTATCAATAGTGGCATAGGAGGGAGGTAGTAGCAATCTAAAGCATGAAAGAGGGGTGGTAGTAGTGACCTGAAGGTGATACCTTGGCCCTTCAAGTCTATTGGTCGCGATGATGACACGAAGGCAACAAAGCAACAACAACTTCATTTTTTTGGATTCTGTGGTCGATAAACTTTCAAAATTTTGATCAAAACATCGAATGCAGCGGAAAACATTGAATTGAATATTCAAACCACCAAGCCATCAAGAAAATATGATTCTATCATCTAGTATGAATGATAAAACATACTTACAGGGTTTACTTCAATGAGTTCTTGAAGCTATTAAAGTGTCTATCCTCTAGTGGTATCCACACGATCTCCGGATGATTGGACCTCGTCTTCAAAGCTCTTCACCAAGAGCGAAAGAGAAGAAAGGAGAGAATTTCCACAAAGCTTGCATGGGTACTTTGAGTTGTGGTCATTCTCCCCCTATTTATAGACATTTGGTATGAGGTTTTTTCATAAAAACCCTCATAATTATGTCTATATCCACCAACATCCGTAGACCTTATTTGTGTGACCCTCTAGGTACATATATCTCACTAGTTAATAACTCAATAGACCAAATAACACCTTATTAGTCAACCCTAATTAATTATCCACATCAATATATAGATTAATCAAGTGTCGATTTAACCCAATCAATGAGTTGAGTTGCCATCTCGTTGGGTGCCAAGCTACACCATGTACTCTAGGAGATATGGAGTATATAAGAACTCACTTGCAGAACCTTTTCGTCATCGATTACTATGTATGTATAATCCTTCATCCGCACGAGACTCATGAATGACTTAGGGTATGGTTAACTATCAAACCCTAATCGGTCACTCAAGTTAGTACTGATTCGTGTAGAAATCATCGAGAACTCCTTCTCCAATATTTCCACTACCTTGGCCAAGGATTTCATCGCATCTCATTCCTTGAGTCAATCTCCTCAGATACCGAGGGCAGATGATCCCATCTTGATCATGCAATCATCTTCATGGACTTCATGTCGTATCCAATATATGACGTTTTAGAAATTTGATGGCTAGGGATTCGTAAGTCATAATCAAAACACAATCATCCATCTACAAGATATCTTTGGTGTCTCAAGCCAAAGGACAACATACACAACCATGTCATGAATCAACCTGCACCATTCAGGTATTCATACGGATCAATTCACTGAACTCTTTCTCCAAAGAGCGCCCACTATCTATTCTTAGTGTCTCCACACCAATGGCTATAGGATCAGCCATACTCATCATATGAGTTGTATTAGATAGTGTTATTCTTTCTGAATTATTTGATGTCCTTCTCGAATATCCCATGAATAGGAATGTTTATAACATATGTTTGAAGACTAGTGATCACTATATTATGATTTCATCGTAATTCACTTAGTCATTGCACATGCTCATGGACTTCATTGCAAACATCACACAAGAATGAGAATGAATAAATTTCATTTCAATAAATATAAACAAGATACATGAAAGTGTGATTGGCTTAATATCCATCACAATTAAGTGGAGGTGATGACACAAAGAATCATAATTGTCTAGGGTAAAAAAGATTTTCTCTCTAATACCATGTGATTATTTAAGTCAAATGATAATTAATGATTCAAGAAGAGAATACATGTCTCTATTTAATGAAGAAAAAGAGAGAGAAACGGTAATATGGCCCATGTGGAACTATTGTCCCTAATGCGGGATAAGCCCCCTAATGGGTTATGTCGAACAAGAATTTTTATAGATTCTTCATAAAAAAAACAACAAATTAAAATAAGGTATCATGTTAATATATTGTATTAAATTGTGGAAGTAAAAAACTAATGTTCTTTCATATTTTAGATGATTTTGATGAAACTAAAAAATGATTCATCAAATAATTTAAATTATACTAATTTATTTTAAAATATTCTCTCCATGTATTTCTCGCATGCTACAATTCAAAAGTATGCAAAAATATATAGTAAAAGTAAAATGAATTAAGAATGATCAAATATTCAAAAAAACTCGAGTATAACTTGGATATTATGTGGCCTATAAGCCAATCACACTTTGATGTATCTCGTTTATGTGTATTGAAATGGAAATTATTTGTCATTATTTTTTTATAAGCGTATAGAATGAAGTCCATGAGCATATAGAATGACTAAATGAATTATAATGAAATTAGAACACATTGATTAATAGTCTTTAAACATATGTTCTAAACATTCTTATTTGTGGGGTATTCAAGAAGGACATTGAATTATTTGAAAAATAATAACAATATATAACTTATATGATGGGTGGTTGATCCTATAGCCATTGGCATGGAGACAATGAAGATAGATAGTGGATGTTCTCTAGAGAAATAGTTTAATGAATTGATCCATGTGAATCTCTAAATGGTATTATACCTAATAGTCAATCAAGTTGATTCAGGTCATGGTTATATATGTGGTCCTTCAAATCCAGACACCAAAGACATCTTGTGGATGGATGACAGTGTTTTGATAATGACTTTTGTAAGTCATATATTCGATATGGCATGAAGTCCTCAAAGATGTTTGTGTGGTCAAGATGGGATCGTTAACCCTTGGTATTTGAGGAGATTGACTCAAGAAATTAGATGCGATGAAATCCTTGGCCAAGGTAGTAGATATGTTGAAGGAGTTCCTTATCATTTCCTCCACACATTAGTACTAAATTGAGTGATTGACTAGTGTTTGATAGTTTACCATACCCTAATTTATTCATAGGTCTCTTGTGGACAAAAGATTATAAATAAATTTTAATCAATGATGGCAAGGTTCCATACGGGACTTCTTATATACTGTATTATCTCCTAGAGTATATGATGTAGCTTGGAACCCAATGGACTAAGAACTCAACTTGTCAAGTAGTTTAAATTGATCCTTAATTAATTAATCTAATAAGGTGTTATTAGGTAAATAATAAAAGTTGATCAATAAGGTGTTATTAGGTCTTTAGAGTAATTAACTAGTGAGATATATAGACCTAGAGGGTCAGACAAATAAGGTCTATGGATGTTAGTGAATATAAATATAATTATGAGGGTTTCTATTAAAAAAATCCATATACCAAATGTCTATAAAGAGGGTGATAATGACTACAACTCAAAGTGCCCATGTAAGCCTTCTGAAGATTTTCACATTTCTTCTTTTTCTCTCTTGGTGAATAGCTTTGAAGAGGAGATCCAACCATCTAGCAATCTTGTAGATACAATTTGAGGCTAAACACTTGAATAGCTTGAAGAACTCCTTCAAGTGAACCTTATAAGAATTTTAAAAACATTTCATTTTTAATGTTAGAATTTTTTTTATACTTATATCAATGAAGGTATCTTGAGAGAATACAATCTATTCATGTAAAAAATTTGGTGGATTCGTAAGTATTATTGATGTATAAGTCAATCTAAAGAATCATTGATTGTATTAATGTATCAAAAGTAAGCCGTCTTAGGGTTTACCATTGAAATGTATGTATATAAATAAATTTTATAAATATTAAAGTGTAATAATTTTTTAATCAAGATAAATAACATGCTTATTTTCCTTGTGAGTATTCAAGGATATCCAGGCAAGATGTGCATGTACATAGAAATTTTTGATGGTTTGAAAGAGAAATTTTATGGAAATGGAAAATTATAATGGCTGAGAAAATGTAAAAAGAAGAACAAACAAAGATAAAATTTCTTTGGTTGCAGCTACAAATATCATAAATTATGATAAGACACTCTACGTGCAATCAAAGAGCACTCGACAGAAATTCAAAGCATTGAAAAGTTTAAGTTAAAATCAAGGAGTCAAAGATAAGACTCTCTTTAAGTATATTAGGCATTCTATGACACCATATCAAAAGGTGAGACAAGAGAATGAGGTGTGCTTTGGTATAACAAGTGTTACAAGAGGAGGTCCTAAATGTGGGTACACAAAGAGAGAGAAGATAGATATACGGATGAATGGGCACTATTTGACCTTCATAAAGATCCTCAAGATGGTGCATGGATACATAAATTCTCAACTTGGAACATAAAAGACAAAAAACATAAAATCTCTAAAGTTGACACTTTAGAGTGACAATGTGAGTAGCCTGCCAAGGAGAACACTAGATGAATGTGGTCATTAGTGTATCATAGATGTCAATGATAATCATGCATTGGATCGAGAGAAATATAGAGGTGGTGATGAAGACAGTAACATTTGTGGGTGATAAATAATGGTAATGGAATGCCTGTTTTACTCAACCTATGACAAAGAAGATGTGAGCAAGTGCTCCTACATTTGGATGGTCCCCTATACGCACGCTCCTACATGTTGGCATCTCCTATGTGGACGCTCTTGTCAATTATGGACACTCCTCCTTGTGGTCACATATGAGAGTTTACTAAAAATGAGAGAGGTAGATGTTCAAAAGTAAGGCTTTTCTGTTGCATGTGGTGTCTCCTATTTGTGGGCACTCTTAGCATAGATGCCCCCCTCTAGAGATGATGTAGATGAAAGGTGGCATAAATTTTGAATTTGAAATAGAGGTAAAATAAACTTTTTAATGGCGGCTTGAGTTTTTAGAGATTTTTGACACCCAACGAAATTTCATATGTGCAATAGAAATTAACTAGATATCTTTGTGATCATGCAACAAGAGAGAAAAATTAAAAAAATTGATAAAAAAAACTAAAACGTGATGTTATCACTTTGCGTATAGTTGGATCCAAAACCATTTGTTCCATTAAATGTAATGTTTCTAGTCACAAATGTGCCTAGCAACAATGATATCCATGTGGTTCTCATCTTAATGAATCACCTCCATTTGTTTGTGATCTTACACACTAACCAACATAGTCCTGATCAGCACCAATCTCCAAATTATTCACCATCACAAGGATTGGGGGATAGGAGTAGAAGAGGTTAGATGTGCAATTGGATCCAAAAATTTTATTCTATTGGATAATTAGTTCTTATTGTATTTATTAGTAATTGATTATCCAATCATAATTAATTAATCGTTGATCCATTTAAACCCAAACAATAGGTTTGAGTCATCAATATGCAAGGCTCCGAGCTACACCGCATGTCTTGGA
The DNA here is from genome assembly GCA_024174645.1 of Lemna minuta. NCBI lineage: Eukaryota > Viridiplantae > Streptophyta > Magnoliopsida > Alismatales > Araceae > Lemna > Lemna minuta. The sequence goes on along the minus strand of CM044118.1, from coordinate 9,259,231 downwards.
AGGTAAAGGGGTTATGCTACACACATGAAACATATCATCTCTCATCTTTATGACACTAAATGACTTCCATCATGGTCCACCAAAATCCTTAATTAGAAATTCTAGTTGAAACTAGTGCAACCCAACATATCTGAAAATTTCTTTTCTAATATTTCACTTTCCATCTTGACCAAGGACTTTTGTGTTTCGACTTCAACTTGTGAGTCTGTAAACATGAGACTCTAAACACTCAATACTAGGATACAAAAGAAATATCAACAAAGGTGACTATGTGGTTAAAATTAGATCCTTAGCTCCCATTATCAAGAGGATTTTGGTGTCTAAAGAGTAAGGATCACCTATAGAACTGTAACATGAATCAACCTAGTTGAATTTAGGTTCAATACCATCTGATGATTCATGTCATAAGTACTCAATGTTGTCATTGAGACATCAATGCCTTGTCGTTGGCATGGCCAGAAAGATGTCTTATAACATACAATTTATGCATGCAATTATATGGTTATCAATGCAAATTAAGCATTAAACATTCCATTCTTATATATAATATCATACTTTGAGTACATATCTTTCATTCCATGCAATTTTAAATTATATATCAAAATATGTTATGCATAATTAAAGAATATATTTCATATTATAATATATTATATAATATATTTTTTTGATGTTGTGATCATTACGATTTATCAAGGATGAAGCGGATATTGATGATATTGTCATTATGATATTATCTTGTGAACATTATATTTTTTTTTTTTTGCTGTTGTGATCATTATGATTTATCATTATGATATTATCTTGTGAACATTATAATCGTGGGGTAAAAAGGATGAAGCGGATATTGATGAAGAAGAATTTGGTGAAGATACAAACTAATTTTCATGTTATTATGCTTTCTTCTTCTTTGTTTCAAATCAGTAAGTATCATCGGTAAGGCTTCTGACTATGAAATGTTTTTTTATTAATAGACGTTGATATATTTATCTCTTTTCAGGTACGGATATCCATGGTCAAGAGAAACTGAAGTTAAGACCGAACTGGACCGTGACTGAGGTGGACCGAGACCGAGACCAAATTAAGATTTGGACTGAATGGTGTGCCAAAAACTGGACCGTGACCGGGACCGCCCAACCCTATTGACTGATGACTAGATCAAAGACGTATGAATTGGATATATTGACTAGACAGACTGATGACCGAATGATGACTGGATATATTGACATTTACTTGTTGGAACTATCCTTCACTAAGCAAGAAATAAACCTCCCGCCTGTCATTAGCTTCATATATCCTATCCGACAGAAGACTTGATCAGATAAAGAATCAAGGGAATTCAATTGCGAATGTATGAAATGAAGACTTGAAGAATAGGCAAACCTTGGGAGAGATTCAGCCTTGTTCTTATCCACAAACTTTTGGTACAGATCGACGTATTGCTGAAACATTTTGGCGGGCAACTTCTGCCCGTTTAGTTCAACTTTGACTGTCTTACCCAACATTTCAGCCAAATCTACCACCCGCTTCTTCATCAGAGCAACCACATCTTCTTCTAGCTCAATCATATTAAATTTCAGCAAGCGATCCTTGTCCAATTCTCTCCATCTTTGCATTTGGTGATGATAGGCTCACCTTTGGTCGCCATGTTGTTTGAGAAAATATAAAAATCCATCCAGATCAGTACAATGAAATATAGGGAAAAAATAAGAAATCAAAAGATAAAGTGGTGAGCAGAGGATCAAGTTTTGGTACCTGCTTATATTTCTTCTACCACTGGTAATGCTTGCTTGGATGATAAGTAGCGTTTGCCAACGTTGACTAACCAAAGAGATATGGGATACATGAAAAAAGAAAGAAATTTTTTAAGGTGTGCTAACGATTGTTCGAACTTGAAATAAGATCAGTGAAATGAGAATGGAAATGAACTAAATTGTCCAATACTCGTCTGTGTCTCAATCTAATTATCCTTTATTAGGAGGAAAGGAACACATGAGTAATCATATTTTGACCTCCTTTAATCTGATTTTTTATTTCATAAAAATGATTATCATTTTGTTCTAAATAATATTGTATACTATTATTTTTTTACTGTTGTGATCATTATGATTGATCAATTTACTATCTTGTAATCATTATAATAGTGGGGTAAAAAGGATAAAGCAGATACTAATGAAGAAGAATTTGGTGAAGATACAAACTAATTTTCATGTTATTATGCTTTCTTCTTCTTTGTTTCAAATCAGTAAGTGTCATCGGTAAGGTTTGTGACTATGATTTTTTTTGGCTAATAGACGTTGATATATTTATCTCTTTTCAGATACGGATATTCATGGTCAAGAAAAACTGAAGTTAAGACTGAACCGAACCATGACCGAGGTGGACTGAGACCGAGACCGAGACAAAATTCAGATTTGGATCAACTGGTGTGCCAAAAACCAGACCGTGACCGGGACCGCCCAACTGACGAGACTAAATGGTATGGTCATTGAATACACATGATTTAGTGTCAAAACAAAGTCCTAAACTTACTAAATTATGATTAATCACTTTAATTAAAGAGTATAATGGTAATTAAGGGTCGAATCCACGGAAAATTAGGGAAATTTGAGATATATCTTTGAAATTTGATCAAATTGGATGACGAATTGAGATTAGAAATTGGGTGATTTGTAACATTAAGAAAGAAAACTCAATTGTGAATCCACGGAATCAAAAATCAAGTGATTTGGATAAGAATTCGCAGAGTAATCAAAGTTTGAAGTTAGGAGAAAATTTGTATCGCGAAATTGATTTAAAACAGAAATTAAAACAAAAGTAAACTTAATCTACTATTCTAAATGTAAAGTTAACACTAAATGATGAAAGATTAAGATGAAAACACAGAATCTAACCCAAAGTAGCCTTCAAAATGATCCAATTAACCGTTGGATGCATGGCTTTTCATTCCGAGTTTTCGAAGACGAAATTGAAGTTCAAGATGTGATTTCTGTTTCGTCTCTCGATCAAAATCCAATCTCAAGCACTCCTTGGATGCGGAAATGCATCAAGAACACAAAGAAATTGAATTGGCACTTGAATGGTGTCTGCACAGTTTGAATTTCTTTAAGATTCAAATGTCATTCTTTCCATCGCGAAGAACAATATTTAAAGAGGTAAATTTGGGTGTGACCGTCCGATGAAGAGACGCATCACGATCAACGGTCACGATGAAGCGTCCATTGATCGAATCATCGCGATTAAGTCCAATCCGTTTGATCAATGATCAAGGCTTCAGATGTGTCCACATTGATAAGTGAAGAGGCGCGTCGCTTGTGATCATCCGTTGGATTTAAATCCAACGCTCGTGATATGTCGAAGGGTCCACCGATCACAAGCGATCTCAGCCGTTATAACTCGCACGATCGACGGCTAAGATCAACCCACTGAAATGAGTTTTTAACCACGTGCGCTGATTGGTGATCAGTGGGCCGCGATTCCACGTGATCTACGCTCTCCTTTTTATCGCACTATCGATCCGACGCGCGGAATGCTGCAACGTCGCTTGAAAACGAAATAAAACAAAACAAATAGTCCCACACGGAAGAATTTAAGAGAGAATGTCGGGTATATAATACGAGGCGAATTATGCGGTTAGCAAAGTCCTCTATGGATGGCTTATATGTACTATAATCATATGCATAATAATATAATATATGTACACATCACATCTGTGCCACGCAAGCACTCGCGCGGGTCCGCGTGGCGCTGCCACATAGCCTTGCGTGCCACGTCGCATCCACGTGTGCTCGCGCGATAAATGCACCCATTTTTACAATTTTTATTGTTTTAAATAGCTTTAAAATCGAAAATAAATCTAAATAAATTCAAAAAAATTCTTGAAAATTCCTTAAAATTGTAAAAATCATAACTTTCAAAATACAACTCCAAATTAGTTCAAATTTTTTTTTGTTGGATCAGAAATTGAATAATCTATCATTATAAAAAGTTAACTTATTAAAATAATAAGAGAATAAATTTTAATTAATTTAATACATTTATGTATCTTATAAAACAACTTTATAAAAATACATAAATGATAATAAAGATCTTTTCTCTTATATTTTCATTCTCAAAACATGATTATGATCTCAATTATAATTAGGATTAAAGATTATAATATTTAATTATGTATAATAATCCATAATTGGTATATTTTTAGATGATAACATGAAGTAATACAAAATGATAGAAATATACTTAAAATATGATAACATGCATACATTTGGAATAATTAATGCCTTAATTTGCATTAATAATCATGAAAATTAATGTAAAAATAGCCTGTTATCACTAACCCTATTGATTGATGACCAGATCAAAGACGTATGATCGATCAATGATCTGATAGCTGATATGATTGATGGGCTTTGATCAGTATGCTTTTAAGGTCGTCCTTGTTTGATCGATCATGATCGAGCAAGATCATGATCGTCTCTTAATTTTGCTGGGAAACCATGTAGATTCATTCTTAGGCTTCTCCTAGGTTCTCCAAGTCAGACCCCATAAGAAGTCTCGAAGAGTGAGGACAGAAGAAGGGAGCTCGGACGTCATGCACTCCTTCCTCAGCCGTCTGAACGTGCTCGCCACTTTCTCATTGCTCCTCTTGGGAATCCTCTGCGGCGCCGCATCCTTCCTAGACATCTTTAATTCGCCTTCCGTTCAGGCTCATATCGAGGTTTACATTAATCCCCCTTAATTTCCTCGTGGGTTCTCCGTTTGTTGAAGATACTCGTAATTTCATCTCCTTTACTGTTTATTCCCTTGAAAAATGGGGTTTTCTTTTTTTTTTATGGGGGGGGTTACTATCTGGTGGAATAGCTTCGAAAAAATTATGGTTTTCAGGTTCTATATGATCGTTATATCTTTTTGGCATCTCTCTCATATAAATATTTTTATGTGAAAATTTTTTGGGGGATGATTAGTTAATGGTGAATTGATTTAGTAAAAATTGGGGGTTTTCTGGTTCTATCCGTTTTTTTCCTCTTGTTGGCATCTCGTTTTATGTAAAAATATTCTTCAATTGAAAAAAATGCAATTTTTCGTTAGGAATATGTATCTGGCAAATTTTCTTTGTAGAAATTGGGGTTTCTGGTTCTATTTGATCATTGTCCCTTCGTTAGATTTTTTTTTACGTGATTTTTGGGAGGAATAAGTATCTGGTAAATTAGATAAGTAAAAATTGGGGTTTTCTAATGTTCTATGATTATTTTCTCTTGTTGGCATCTCTGTCTTATTTAGATTTTCTGTATGAAAACATTCTTTTATCTGAAAAAAAGGATTTTATGGAGAGGAATAAGCATCTGTCGAATTATCTTGGTAAAAATTTTGGGTTTTTTGGTTCTCCTTTGTTAGAATATCCTTTGTCAGAATCTCTCTCTTGATTACATTTTTTATTTGAAAATATCCTTATATCTGAAAGATGCTGTTTATGGCGAGGAATAAGTAGCTGGTGAGGTTTTCTGGTTCTATGTGATTATTTTTCCTTGTTGGCATCTCGCTCTTCTTCAGATTATTTGTGTAAAAAAGTTCTTCTATCTGAAAAAAAATGATTTTATGGGGAGGAATTAGTATCTGGTGAATTAACTTTGTAAAATTGAGGTCTTCTGGTTATGTACAGTTATTATCTCTTGTCAGTATCACTAGCTTATTTAGATTTTATGAGTGAAAATATTCTTCTATCTTCTTTGAGAGGAATATGTAGATTTTTTGGGAGGAATATGTATACAGTGACTTAGCTTTGTAAAAATTGAGGGCTCTCTGATTCCGTTTGGTTATTATCTCTTGTTGGCATCTCTCTCTTATTTAGATTTTTATGTGAATTATTCCTTTATCTCATGGAAATATTTTCTCAGGTGGCAAAGGTTAACCGATTTAGGAGACAGTTGAATGGAAATGATGAGGTTGGCGATAATTATTAATTTTAGGTCTTTCAAGCATATTTTTAATGAAATAACGTAACATCGTATTGTTTTCGTCCTAATTTTATGCGTGTGACTTTTTTTAAGGTGTCATTGAATTTGAACATCTCCATAGATCTGCAGTCAGCATTTACCTGGAATACTAAACAGGTTAGGGATGAGCCCAATTTTCTGACGTCCAATAATTACCAGTTGGCCAAGTTAAAAGTATATGTAAATGAATTAATTTTCTTGAAAATTGAACATTCACCAGATATCTTGTCAAACTGCATAAATCCCCCCTGGGGGTTTTTTTTGCTTGTTACTTATTTATAAAACCGTTCTTTTTACAGGTTTTTGCGTTTGTTGCTGCTGAATATGAGACAAAGAAGAATTCTTTGAATCAGGTGATGATTTCCTAGTTTCTTAGTTTTACTGTTTTTTTCCAGATGTTGCTGATTTTGAATGAGTTCTAGTCCCTATCAACCTCTTCCCCCTCGGGTTCCCTTTCATTCTCTGGTTCTCTCCTCTCTTCCTTTATCTCTGTCTCTCTCTCCCACCACTTTTTCTCTCTCTATCTTTTGTATATTCCTCCAGCATTAATTAGTCTCAATTCGTCCTGTTTCATCTGGTAGGTCTCTTTATGGGACCACATAATTCCAGACAGGGACAGTGCAAAATTTCAGACAAAAGTCAAGAGCAAGTACCTCCTCATCGATCAGGTCAAATTTAGATATATTTTATTTATCTAAATTGTTAGCTAGATAATTTTCTCATGCCTTGTGTCTGACTTATTTTTTTTACTTATTAACGTACCAGGGGAGTAATCTCAGAGGGAAAAGCATCGACCTTGTTCTTCATTGGCATGTGATGCCCATCACGGGAAGGATGATTAAGGACAAGATTCCAGTATCGGCTTTCCAGATTCCCAATGCGTACACTTAATTCTTCCTATGTGAGAGAGAGAAGAGAGAGAATTTGCACATTAACACTTCGTTGAAGGCACTTAATTCCTCCCTTTATGAGACGAAGAGGAGATGAAGAAGGAAAAGACTAGCAGGATTTTGAGCTATTAATTTGCAGATTGTTATCTGTCAGCTGTGGGGTAGGTTTCCCTTCCTGAGCTTGTTCTCTTTCTAAGAAGCTTGTTCCTTGGAAAGTTTATTTTCTGTCATGAGATTTTCTTTGGGTGAAGCTTGCTCCTCCCATGGAGTGTGCTTTCATTCCGTGAAGTTCATCATCATAAATATATTCTGTGTTTAATTAATCGATTCCTCATTTTCGTTCATTATTTTTAATTAAATGTGCATTTTACTATGATTCAGTAATCAAGTATTAATAACAGCTCAAAATCCACAAACATCGAAAAAGTCAAATTTCCCTAGATTTCTTGCTGGATTTTGCTCTAGTTTTTTGGTTTACTGTTTTTCACAGCGGTTTTAATCAATGGAATTAAGTTCTGAGGATTGTGTGACGTTATGAAGACGATGGATTAGAAGTCAATTTTATTCATATTTTGTGAAAACCGTCTCGTGTGAACCCTAATTTATGACTCCAGCCCCTTTTCGATGTGGTTCTTCAGAGAAATCTTAAATCTTTCAGCTCCTATATAAAGAGGTATTTTGAAATCGTCTAATCATTTTCTCCTCTCCCCTTCTCCCTCTTTTTCTCTCAGATCTCTTCCTCTCTCCATCTCCTTATCATTCTCAACACCCGATTATTCAGGCCGCCACCAAGGCATCTGTAATGGGAGATTTAAGGTGGGAGAGAGTGAAAGTTGGGGGAAAGATAGTCGGAGGAGAGGGAGGGAGAGAGAATAGAGAGGGTGAAGGTGGGAAGAAGAAAATGAGATGGGATAGATGGGGGAAGATAGGAGGAACCATGGTAAGAAGAAAATGAGATGGGATAGATGGGGGAAGATAGGAGAAACGATGGGAAGAAGAAAATGAGATGGGATAGATGGGGGAAGATAGGAGGAACCATGGGAAGAGGGGGAGAGAGTGACATTGGATGCAAAAGATAGAAGATCTTGGTTAGGGACTAAACAACCAGGGTGAAGGTATGATTCTTGGTGAACTCTACAATTTTACTCGAAAATTGGTATGGTTACTATACCTTGGACTTGTTCCAAAGATCAATCATATATTTATACATCTTCAAATAAAAAAATTTGTAAAAAAATGGAATTATGATAAGAACCATACAAATGGAATAATTTTCTTGTTAAAATTAATTTTAAAAGATAAATAAAAAACCTGAAAGGAAAAAAAAAAGCTACAGTTAAGGTCATCGAAATCGATATAGTTTATGGGGGTGACTCTCCCTATTTGTTTACAAAAATCCCTTGTTTTTTTTATAAAATATGCTATGAGGAGAATCAATGCACAAGCGAAGGGATCCTTCTATCAATGTAAAAGTAACATTTGATCTAGTCATATCAATGTTAAAATTTTGTAATGTATATATACAAAATCCTTGTATCATTTAAATTTTATTTCATGGATAAAATGAGACCAATTGCATAAGTTTCTTACTTGAAGAACACATTATTATTTATTGAATACATTATTTTGGAACATATCATGGATACATGGAGTATGTGCGATTGAAAACACATGATATTTAATTTAAATAAGTACTTACCATGGTATAATACTTCTTTATAATTATAAGATGATGAATTTGTCATAATTTTCATGCTTTCCATTTTAGAGATTTTGGTTTTAAAGATTCAATGCTATTATCCTTTTCAGATTCATGAAATTTTATTGAAAGTCTTTGATTTTGAGTAAAAATCTTTAATATGATTTTTATTGTTCAATTCTGAAAAAAAATTGGAAAAAAAAAGATAAGAAACAGAATCTTAGATTTTTTTTTATTTGCTATTCTTTAACCATTCATGTGATTTGCGATCATGAATCTGCTTATGCAGTGCACTTTATCTTATTCACCATGGTCATGAGAAACATGTGGATGTGGACGAACAAATCCGCATGGAGAAGATGGATCAAGGGCTGATATGTTGATCATGATTGGATCATCTTGGATAAAGCAATGTCGATAAGAGAGAGAGATGGATTTACATTTTAAAAGCATCGATGTGATCAGTGATCGTATCGCTGATCGGACTGTCAGTCATGGAGTCTGTGATCAATTATCCAATCAATCAGATCGCCTGCAACGAATATGGCGATCTGATTCTGTGCCATGAGGACGACGCTTCAACGATCTTCATCGGAGTTTTGTAATGAAGAGAGAGCTTTGGCTCCTATCATTCTCTCTCTCTTGACACTCTCTTCCTCTTCTCTTTCTCTCATCTCCTCTCCCTCTCTCCTACCCCTCTCTCCTCTCTTTCATTCTCCCTCTTCCTCTGTCCTCTCTCTCTCTCTCTATCGATATATAGAGAGAGTGAGACTGACATCTTCAGGGTAGGTGAGATGAACGGCGGAAGGAAGGAGTACGCCGCAAAAAACATGACTTTTCTTCTCTTGCGTTCTACCTGACCACCCTACCTCCCCTCCTTTCGTCGCAGTGCACTCTCTCTCTCTGGCTCGCTCCCTCTTTCTCTCTCTAAAACTGCAGAGAAAAAGCAGAGAAGATGCCGGAGTACTGCGTTACGGGGGGCACGGGCTTGATTGGCAGCAACTTGGTCAGGGTCCTGCTCGAGAAGGGCCACACCGTCCGAGCTACTGTTAGAGACCCAGGTTCTTCTTCTTCTTCAGACGACTTCACCCTCTCTCTCTCTCCTCTCAACTGTCATTCTCTCTCTTCTTCAGAAGACTCGGCTAAGGTGGGCTTCCTCCTCCGCATTCCCGGCGCAGCCCAGAGGCTCAAGCTCCTCAAAGCAGATCTCACCGTCCCCGGCAGCTTCGCCGCCGCCGTCTCCGGGGCGGACGGCGTCTTCCACACCGCCGGCCCCGTCCTCATTTCCAACTCGGACGACATCCAGGCACAAATCCTTATACAAGAAAACCAGTACTCCTATCTATCTTCTTCCTTTCTCTCTGACCGCGGCCATATAAGCTTCTTAGGGTTCCTTAATCGATCCCTCTGTAAAAGGCGTCGTTAACATCATCTCCGCCGCCGCCATGGCGAGCTCTGTCAAGCGCGTCGTTTTCACCTCTTCTTGTTCAGCCGTCCGCTACCGCGAGGACACCCCCGACATTTTCTCTCTTAACGAGTCCCACTGGAGCGATCCCGACTACTGCAAACGCCACCACGTAAGGAAGCCCTGTTTCTCTGTCTTCTCTTTTCTCTCGCTCTCCTCCGGTGAAAACGACGTTGACTTTCAGTTATGGTATGCGCTCGCCAAGACACTGGCGGAGAGAGAAGCTTGGCGGGTGGCGGCGGAGCATGGTGTTGACCTTGTTGTAGTCAACCCTTCTTATGTCGTGGGTCCCATTCTCTCTCCACAGCCAACGAGTACCCTCCTCTTGATCCTATCTATTCTCAAAGGTCTCTCTCTCTCTCTTACGTATGTATGTATGCATGCATGCATGTATGTATGTATACATGTATGAAAGTATGCATGTATGCATGCATGTATGTATGTATACATGCATGAAAGTATGCATGTATGTATGCATGTATGTATCATTATCATTCTATTTCTGAATCTTCCCTCTGACTTGGAGTTGAGCAGGAGAAGCCAAAGAGTATCCAAAGATGACAGTAGGGTTTGTTGACATAGAGGATGTCATGGCGGCTCATTTGCTAGGGATGGAGAGCGCCGCCGCTTCTGGAAGGCTCATATGCTCCGGCGAGGTATCTAGCTGGAAAAAGATTGCTGAAATGCTCAGAGGGGATCACCCTTCCTTCCCTATCCCTATCAAGTTTAGTTCCTCTCTCTATCTCTATATCGCTCTCTCTACCGATATTACAAATTCACCTCTCTCTCTCTCTCCTTTCGAATTTTGGACAGGAGCGATGCCAGGACAGGCGACGACAGTCCCCACTCCATGGATACGTCCAAGATCAAAGCGCTTGGTCTCTCCCACTTTAAGACCATTCCTCAGATGTTTGCTAGGTGCATCAACAGCTTCAAAGAGAACGGCTTCCTGTGATACCCTCTCTCTCTCTCTCTCTCAATCTTTCTATCTATCTATCTCTATCTATCTATCTCTATCTATCTATCTATCTCATCTATCTATCTATCTATCTCTATCTATCTATCTCTATCTATCTCTATCTATCTCTATCTATCTATCTCATCTATCTATCTCATCTATCTATCTCTATCTATCTATCTCATCTATCTATCTATCTATCTCTATCGATCAACTTGATCGATTATTTCATGTGATTTAAATTCAAACTTGGTCAAAAATAATTTTCACCTAGATTAAAATTTAATCCTCTCTCTCTCCCTCTGTTTCCTTAAATTAGGCTCCATAGTCTATAATTCAAGTCACTATAGTCTTCAACTTTTAATTTGTAATTTTTCAATTGGTCATTTCAAGTATCTAAGAACTCAAATGAGAAACTTGTAAATGGTAAAGATTTGGTGAATTCATGAATTAACTTAACAAATGATAGAAAGAGTTGTGTAAGGTATGGGAGGAATGAATTTAATTTCTCTACCAATCTTTGGCAATAATTCATTCAAATTTCTCGTCTAAAATCAATCTGAAATTAGGATCTATAGGCATGTCCATTGGTTGACAATGATTAAAACCCATTTCTTTAAGTAAATAAATGGTTTGTTTTGAGATCAGGAAATAACTTAATGAGACTAAGCTATTTCAATGCCACGAAAATATTTTAAAATTCCAAGATTTTAAATATCAAATTCACAAATCAACTATTTATTATCTAATTTTTTCATTTATATAAAATCAATCAAAAGCAACAATAATAACACCAAAATATAGATTTTTGACTCTGCTTGGATTTAATTGCTTGAAAAATAGTGTATCATCATTGTTGCCACCACTTTGGTTGTACAAGAACTCCCTCATTGACTGATAAAATTTTGAAAACCAACAGGTAATGAGTAGTATCAGCTATAATTTTTTTTAGTAGGCATTTAGAACTCGATTTCCGAGAGAAATAAAAATTCTCATATAGATTTCCATGCAAGAATGTGTTTTTATATCCTATTTGTATAATTTCTAGCTCCAAGAAGAAGAAAAGGACATGACTATTTTTTTTGGTTTCATTTTAGCAACTAGAGAAAATGTCTCAAAATAATCAATTCCATGGGTTTGGCTATACGCCTAAGCCACTAGTTTGGCTTTGTACCCATCGATTTGAGTAGTTTGTTTATACTTTAAAGTTTAAATCCATTTGTATCCCACAATGATTTGATTTACATTTTTGTGATAATATCTCATTAGCCATTGCTTTATTCCAGCTTCACCCTTGGAAGGTTCTTTTCTTTTTTTGGAACAAAGTCTACTAAAATTTTGTCAAGGATTGATATGAAGTAGGAGCACATATATGGACTAGGTAATCTTCAATAAGGTAGAGTCTCTTAGGTACCCTACATCTACATATCTTTCTTTGTAAGTCCTCATTAATTTTTTCACTAAATTTTTCTATTTCAAGTTAAGATGTGTCATTAATCCTCTGTACATAGATCTTATTCCCCTTAGTTTGAGGTGGGTGTTCTTTCTTACTTAGGTCTAGGGTATTGTGTGAATTTTCATAAAAATGATAACTTTATTTTTCTTCAATTAGTATATATATTTTCACGTCAAAGACTTCTAGGAATTTCAATCTACCCAAGAAATTTCAAAGTTGATGCTAAATCTTCTAGGAAAGTTACATATTTCGAAGATGCGATTGTAATTAATGATGGAGAAAAACATTAGTATTCCTTTTGTACATTGGAATATCTAATGAAGACACTCAATGGATATAGCATCAAATTTTCATGTTTAACACATGATATATGTGTACATCCAAATACTTTTGTTAGAAGAGAAGTCATAGGTCATCCATTTCTCCACCTCCAAGCTATATATCACACCAACTCTTCTTCTGACAGCATTATCATCTTAGGCTCTTAAAATCTTTCACCAATAATATGCTATGTAAATCTAATGTGATCTCTTCATCTTTTGAACCACCACTTCTTCCTCCCACCGGTAGGTTTTGCCACCTGCTTCTACATGTCCTAGATCTTCCAATTTTCTTACATAGAGGAGCAAGTTCATGCACACGACATCCTATCTCTAATTTTTTTTAATGATGATCTTCATCCCACATTTCATGCTTTGCGCTATCCATGGCCTCTAAGTTATTTCCCAACATGTCTCTTGAAGCTCTTGAGGTACCTAAGATGAAGGTTCCTATGGACTTGGCAGTAAATGTTACCATGGATCATAGATCATGGAAGTTTGTGCCTTGCTGTCATAGTGCCAAAATAGGGACATGCAAACAACGTTTATCTTGAATATAACCTAGATGGCACTAGAAAGCTCAATTAGTTTCTCAATGTTTCTCTCAAGCCTCTATGGTATATTTCTATTAATTATATGGAAACCTTCTCCTCAATCCTTTGGCTAAACTCTGTCCAACTTCTTCTCTCTTTGGCAATTCAACATGAATGGTATCTACATCAATAAGATATCTCTAATGCACTTCTTCATAGTGACTGGGATGAGCATGCATTCATGGAGCAACCACGTAGTTGTATTGCTCTAAGGGAGTCTTCTCGAGTGTGTTTTCTTCAACTATCTATGTATAAAAGTTTTAGTATAAGTTTGATAATTTACATTTCTGGTTTATTGATGATTATGACATAGTATTATCTCTAAAACTGATTGATCTTGTTTTAGCCCGACTCTCTCGAGAAAGGCATGATTTTGTTAGTGCATGTACCGAAGGCTAGAGCGCTTGACCTACGTCGACATCTGAATGCGAAAACAAATAAGAATAGGATCTATACTATTAATTTTTCAATATGTTATTCAAATATTTCTCATCATTATAATTTTTGCATAGGCACTCGAGATCTATCATAAATACAGTCAATATAGATTCCCATAAATATGCATATTAATCACCTAAAAATATATTAATATTCAACCTCATAAGTAAAATTTCTATCTATTTTCCTATCTAGTTGATTATATAACATCACTGTTTCTATGCTTTTATTGGTAAAAAAATTGTCATTTTTTTTATTTTACTATCACTATTATTTCATTTATGTATTTCTATATTTTATTTCAGTTTTTATTGAATAATATCTAATGGCTTATTTTCTTTGTTGTTTTCAAGTCCCTAAAATGAAAAAAAATGAAATTTTTTTAAAAACCCTAAAATCAAGATGTGCTTTTTTGTTCAAAAAGGGCTCTACTCTCCTTTCGTGAAAAAAGGACTCCCAATAAATTCTCTCTCACAGCAAATCTCTCTAACAATCAAGCTCTCTCCAGCAAAATCTCTTCAGCAAGTTCTCTCTCCAAAAATGATCTTCAACAATCTCTCCTACGATCGAGCTTTCACTCACTAGATTGGCGTCGTCACCCTTTCTAGGTAGAGACTGCAGTCTAGGCTTACTCTCTCTCACACAATCAAGCATCTCTGATTCAAATCACGTTCTTGGTGCGGTTTTTGGTTAACTTGATCTGTCAGAAGTCTCTTCTTGTTTGAATCTCTCGATCTGTCCTCTATATCTCTCATCAATCTAAAATTCCTCACATCTTATTTCTCACAATCCATTCTAAATCATATATCTGATTTTTCTATCTTTAAATATTATATATATTATTTTATATTTTCATTTTTCTACAGATTTTTTATTTTCAATTTCCTATTTGATTGTTCATCTTAACTCTCTAAATTCTTGTGTTTTGAAAATTTGAAATTCTTTAACCTTTTTGGTTTAGGTTTTTTAACTAATTTTTAATATAAATAATTTTTTAATCCTTTCTTAAGAAAATGAAAACAAAACATTATTTCTAATTTTTATCAATTTATATTTCTCCTTTTTTCTTATTTCTGATATTTTATTTCCAATTCTCAAATTTTGTATTTACTATATTTTGTTTTCTTCAAAATAATATTACAATATTCTAAAAAAAAAATTATCTGTTTTGCTTATCAAAAATCTGTTTTATATTTACCTAAAGTTTGTTTTAGTTTTATTCAAAATCTATTGTGTGTGTATTTAAGGTCTATTTCTATTATCTATAATCTGTTTGGTTTTCATTTGAAAGCTATTTAATACTTATTCAACAAGTCATTATGCTATTGAAAATCCCTTTTTGAGGTTAGTAAGACACTCAGACAAGACAAGATCAAGGTGAGATTAAGGTGTTTATTTTTCAAGGAAAGTTTTTAAATCATTTATTAGTCCACCCATTATATAGACACATTAGAATCATTGCAATCATATTTAGAGGATCATTCTAGGGGTTGCACTATTGATACATTCAAGGGGAAGACATTGAGTATGAAAGTCAAAGGTAGAAGTCAAAGTCAAAGCATTATTTTAGGGAGTTTTTCCTTTTTCATTTAGAAATTTACTTTTTATAGTTTCTATCTTTGACATTTTTGATTATTTTATGTTATTTTTTAGATTTTTTATTTAATTTGAATTCGCTTTCATATTAATACTTTGTGTGAGTTTCTCCTAAAAATTAGGGATAGCTAGGAGCACCCGCATATACGATGTTGACTCCAGGCGAGTCGTACCTACCCATGAGGGTAAGGGAGAGATTCCTGAGGAATCGTTGCTAGACGAGATGAGTTTAGGAAGTTGACTAGCAAGCCAAATCAAGGCATATCTATTCTTAACCTTGAGGATCACGCGGATTTGCAAACAAGCGA
Source organism: Lemna minuta (assembly GCA_024174645.1). Classification (NCBI taxonomy): domain Eukaryota; kingdom Viridiplantae; phylum Streptophyta; class Magnoliopsida; order Alismatales; family Araceae; genus Lemna; species Lemna minuta. The sequence goes on along the minus strand of CM044118.1, from coordinate 9,243,518 downwards.
CCTACTTGGAGCGTGTGTTGATTGGTGACGAGGTTTATACTTCAAAGAGGTAGGACAACTCAAACATTGGCCAAGACTATCTTGTATTAACATAGGGTTGTTGATTTTGCTGCTAACCAGTGTTGTAGGTTGGAGGATACGTACGATCGTTATTCCTCCTAAATCCTATAGGCTGCAAAGGATTGTTATTGAAAGCAGGGTCACTTTAAATATTTAGGTATACACCTAGATAATTTGGTCTTCTCTGCTGACTCGGCCTTGCTTGTGGGCCTTGTCTATACATGCCCTACCCTTGTACTGCTAGGACAAGGCAGTCTAGCTCAACGTGGTCGAGTCTTGAGCAATTGGTGCATGGTGACGCTTCTTATGCGAGACGAGGGCAAGTTCTTTAGAATCGTTCCGGATGTTGAGTCAATCCAGTAGAAGGTCTTGGACCTCCGCCATCTTCTAGATCCTTTCAAGGGGCATGCCCGTCTCCACTGATTTTGCGTCTATCAGTTGTCCTTTCGGGATGGCACCTCTTCCAAATAGTTTTTCTGCATTGTGAAGGCTATTCTCTGCCACCGTTCTTGATCAACTCCATCGCATCGTCTTCAAATTTACTCATGAAGGTGCCCCCAGCTAGCTGCATCTAAAAGATATCTATTTTTCAAGCTTAAACCATCATAGAATATTTTTGTGAGTTCATGGTTAGACTCTCCATGGTGAGGACACTTCTTAGTGAGGTCTCTAAGTCTCTCCTAGGCTTAATGAAATGTTTTACTCAGGCCTTAGGTAAACTCGTGGACAGACTTTCGAACGGAGGTGGTTTTTCCTACCGAATTATATTTTCTAACAAATTCTTCCTTCATTTCAGTCCAACTAGTGAATTCTTTTCCCAACTTAAAAACCAATCCTTAGCTCAATCTCAAAGGGTAGTGGGAAAGAGTTTCATTTTCATGACATCTAGTGGGACATTATGAATTTGATTTATTTTGGACACTTGGCTAAGCTCGTCCATATATCTATAGGGATCCTTGGAAGGTTTACCATGGAAGATAGGTAACATACTCAAACAAGTGAATCTATCCCAAAATTCGCACCTCTATTAAAGGGTGCATGAATCTCTTGAGGATGGGCCTAGTATAGTCACTAAGGTGCTTCCTAGCATTTCCCTTTTTGTTCTCGGTCATTTCTACAGTCGAAGAAGATGTAGAAGAGGAGGGTGAAGGCAAGTGTTCAAAAAGATCTACGTGTAAAGGGTTCTTCCTCATTTTCCATGTGGTTTTACATCTCATGGAAGGGTGGATCATATATGTATATAAGTATATAAACTATAATTATAAAGTTATCAAATAACGACAAACAATCATATCTGAACATTGGTATCTATGAGAGTTACGCCTTCTTAACTCAGGTTTCAACAAGTGATCGTCCGAAATCCATAGAAAATGGCAAATCACTCAATCTCATTGAATAGAAGGTCTTGAAGATGGATTTCTACTCCAGATTGCTCAATGTAGGATCAGTGTTAGTTAATTTCAAGAAGAAACCAAAAAATCTGAGTCTGAGCGAGTCAAAATTGATTATGTTTCTCAAAAATACTCATAAATCCTTGGCAATAGCGCCCTTTGACAGGATGAATTCATGCAATCGTTGAAAACACACTAATGCGGGTCAAAAAAATCCAAACTCACAAATTTAAAGTTTTAATCAAGAATTGAATAATATAATGGTGAATAATAGTCAAATCCACGAAGAAATAAGGAACTTATTTAGATGTTCTTCAAATTTGATCAAATTGGATGAGAAATTGAGGTGAGAAGTGAGAGATTTTTGTAAATTTGGGAAATAAAACTCCAAGATGAATCCACAAGATAAAAAATACTCACCTTGGATCAGTATTCGTAGAGAAATCAAGGAGCAAAAATCTAGGCAAAAAATTAGATCGTGAAGAGAGAGAAAATAGTAAAATTTCATAAAATTCGACTAATCTTTTATCTGAAATTAAAATATAATGTTATAGGAAGAAAGATTAGGGAGAAAACACGTAATCTAATCCAATATTGCGCTTGAAATGATCCAAATCATGCCGGATCAAACCTTTTCTTTTGGCTTTTCGAAAAACAAAAATTCGGGGTTTAAGAGGTGAATTCTCCTGATTCTGTCAACAAAATCTGACTTTCATATACTACTTAGATGTGGAAATGAGTCTTGAAGAGAGGGAAAGCAAGAGATTGAAGGATTAAGATGTCTAAATAGTTTGTGTGCTCGAAGCATCCCAGAATGGTTTACATTATTGAAGAATATGCGTATATATTGGCAAAATTGGGCGTGATCATTCGATTTGCCTCCTCATCTTTAATCAATGGCTCAGATCAAACGCTTGGATGTGAATCATCATTGTTAAGTCCTGTCTATTCGATCATAGATGAAGCACTCAAATTTTGCCACGTCGCACGTGAAGAAGAAGAGTCGTATAATTTTTGTAATTTGATCTTCATCAAGCGCTCAAGATGCAGTCACATGCCCATGGGAGTCCATCGGGTGTGTTTAATCTCAACCATTATTGCTCCTTAGATGAACGGTTGAGATTAAGTCATTTCAAAATGAATCATTGCCCAATCGAGATGCCCCCTGCATATCCCCTGCACTTAAGTGAAGATCGAAGGCTTTGATTAAATTTTGAAAATCACATGCTTCCCCATTGTGCCACGTCACCTGTGCATAGAGAAGAAAGAAAAGTAGTCCCACATGGCAGAAATCGCTGTGAAATTTGTGTATAAAGATAGGGCGTGCTTAGTGGGTTAGCTTTATATCTTGAAAAAGATTTTTAACCCACTAACCACATATGCGCACATACTAAGTCACCCGCATGCACCATGTGGCACATGCACATGTCTTTAGGTGGCGACATGTCTTTTGTTCCACCATGTTAGCACGCGATATAAAACCCATATTTTTAATTTTAAAAATCAAAATAAAATCTAAAATAAATCCAAACAAATTCAGAATTTTTTTTAAAAACTTTCTAAAACTTAGAAAATTCATAAGTTTAAAGATATAACTCCAAATTAATCCAAATTTGTACTTTACTTGACTCTCCCCCACTTTCTTTCGTTCAGAACCTATCATTTGAAAAAGTCAAATTTAATCAATCTCAAGTGAATAAATTTTTATTTCAAGAATACACTCATTTCTTTTTAAAAATAAAGCTAGAAAAATAAATAAGTGTATATAAAAATATGTTTCTCTTATTATTTAAGATTAAAACCCAATTATAATCTCAAATATGAATTGAAAATAATTTAATCTCAAATATCCCTCTTTAATTATTTATGATTGTCCCTAAAAAGTATTATATTTTGAGATTATAACATCAATTTTCATATAATGATAGATATGCACTCACAACATGATAACATGCATAAGAATGGCATCTGTAATGCCTTTGTTTGCATTAGTAATCATATAAGTACATGTATAGAATGCATGTTATCAATGAATTATCAAGGTGAGGAGTCACTCTATGGGGATTATCTCCTGTTGGGACTAGTGCAGGGGCTTTTGGATACCCTATCTAGTATAAACAAATCTATTTGTAAGAGCAACGTGAGTATTTGAGTGGATAATCAACAAATTCATAAAAGAGTTATCAAAAATATAAATATTCAAAACAAACTTATTAACACCCCTCCCTCCCCAAGTAAATTCACCATCCAATTAGGGAATTTTAACATACCGCCTAAAACAAAGTCCATGATTGGTTGTAAAAGTCAGTACAATATCTTATTCCTAATGGCTTTGCAACATACATGGCATATCCAAATATGATGGAGAAGGCTAGATTTGGGGGTATTATAGTTCTTGTCGTTTATGTTGATCATATTCTATGGATTGGGATAAGGCTGGTGTTTTTTGCCACGAAAGATTATCTTCATCGTCACTTTATGACAGAAGATTTGGTGACACTATGCTACTTTCTAGGATATATGTTTCATGTCCATTGATTTTCTAGTTCTCAATCAAAGAGAATATGCTCTTCACCTTATCCAAGAAGTAAGACTTATATAATGTAAGCAACAACCATCACCAATGGAAGGTCCTCCCTATTTGTCAATATCAAAATATGCTAGCTGATAACATGGAATTTCATGCATTAATATCATGCAATTTATGCACTTTTCTTTAAGATATAATCATAAATGCATGTTATCATGATTTAAAATGATTAAAATGATAATTTTTATATTTAAGAGAATATTCTTGATTTTTCATAAATTAATAACATTTTATGAGCATTTAATGACATGATTAATCAAGCATATAATTTTTATAAAAACAAATGAGATTTTTGTTTATTTTCTAGATTTTCTGAGATTTTTTCTAATTCTTTTTAGAAATGTACATCATTTAAAAATGTTTTTTAATGAAAATTTAATTAAAGAAAATAGAGAAAAGAAAAGAGAAGATCTATCTCTCTCTCTCGCACGTCCTCTGGAATTTCTCTCCTTTCTTATCATCTCTCTCTCGCGCACGTCCTCTGGAATTTCTTTGCTCTCTGCTCATCTCTCTCTCTCTCTCTCTCTCTCTCTCTCTTTCTCTCTCGCTCTCCCTCTCCCTCTCTCTCTCTCTCTCTCTCTCTCTCTCTCTCTCCCTCTCTCTCTCTCTCTCTCTCTCTCTCTCTCTCTCTCGCTCTCCCTCTCCCTCTCTCTCTTGTGACACCTCCCTCTCCCTCAAGAATTTCTCTCCTATTTTCTCATCTCTCTCATCTTTATATTCTTCTCCTTCTTTCTCCTCTCTTTCCCTTCTCCTCGTTCTTTCTTTCTCTCCTGGAATCTCTCCCTCCTTCCTTCTCTCCTGCAGGCACGCATGTGTGCACGCCTCCTTTCTCTTGCACGAGGGAAACAATTCCATCGCTCGCGCCTTTTTCCTCTCACGACCATCTATTTCTTCTCCTCCCTTTCTCCCTCTTCTTCCTTCTTCCCCCTCTCCTTCTTCCCCTTTTCTCTCTCTCCTCGCATCTTCTTGCGACGGAAATTTTTTTCGTCACAAGGAGAGGCATGAGGAAAGCCTCTCCTCTCTCACGATGCCTCTCTCTTTCTTTCTCTCTCCTCGCATCATCTCACGATGGACATTGTTTACGTCGCAAGGAGAGGCGTGAGGAGAGCCTCTCCTCTCTTCCTCACGCGAGGAAAGCCTCTCCTCTCTCATGATGCCTCTCTCTTTCTTTCTCTCTCCTCGCATCATCTCACGATGGCCATTGTTTACGTCGCAAGGAGAGGCGTGAGGAGAGCCTCTCCTCTCTTCCTCGCGCGAGAGGGAGAAATCACTTCTCCCTCTCTCGTGACACCTCTCCCTCTCTCTCATGTACATCCTCCATGCTTTTTGCCATCACGTAGAGAGAGGAGAGAGGAGAGAAAAGAGAGAAGAGAGAAGAGAGAGGAGAGAGGAGAGAGAAAATTATCCCTTTTTTGTTTTAAATGCGCGCAGTTTGACCATGATAGGAGCGGGTTGACCAACGCGATCTGAGGAGAGAGAGACTATATCAAAGGTCCAAATTCATCGAAAGTAAAAGCTTGATATTTGATGATCCTGATGGAGTTAGGGGATGAAATTTCATGGGCATGATTTTCATTTCAAGCTCCACGAATTTTTTTGGGCTGATTTAAGTTGTGAGACAAAATAATTAGGGTTATGCATAGTTTTCATTGTGTGCCTCTAGCATTGGCTAGCCAAAAGGAAAGAAGTCAGCGATTGACCATTCGTCATGTATGGAACACCATTTTGAGTGAGTTTCTTCTCTTCTCTTTTCATTCTATCGTGTTTGGATGCAAGACGCCTAGCCCGGGCAAAATTTGTAGGCTCTCGAAAGGTATGTTTTGATTAGAGAACATCACTAGATGTGTTTTTCATCATGAATCTTTATATTAGGATCATCTTCTATCCATTTCTTCTATTTTCTTTATCTTTCCATTCTTATTTTCATATTTATAAATCATAAAAATTACTTTTTCACCCTCGATCAAGGGTTTCCAACCTCCAATAAGAGTTTGGAAGCACTTGTTTGGTTCATTTCATCTCCGTGCACATTTTCTTCCTTTCATCATTCATCTCCACTTTCTAAATCTAAAAGATCTATTAACCTTCCTCCCTGTGGATTCGACCTCGACTCGCCATTGTTCTAAATTTAAATATGAATTTGAAGAGTTGAGTATAAATTTGTTTGATACGTAAATTTGCACATTTAACAATCGCTTTTACGCTTATCACTAGCCACTATTATTGATCCTAGACAAAGCCAATTTACCTTAAAATCATTGATCCAGATATTGTGTAAGACAAGACCATGTCTTCTCCACATTTATCTTCATAAATGTGCTATTAATGCTATTAATGTACTACTTTTATCCACTATATTTCTCCAATTTTATTTGCTGCTTGCCCATTGTGTTAAGGGGTGTAGAGACATGATGTTTCATGTCAAATTCATTTTTTGTTATAGTATTCACTAACCACCTTACTACTGAAATCTCTTGCATTGTTTGTCTTCAAGCCTTTGATGTTTACACCAAACTGACTTTTAATATATTGACTAAAGTTCTTTGGTAGTTTGGTATTTTTCAACAGATATAACCAGTAGAAGCGACTATAATCATACACACATATTAGAAACCATCGATGGCCTTCTATATTAGTGTGTGGAGCGAGGTCCCCAAATATCTCATCATATGTGTTGTAAAGGCATGTAGCACCTTTTGACTATCAAAGGGTATATACTACACTTCATTTTAGCCAATTGACAAGCACCACACATGGAAGTCTCAATAGAAAAATTTTTTAAATAAATATGGTTACATACTCTATAGCAGAAAAGAAAGATGGAAGTCTGAGGAGACGAATCTATGAGGTCATTGAACTCACGTGCAAATGTGTCAAAAAATTCCAAACTCACCAATTTTGAGAAATAATCACAAATTAAATAGTTTAGTGGTGAATAAGGGTTGAATCCACGAAAGAATTAAGATATTTTTGAGGTGTTCTTCAAAATCAATCAAATCAAACAATGAATTGAGGTGAGAAATTACAGAATTTGAGAAATTTATAAAGGCAACTCAAAAAAATCTAAGGAATCAAAAATCACTCAATTTGGATCAAGATTTGCTGAGAAATCAACAATAAAAAATTTGGTACAAAATCCGAACGCAAAGGAGAGGAAAACTGAAATAATTTCTAGAATCATCCTAATCTATTATTCAAAATTGAAATCTAATGTTATAGGAAGAAATATTAGGAAGAAAAACATGAATTCTAACCCAAGATAGCACTTGAAATGATCCAATTGATCATTAGAACAAAGGCCTTTTCATTCCGTGATTTTCGAAGACGATTGTCGGCATTCAAGATGTGAATTCTCTTTTTTCTCTCCGCGACATCTCACTTTCACAGACTCTTTGGACACGGAAATTGATCTAGAAGAGAAAGAAAGTAAGAGATCTAAGGATTGAGATGTCTAAATAGTTTCAATTTCTTGAAACACCTCTAAATGGTTTACATCGTCGAAGAACATGTGTATTTATAGGCAGATTTGGGCGTTCCTATTGGATTTGGCTTTTCATCTTCAATCAACAGCTCAGATGAAATACTTGGATCCAAATCATTGTTATTAAGTTGTGTCCACTCAATGAAGGTGGAGCGCTCAGATTTTCTCACATCATGCGTGAAGAAGAATCGTTGCGCGATTACGTCTGCCTAATTGGGAATCGACATTTGAGATGTTGGCATGCGTCCATCAAAGTCCATCGCGTGTATTCAATATCATCCGTTATAATTCTTCAGATCAATAGCTGAGATTAAAAGTTTTCAAAACCAATCATTGCCGAATCAGAATCCATCGCATTCCCTTCACTTAAGTGAAGATCAACGATCGTGATTTATTTGCGTGATTATACGCTCCACATGACAAAAATCAAAGTGAATCGTCAGGTATACAGTATCTGAGTGATTAGTAAGTTAGCAAAAATCTTGAAAAGGATGCTTTATCTCACTAATCACCCACACACACACATCTGCACACACACGCACACATACGCACACACACTCACATGCATATGCGTGCGTCACATGGCGTTTACATTCGTCGCCAGGTGGTGACGCATTTTCACATGCGCCACGTCATCTACCACATCAGCACGTGATAAACAAATAAATTTTATTCATTTTAATTGAAATAAATCGAATTAAATTTATAAAAAATCATAAAAATTCCAAAGAAATCTCTAAAAAATATAAAACTCATATCTTTAAAAATATAACTGCAAATTAATCCAAATTTGTCTTGTTTGATCAAAAAATAAATACCTTATCATTTTGAAAAGTTAAATTTAATAAATTAGAAGAGAATAAACTTTTATTTCAAAATACACTCATTTATTTTATAAAATGGAAAGTTTAGAAAAATAAATGAGTTTATAAAAATATTTTTCTCTTATTATTTCATCATTCAAACAAAATTACAATCTCAAATATAAAATGTGAGTAATCTAGAAAGTATCTTTCTTTAATTAATTATGATCAACTCTAAAATAGTGCACTTTTGATATTATAACTTAAATTTTCATAGAATGATAGATATACACTCAAAACATGCATAAGAATGTAGCTTTTAACGCCTTAATTTGCATTAATTATCATATACTTTAATGTATAAATTGCATGTTGTCAATGTCCTAATCATTTTATGGAGGACAATGAGTTCATCCTTTGTTTAAGTGTTGGTTACTATTGATATCTTGAATTTCAGTCTCCCTCCTAGGACTTAGTGTTGTGTGAGATATTAATTAAGCCCGTATTGAAACTTTAGCAAGTCTAATCCTCCATCCTTGAACCATACTGAACAAAAAATATTGATAACATGCAATTGACACATGCAATTATAAAATTATTAATTCCAAATTAAGGCATAAAACATTCCATATCTATCGTTTCTTGAAATTTTAAGTTATAATCCACAAATGCATTATTTTAGCGATGATTATGCATTTTTTTAAAGAATATATTTTCAGAGAAGATTATTTCCTATCCATACTGGAGATTATAATTGGGTTTTAATGTTCAATAATAAGAGAAACACTTGTATATACTCATTTATTTTTCCTAAATTTTAATTTTTAAGAGAAATGAGTGTATTTTTTTAATGAAAATTTATACTCTTATTATATATGAAATTTGATTTGTCTAAAATGATAAATAATTTAATTTTTTTGATCCAAAAATATAAATTTGAATTAATTTCACGTTATATTTTGAAATTTATGAATTTTATAAATTTTAGTGATTTTCTTGTAATTTTTCTGAATTTATTTTGAATTTAAAACATTAAAAAAATATTTTTATATCGCGTCGTTAACATGGCAATTGACGTGATGGGGGTGATTATGTGTTGCCACGTGGTGACGAATGTACACGCCATGTGGCGCAAGTGTGGGCATGTGCGCGGGCGGATGTGTGCGTGTGTGCACGAGTGTAATTAGTGGGTTAAGCATCCATTAAAGATTTTTACTAACCCACTATATACACTCTATTTATATATCCATCCAATTGCGTTTATTTTTGTCATGTAGGACTATCTTTTTGTTTATTTTACGCTGGCCATGGGGCACAACAAGAACTGTTTGATTGACGCGAAAAAGATGTGATTTAATCTCAGCCCCTCATTTTCACTTAAGTGAGGGGGGTACGTGGCAACATCTAAGTGGATGACAATTCGTTTTATTAAATGGATCAATCTTGGTTGTTCATCTGAGGAGTTATAACAGCCAGAATTTGAAGAGCCATATGAGAATCTGAAACGTTGATTCACGATCGAACAGGCGAGATCTCGTGACACTCTCTCTTCATGCGATCACGTGGCGTGATCCTAATGATTGTGATGAAGATCAGATGGTCACGAGTTAACCATAAAAATTCCCCTTGTTGATTCCATCGTGACCGTTGATCTCATCAAGGAGAAGATCTGATAGTCATGCCCAATTTCAAAAACATTATAAATTTTTCTCTTCGCCATAAAATGTATACTTAGATATTTCTAGATATCGAACTATTTCAGACATCTCAATCTTTGAATCTCTTGATTTCTTCCTCATCTAGATTAATTTCCACATCGAGGGAGTGCTTGAAATTAAAATTTCATCGAAAGAATAAAGAGAAATCGCCTCTTGAATGCCAAATTTTGTTTTCAAAATCGTGGAATGAAAAGCCCTTGATCTGGTAATCAATTGGATCCCTTTCAAGCGTGACTTCAGGTTAGATTATATGTTTTTCTTCCCAATCTTTTGTCATGTATCATTATCTTTCAAATTTAGAATTGTAGATTGGGTTAATTTTTATATTTATTTTCAGTTTTATCTCTCCTCATAAACAATTTTCTATCTAATTTTTTCTCATTGATTTATCCGTGAATCTTAATCCAAATCGAGTGATTTTTGATTCTGTGGATTCGTCTTGGAGTTCTCTTTTTAAAATCATTAAGATCCCTAATATCTCAGCTCAATCCTTTGCCTGATTTTGACCCAATTTGAAGAACACCTCAAAATTACCTTTATTCTCTATAGATACGACCCTTATTCACCAATATACTATTGAATTCTTGGTTTTTATCTTAAATTTTAGAGTTTGAAAAATTTATGACACGTCTCCATGTGTTTTTATTGACTGCATGGATTTGTCTCATCATATATCAACATCGTCAGAGATGATTTTGCATTCATCCATCTTCGTAATTCGTGTATGCAAGCATGCGGGAGTTATTCGAATACTACACAAGAAAGAAAGATGGATGTTCTAATCTTTTATGGAGGAGAATGAGTTCATCCTTTGTGTAAGTGTTGGTCATTGTTGCTATCTTGAATTCAGTCTCCCTCCTAGGAATTAGTGTTGTGTGAGATATTAATACTGAACTTTAGCAAGTCTAATCCTCCATCCTTGAACCTTATTAGACAAAAAATATCAATATCGTCAAAGATGATTTTGCATTCATCCATCTTAGTAAGTCGTGTATGCAAGCGTGTGGGAGGTATTTGAATACTACCTAGCCCGACCATTCTTAGTAGAGTACCATCTAATATTTGAACACTCTTATTTGTGTAACAGGGTTCATCTGACTCAAACTCATTTAATGCAGGTGTCATATGATTAGTTGCCCCTAAATTGATAATCTAGGATGAGAGATGTGACTTATTGGATGAACTAATTGATGAAATGAATATATGGTTGATAAAATATATGATTTACCTAAGTTGTTCACCAATGTTGACCCAATGACTAATTTGGGTGTTGATGTAAGTAGACTCTGCATCTGTTGTTGTAGAGTCCTTAACTATTTTTGCAAATTTATTTCTTCTCGAAGTCTAACATCTTGAGATGAGTGTGTATTTGGGAGTGTAGCTGGCAATTTAGGGTGTGGTTAGATGATTGGCCTTGGATGGCGATGTGTTATTGGATGACTATGGGGCATAGAAGGAGGTGTCCACTATTGTCCATCAGATAGTCCCCCTTGAGATATGTATGGGTTAGTTACCATATGTGCTTGTGGGGGTCTTCCATAGAGCTTCTAGCAGGTTTCCTTCATATGTCCTCTTCTTTTACAATAGTTGCACAATAAATTCTCCTTAGGTTTGGGATGAGGCTTCTTGGTGCTCATTGGATATGAAGTTGATGAGCTACTTTATTTGGGAGTTGTTCCTCCTGAAGTTGTAACTGCATAGGTAAAGCTTTGAATTGGCTTCGAATAGAGGATTCCCTTGGTGAAAAAAATTGGTTTGAATATTCTCATATTGTGGTCTCATTCCTATTAGAAGGCGATATACTCAATCTATCAAGATATATTCTTTGTATACAGAGTTTTGAGAATCTCATATTCGATAAAATGATTGGTGAGTTCAGTTATCATTGAGTCAATAGAGCCTCCTCTTCCAAAACCTATCGCTTATAGTTAGGATTTGTTCTAGGTGGAGCTTGGTTGCTGAGATGATCCAAGAGCTTTCATGGTATGAGAATAGCATGAATGTGGAGAACCTACATATGGATATGATGGACATTAAACTGGCTCTTGGTGCCGCTACAAGTAATTGAACCATCAATCTCCCACCATAATTCATTGTCCTTGAGAAGTGGTGACCATTTTAGTAGGTGGTATTTCCACCATAGGCGAGGGTAATCCTTCTTCCTTAGCGGTGACCTCTTTCTGCTCTACATGGTCGATTATAAAAAAACTTCAAATATAATATATTTCTTTCCTTATTGATTCCATTGAGAGGAATTGAGTAGTTTTATGATCGATGTCTTGAACAAGAACAAAAAAAAGGACTCAAAACAATAAAAAAAACACACATCCTTGTTAACTAGAAACTTGGCTATGGGTCGAATACTGCTTTGTCAGTGATCTGCCCTTTTGTACTTCAAAAATAAAACTATAAGTGAGTTAGAGTTGGAGAGATTTTGCAAGAACAATGAAGGAAGAAAGAAAAATTTAATTTTATTCATTTAAATCATTTATATTAATACAAGTGAGGTAACATAATATGTTCGTTGATCTATAACAATCATATTCTAACAATCACCTATGATAGGGCGTAAATATAGTTCTAGAAAGAGTATAAATGCAATTATAGAAAGGATGAGGGTACATATGCAAAGGATCATCCATTTCTTAAACACCCTTAATTCAATAAGGACATTTAAGAGTTACTTGAAACCCTTTTATGCATAACAGACTTTCAAGAAATTATCATGAGTAGCGGTCTTAGGAATGATACTGCAACAACCCTTAATCCAATAAAGACATTTTCAAATTGAGATACAAGTTTATGTTACTAGTAGGGGACTTGCATATCTGTCCCATTTGATGTTGTTTATTTATTTTTTTATTTTTCTAGTATTCTCCATGCCCTTGATATTGAAGGAGGGCAAATAGGGCTTGCATAGAATATAGAGTCAAGAAATGCAACCTTGTGGTATAACCCCCTTATGTCTCTCATCATGGGTCATCCGCCATGTGGCTCTCTCTTGTTGGAAGACAAATGAATGTGAAGCCATAGCTAGTGAACTCCATGCATGTCAAAAAATGAGCAGATCTGATAGAGAAGATTGACAACATAATTGTTTGACTCATTGCTTCAAATACTTCTTTGTAGAGTTGAGGTTTAGCTTTCTTTCTGTTTATCATTTCATGTTTCTTAATTTCTTAGTGTAAATCAACTAGTTAGAGAGATTATCCATTAATGTTTTCATTAGACACCTTGAGCCTATTATCTTATCCCCTGACCCATTTTTACCCAAGGAGCATTTTATTTAATTTTTACCCAAGGAGCCCTTATTCATCAATTCCCTCATCTTCCTCGGTATCTCTTTCTCTTTTGACTTTCTATTTATGGTTCATTTTAATTGAATTCTTTATAAAAAAAATTTCTGGATTTATCTTCTTTGTTTTATTTAATCTGAATCAATCCTCCAGATTATTGTATTTATAGAGATGATAATGACCTCAAGAAACCCAAGATCCCAAACAGACTGAACATTGTGAAATCCCCTACTCTACTCTCGAATGGTCCAGCCGATTCATGTGTGTGGTCATTAGTTCTTTGGTACAATAATTAGATTAGGGAGATTAATTGATTTGATTTCAATCATATTTTCTTATGATTAGTAGTTCTTTATGTTTTTAAAGAAATTGGGTGAGGCTCTCTGAATCTCAAGAACAATGTGCCATCCTTAGCAGGAGCAGAAATATGTGCAAGGTAGGTTTTTTAGAAAAAAAATATTTTTTGAACTTACACTTAGCTAATACAAATAATAACATGATTCATGTCATCAGCAACATGATCTTTCAGGTTTCAAAGCTTTGCTCTCTTCTTTTAAAGCCACCATGATTTCTCTTGGACTTGAAGTATATCTTTCATATAAAGAGATAGAGAGAGATAGAGAGAGACAGAGAGGGAGAAAGAGAACCTGCTTACAATTATCATTTCAAATTTTTTACCTCTCCACAATCATGAGAGAGGAAGATAGAGATATAAATGATCAATGGACATTGAGCTGATAGTAGTTTATACTCCCACGAAGCGTGGTGATTGAGATAAAGATGGAGATGGAGAAAGAGCTTGGGCCCGGAAGGGGCATTTTCTAATGGGGACAACTCCCCTCCTCCGCATGGCCCTCGGGTCAATGCCTGCCTTGTGAGCTGCCACAACTCCAACAGCCTCCCAATAGTTGGCCACCCTCATCTACAAATGCCCAACAATCAGGGCTAGGATTCAGAGTTAAGAATCGGGTTTAGGGTTTAAAACTTGCCGCATTGATACCAAGCTTCTCAGGTGTATCATCCAACACAGTGGTGTTCTCTTCCACTACAACAACCAGGACCTGCACCAACATCATGCACAATAGGAAACTAATTATGCTCGCTATATTCCCAGCCATCATCATCATCCTGATGAAACTCTTGGCAAAGGCAAGAGTAACAAGGAAGTAATTCTCAAGAGGGAAAGGCAACACATAGTTCATCAACATAAGTGAAAGAAAACCCCTAGCATTCATCAACATTGCCCTTAAAACCCAAATAAACATAGAAAATCAAGTTTTACTAAAAACACTGAGATCAGACACTAGTCTCCATCAACAGTCTTTAAAATCCTCAACTTCACGAGAAAAAAACCCTGGCTTTATCATCATCAAGACTGAAACCCAAAACTGCTGCAACCCTGAACAAAGCCGCAGTGGCACTACTCTTGAACATAAAGGGACCATAAATTTCACCAACTATATTCTAAAAAAGACTTAGTCTTTCTCCTAATTGGAGGTCAAATCCTAATCAGAGAAACAAATATGATATAACTTTTATGATGGGAAGGTTTTACCTCATTTGGAGATCTCCTGGCAAAGGCAAGTGCAGCCTCACCTCCGCAAGCGTCAATGGGGAGAACAACGCTGTCGACATCACTGCCGACTATGCAGCCACCACCATTCATCAGAGAGGTGCCACTGCTTCTATTGATATATTGAGGTGCCTTGCTAAGGCCCGCAAGCACGCAAGGCAAGAAAGTATAGCCAATCTGAATTGAAGAAAGAAATTGAAGATATTGTAGCTGACTGTCCCTTTACAGTAAGTCAGCTGATCACAACTTCACTATGAAATAAATTCTCCTTTCATGAGCAATTTCACTTGTATTGGAAGAAAGCCATGGGTACTAAGGTCTGACAAGAGCTTGGAATTTCTGCCAGGAGACCAACAGTGGCATTTTCCGAGGGATATTCAAAAAAATGCAAGGAAAGAATGCAAGCGAGAGAGAGAAAGGGAAAAGAAAAGCAAAGACAAGAATGACAGAGAGAAAGAGAGACATCCGAGGAAAAACTAAAAAAAGAGTGACATTAGAGGAAAAAAATTCTACGAAGATGTGTGCCATCTGAGGAAAAATCAGAGGGAGAGAGAGGTGCAGAGACCGTGTTAAGTGAGAAAGAAAATGAGAATGAGAACAAGAGTGAGTGAGAGAGAGAAAGAGAAAATATGTGACATTCGTGAAGGAAAACAATAGAGAGAGAGAAAAAAAAGAGCAATCAGTAACAGGCCAGGCCATTAGTTCGTACGATCTGATTGGCTAGGACAGCAGAAAAGGAAAACTGGATTGAGGTCAAGGTCAAAGGTCAAGGATCTAACCTGACCTTGACACAATAGATGACTAAATCTGACCAAGCTTTTTATCAGCAGATTTAGGGATCAAGTGTTTTTACAGCTCTTTTCACCTGCATCGACTTCCCTCTTCTAAAAGTGAACTGATAATCATTTCCACAAAGGATAAGAGAATTCTACTGCTAAGAGCTATAAGCCCAAATAGGAAAGGAATTTAACTGGAAGAAAGCAAATTCGGTCAGGATTGAATAACCTCTTCAGCCGCAGATTGAGGGCTCAGAGACTTTGTCAATGGAGATGGCAACAAGGCGGGAGCATGCGCACAAGGAATCTTAAACTTGCGCACCACAAGATGACTAATGATTGCTTCCACACCAGCCACCAGATCCACTCCCTATTTAGAGCAGACAGGAAGAATCACTGTAAACAGATTTTTCAGCATATAATTCTCTATCCTATTTAATGTGGTGAAGACTATTATGATGATGATTTTGAATTTGATGGCAAGGCGGACTTTTGATTTTTGATAATGATAATATTTTTATTTTGATGATAATTCTATGATTGATTTTAATGATAATTATGATGGTTTTGATGATGATTATAATGATTGATTATGATGTTAAATTTTGATGATGATGATGATGATGATAATGAATGATGAAAATAATAAGTTTGATGAGAATGATGTTAATCAACTGTGACTTTATTGACAATGACTATGATAACAGTGATGATGATGGTGTGGGTTGTGATGATACAGATATCATTTTTTTAAAGAAAATGATAGTAATGTTCATGCTTTCGCTGACAGGAATTCTTTATGATATCTGTATTTTCATGTGAAGATTTTGATGATTCATGGAAGTACACAAAGCTCAGTAATCAAGCAGCCACAAAACGGTGTACATAAGGGAAGATGATAAATGCACTAGCAACGATGCCGACTCTCAGAGGAAATAAACAAAAATTGAGCAATAAAACTATACCTTTCCTTGTCGATAGTTCTCAGCTAACCCCTCAATATCTTCGTCGGGGAACCTTCCAACAACAGCTACTGCATTGACTTTTGACCTTGTGATCAGAGACTCCACTGCCCGAAGCAATGAGTTAGGGTTTCCTATGCGACCTGTAGACTTTCCACAGTCAGGATCGATCCATATCTCCACCTGTCAAATGAATTGACTAGAATTTATTAAAATTACATCTTCAACATAGATAAAATCATTCACCTCCACCCCCTTCCAAAACATCAGTAGGGCAGGGATGAACAAATTGAGTCCACCCTGCACATGTATCATAATATTTTCTGAATATGACATTGGATCAATAAATTCCAGTTTTGGACATAAAAAACTTCTAATCCGTCACACCCTTTCTCTCTGTTGCTATATTTATCCATCTATCTCTACATAAGACTACAAATTCATATAGCCCCAGCAGGGACATATAAAATATGGGGAATAAGATATTTTTCAACCTCCAAGGGAGCCTCTGTAATGATATACTCGACAACAGGGAGGCCAAGTGATGCCCTCACTGCATCCACAGCTTGAAGATGCCGAATTCGAAGCCCTTCTTCCATCCCAGAATCAAGAACCAAGCCAACCTAAGTTCATCGTCATGAAAATTCAAATCAAAAACTTAGCAAACATCATATTCTTGAAGAAGCTTCACTGAATCTTGCTTTATTCTGATGAACAGGTTCGAGAGCCCAAGATCCTTCTGCAAATCTATCAAGAGCATATCCCTCCACATAAAGCGCATTCGGAATCGGCCAATAGAGCATCGCTGCATTCAACACCTAGTTTTTAAAGCCATAAGATCAGATCAGGATGACTAATCCTATACAACTAGGCATGGAACTTTGCCTCACTGGAACCAGAATCAGAAGATTTAGAGAAGATTCAAGAAAAGAAGATGTTTACATATAAAATGAATCAAAATGGACGTTAATTTGTTAGAAAATATAAAAGAGCAGTACTTCATATTAAGAACAAATAATCCTCTTCTTTTCAGATAAAACCCTTTTATTAAAAACTAGAACAGGAACTAAAGAAACAACATAGAATACCAAGATATTCACACTTAAAAACTCGAATTTACTAAAGCGTTTATTTAATACATCCCTAGATAATTGCGTGAAGGGATCTTCCTTATAATTTTAAGTTTTGCAAATTACAAAAGTGGTTCATTATCAATACTTATCAAGAACGAATTACTTCTATTTTCCAGAGCACCCCCTTTATTTTGAAACCAGATGGGGAACAAAAGAAATCAAATAGAATACAAATGAATACAGCAGTAAAAAACTGAATGAAGAGGAAAATAATTGTGGAATGGGATCCTCCTAGGATTTTAAGTTAATTAACTTATAACAGCATTCCAATCGATGGTATCTTCCTATCAAGAATGAATTAATCCTCTCTTTTCAGAGCACCCATTTAATTAGAAACCAGAACAGGAACAAAAGAAACAAAATCGAAAACCAAAATGGAATTAGGTGATTAGATGAAGGACATATGGATAATTGTAAGTTCAGTTCTTTCTATATTCTCTCTTTTACCTGGTATTAAACAAGGCGACCCAAGAAAGTCCCCAAATTCGCCTATTTATATACTTTTAGGCAACGAAATGCTAGCATCAATTCTGTCGACCCGTTTATAGAAACTTGCAAAAGATAGAAAACAAAAAAAAAGTTAAATTATACATCTATCCTTTATCGAGTTACCGAATTCTTCTCCCTCCAATAATATGAAGATCACTGCCATTAATTTAGTGGTTCCTTACTGCATCCAACGATAACTGAGTGGAATAGGAATCTTCAAAGCTTACATTGGGGTGAGAAATGAAGCAATCGACGACGGATGCTAGAGCTCTTGCCACAGGAAGAGCGTCCCCCGCAAATCCTCCAATGGCTGCTCCCACCCCCGTTGGCACAATCATCACAGATGTGTAAGGTCTTCTTCCATGGAACTGATCCAAAAATGGAAATTTAAAGGCTAAACGACGAGAGATTAAAGGAGAAAATGATAAATTGAAGAGAGAAAATGAGAAACTGATAAATTGAAGAGAGAAATTGAAGAGGAAGAATAAAAATTGAGGGGGTGGACGAGAAATTTGATGGAAAATTAAAAATTTAAGGAGGTGAGAAATTCAAGGGAAATTGAGAAATTCAGGGGTGGGATAGGAGAACTTTGAGTGAAATTTAGAGGTTGAGGGATAAAAGGAGAAATTTAGGGGAAGGGGTAGGAAAGAGAGTCAGTCTGACCGGGGAAGAGAAAGAACCGGAGGAGCAAGAAACTCGGGAGCTTAGAGAAGGCAGACAGAGAAACAGCGAAGTTGAAGCTTTGGGGAGAGGAAGAGAGAACCGATGTCTGGTTATCGGTGGAGAAGAGAAGAGAGAGAAGTTCTGAAGCAGGGCCATGGTGAAGGAAGAATGGGCGGCAAGTAAGGTTTTTCGAGGATCAGGTTTTATGGCGCCAAAGCCCAAAAAGGGAGGGGAGAGAGAGAAAGAGATAGATAGATAGATAGAGAGATAGATAAATAGATACATAGATAGATACATAGATACATAGATACATAGATACATAGATAGATAGATAGATAGATAGATAGATAGATAGACCCATGCACCTTCACTTGAGAAAAATTTATGGGAGCCGCAATCTTCCTTAACCAATTATTGATATAGAAAACGAATCTCAAAGCTAAAATCAAGGATTTTGCCATCTCTCAAAGTTTCAAGTTTCAAGGTTGATTCAACAAATCATGAGGCGGCAAAGGTATCTTCATCAAAACCAATGTTAGGATCATTGTTCGAGCGAACCCTAAAAAAGGTCAAACACCATTGATCCCAAGGTAGAACCCTAAAAAATTGATGCAATTGATTGCATGGAAAAAGAGAAGATGAAGATGGCATTGGAAAACTATGATTAATGAAAACTAATAAGCATTGGAAAGTACTTAAATCAAGTAATGCAAAGGATGAACTATAGAAATGATCCCTAGCAAAGATCTAGAGTTTTGATGCCATGTGAGAAGAACTAATGAGGAAAAGTGAGGGTTAAACTTTCATGGAAAGGGAGCCCTATGTTTAAAGGAATAAGTTGGCCAAGTAAAGTTGACCAAGATCCAATCACCAAATGCAAAAGATAAAGATCGAGGCCAATATTTCTCTTCACATAAGTCTCTTGATCTTTTAATCATGGATCAAACCCATCGAGTGCATATTATTTTGACCCGTTTATGATTCTTTTTTTTCCTTTTTTCTTTCTCATCACTCGGAAAAAATTTCATCCCACTTTTTTCCATCTCGATAAAGAAGTGGCCCAATAATAAATAGACCTAAGTTACTAACTAAGCCCATTCCAATGCCTCCTTGAAACTTAAATTGATGAGGGAACTAAGTCTTTTTTCTTGAAAGGCCATAAACTCGGCGAGCACCTCTAAAAAGCTTGGCATCTCAACTCATACAAGATAAATTGTTCCATTAGATTTGGTGAATACGATCTTTTGAATACATTTTTAGATATTTGGATATCTTTTTTTGATGGGACTGTGCTTTTTTACATGAAATTTTATCTCTACATCATCTACTTTAAGATTCTATAACTCATTCACTGATGATTTAGAGCAGCAATCCTTCTTCACATAAAAGACTTGGAATGACAAGTGAGAATTCACGTATTCTAAATAGAAGAGATAGGTTTATGAGATATAAGTTCTTGAAGTATGAGTACACTTTGAGAAGAAAGCTCATTTGGGTGATCGTCATAATGTCATATCCATTGAGCTAACAAATATAACTTCTATTGATCAAGATTGTGTTACTCGAGGAGAATTTCAATTTTTTGAGGTAGTACCTATCCATCAACCTTTAGTAGAAAAGTAAGTTAATGCCAAATGTACCTAATGTATAATGTGAAAAACATGAATAATGAACTTGTATTTTCAACACCCATGACTTAATGTAGAAGGCTAGTTGTATCTCCTATGATGACTTTAATGCATATTTAGATGAGCCTCTTTTAGAGATTTATATGCTTAATTGGTGGCACAAAATTTGTATTTGATAAGTATGATCATCTCATAGTATCAGATAAGGAAATCTTTGTCACATGCCTGACATTCACCCCCTTAAAGCGCATTTTTTTCTACCAAAAGAGGTATTGTCACATATAAAAGGTCAAGGCTACAATTGACTTTGAAGTGTTGGGCTCAAGAAGATGATGTCGATGGTTCTATTCACTTAGATGATTTAGAGGAGAAAAGTAAGTTTATCATTTTTTGAATAATTATTCAAGAATACTTCTGAATTTTGAAGATTATCACCATCTTTCATTTTCTAGGTTGTTTCATATACATTTTGAAACATGGACAACACATGTCTTATTTTGTGGAGATCAACCCGATGATGTATTTATTGACTTAGTTAGTACATGGAGCTCGTCCCAATAACTTGTGTTAGAATGACAAAATTTTTACATTTGATTATGGTTTTGACATTGTTAATGTTAATAATATATAACTTTAATTGGAACCAAGGTTAGGATTAGATTTTCAAGGTGGGTCAAGGCCTGTCTTGGCTGTAGTTTAGATTTTAAAAAAAAGGTCAATACCACGAATGAAGAACCCTAGTTGTTGAGGAGGCCCTGTATAGGGCTACACAAAAAAGATAAGACATATATAAATGTTATTACGTATGTATATATGTATGTATGTATGTATATATACATAAATAAGTGATAGGATCTTGAGGGCTCACACATTACCTCTCAAGATGAAGCACACATGCTCATCTTTGAACATGAAAAGCTACAGTAAGATCCAACGAGTGTGCCACTCATGCTTTGTGTCATGCATATAGAAATATTTAATAGCGTGCGACTCACATCTAATAGTGTGCCACTCATGCACACAAAAATTTCATATCCTTGTACTTATAGATATGTTGAATCATGGATAAAAAATTAATTCATAGAAATGTATAAAAATTATGATACATTTTTTTTAATGTACAAACCATGTGTATATGAGGATGTATTAATTTATTTCATAATATATTTTAACTCCCCTTCAAAGAGAGAAACAAGAGAGAGAAGATGTAACATGAACTCTTTTATCCATACATTTTAATAGAGCAATATCTTGGTTTACATATGGAGAAGAAGAAAGACTAACAGACAAAAAATATGTAGAGTTAAAAGGATAGAAAGAGAAAAAAAGAAAGTTAAGCACACTAGATGACATGGGAGAAGAGGAGACATTGAGATAGATGGACCTAAATCATGGGACAAGTGGGTTGGCCTAAGATGGCTCTAGTGGGTCATCGTAACATTTTGACTCAAGATGGAGAATAGACATGCCCAAAATTGGTGCACAATGGCAATGTTAGGGGCACAAGGTGGCACAAGCAAGGGCTCATGACAACACTAGCATGGGTACATAGACAGGTCGTAGAAGAGGCAACAACAGCCCAAGAAACAAAGGTCACGATGTGGTAGGAAAGGAATAAAGAGGGCTAGGGACACTAACTTGAGTTTCACAGATCACCACTATCGAGGACAACGACCAAGTCAATACAAGAAACCTCAACGATTCCCAAGGTTTGCAAAGGTCATCATCAATGATGGAGGCAAAGCCAAAGGATGCTATCGAGGGTAGTAGTTGTTGGGATCTGTGGTTAATAAGTCTTTTTAAAATTTTAATCAAAATATCGAACACCACATAATACATTGAATTGGATATTCAAAACACTGAGGCATGAAGAACCAATAATCCTATCATTTAGTATAGATAAGAATCCATACTTATAGGGTCAGTTGAAGGAATTCTTGAAGGTATTCAAGTGTTCAGCCTTTAGTGGTATCCACATTATCACTAAATGGTTGGATCTCATCTTCGAAGTTCTTTACCAAGAGAGAAAGAGGAGAAAGAAGAGAATTCTCACAAGGCCTATATAGGCTTCTTGAGTTTTGGTTGTTTTCCCTTATTTATGAACATTGGGTATGTAATTTTTTTGCAAAAACCCTAATAATTATGTATATATCAACTAAAGTTTATAGACCACATGTATATGACCCTTTAGGTTCATATATCTCATTAGTTAATACTCTATTGAGCCAATAACATCTTATTGGTCAACCTTATTAATTATATACATCAACATATACATTAATTAATTAAGGACCAATTTAAACAAGTCTAGTTGGCAACCGATTAGGTGCCAAGTTATACCATGTTCCCCAAGAGATATAGAGTATATAAGAAGTCTCGTGTGGAACCTTCCTATCATCCGTTATCATGTAAAATCCTTCGGTCGTCCAAGACACATGAATAACTTAGGGTATGGTCAATTGTTAAACCCTAACCAATCGCTCAAGTTAGTGCTAATGCGTGGAGGAAACCATCAAGAACTCTTCTAATATTTTGATTACCTTGGCCAAGGATTTCATTATATATCATTCCTTGAATTAATTTTCTTAAATACCAAGAAAGGATGATCCCATCTTGACCAAGCAATCGCCTTCAAGGATTTCATGCTATATTTAATATATGATATTTTGGAAATCCCATAGCGAGATATTTGTAAGTTAAAATCAAAACATAGTCATCCATCCACAAGATGTCTTTGGTGTCTCAAGTCAAAGAATCACATACACAACTATGTCATAAATCAACTTGATTGTTAATTTGGTGTGCTACCATTCAAGAATTCATGTAAATCTATTTAGTGAACTCTTTCTCTAAACAACACCTACTATATGTCCTTAGTATCTCCACACTAATGGCCACATGATTTGACCTACTCATCATATAAGTCAAATCAGACTGTGTTATTATTTTTAAAAAAAATTGATATTCTTTTGAAATATTTGACAAATAAGAATATTTAGAACATATTTAAAAATACTAATAATCATTATATTATAATCTCATTCTAATTCACTTAGTCATTACAAAAGTTTATAAACTTAATTGTAAACCTCATAAATAAATGACAATAAATAAGTTTCATTACAATAAATATAAACGAGATACATAGAAGTGGGATTAGGCTGTAACCTAGACCAGTAAGGGGTTGTGTTGCTGAACCAAAATGTTTGGTCCTAATGAATTGGCTGAATCGACTAGTTTAGAGACTAAATGGATGGAACCATATAGAGGAAACTAAATTTGTGCACCATCCTTTCATGAGGAAGGCTCGACTAAAAGACAGTGCGAGGAACTTGGGACGACACGAAGAGCTTGATCATCAATGGTGGAAGCCAAAATGACAAATGGAGGTCGTGCAAGCATAGGCACTAATGGAGGGATAGAAAACCTGAGGCATCGACAATGACGATGCTAGAAGCAAGTTGCACCAGTGGTGGTGGTGTTGACAAGATATCGTGGTCACAAGCAAGGCCAAAAGGATGTCATCTCGACTACGCATTGTTGACCGGAGGTCCCAAAGGGCCACAATGGCGTCAACAAAAGGAGATGGCGCCAACAAGAGGAGATGCCTCTTCTCTCTTCAATTTTTTTTAATAATTTCATCTATTATATGTAATTTTCTTGATTTTCTTGTTCATTCATTCATTTATACAATTTTTGGAATATTGAATTCCAAGATATTATTTTCCCTAACTTACACATTTTATGAATAATTTACTCATTCTTATAATTAATAAATATTTAATATTGTCGAGACACTGCCGATTTGGATCGATCAACGGCTCATGATCAATCTCAATAGACCGGCTCGACTGGTCGATCGGATCGGGGTTCTGATCGGATCCTCACTCTTCCTTTTATTTCCTATATCTTTCTCTCTCCTCATTCCCTCTCTCCTCTCACCTGGAACAATGTTCGGGCGATGGCTTACTACCGGTGGCCGGAGCGCCGCAATGCTCCTCGCCAGGGTAAAGGAAACGACAGGGATCGTAGGCCTTGAAGTGGTTCCCAACGCACGAGAAGTGCTCATCGATCTGTACACTAAAACGCTGACGGAAATCCGCGGCGTTCCCGAGAATGAAGGGTACAGAAAAGCCGTAGAGGCTTTCACTCAGCACCGGCTGCAGGTTTGTAAGGAGGAGGACGACTGGGAGACGATCGAAAAGCGGATTGGGTGCGGCCAAGTCGAGGAGCTTATCGAGGAGGCCAGAGATGAGCTTACGCTGATCGCCAAGATGATTGGTATGTTTAATTTGATATTTACTCTGGTTGATCTTAAATGATTTTTTGGCCTTTAGTTTTGGTTTGATATTGGAAATAGGGGTAAAATGTGATGAGACATTTCATCCATTCTTATATAACCCCCAGTGTTTCTTCATCTTTCATGATCATATGATATGACACTTTATCCATTATTTTACACCGTCAATGTTTATTCATTTACGACGATTATATAATTTCACACCTTCATTGTTTCTTCATAAGACTCATTATATAATAAGACCTTTACTCGTTATTCTGTAAGGATCTGATCACGTTATCGTGATCGATGAAGAAACATCCATGGTGTGAAATAATTGCTGACGGGTTCATCTTATAATAATTGTAGATGAAGAAACATTGAAAATGCAAAATAATGATCTCCTTTCATGGTTCATCTGCATTTAGGTGTAGAAGACAGCAAAACATTCTAATTTAAGGTAAACCAATTTAGATATAGTGAATATCTTTGTCGTCATGGACTGGGCTTCTCTGAAATTTTACTCAGATTTCAGAAGAACACAAAGAGGAGGAAATTAATTTTTATAGTGCTCATTTACATCTTTGCCTTTATCTCTGGAATGAAAGTCTGAGTGGCCTGAAGATTCAAAACAGATCTAGTAGCAAACCTTTCCTTTATAACTGTCTGTTCTGCCAAATTGAGCTATCAATTTTTTATTCTTTCCAGTATTAATGTCATTTTGAGCGTTTGGGTTATTATTCTTCTATGAGTATATCAATATCTGAATTAATGGCTCCCAAGCAATTCTATCTGTCAGCAAAAGCGTCTATTTCACCCCGTCCCACCTCCATGATTGAATGAAACCCTCTTTTTTTTCTTGAATCGCAAAATGGATATCACCGAGATCAGTGATCCCCCAAACTCTCTCTTTCATTTTCCTGCTTAATTAAACCCTCCTCTTATTTCAGTCAATTATTCTCTCTCTCTCTCTAGGAATCTATTTGTATCCCTTTCACTTAAAAAACCCCCTTTTTTGTCACTCTCACTCAATTATCCTCTCTTTTTGTAGGCCTATCTACTCCTCCTCTCCTCTTACCAAAGGTTCTCCCATTCTCCCTTTCTCGCTCCCTATCTATATATATATATATATTCTCACTCATTCCTCTCTCTATCTCTCTCTCAATCCTACTTTCTCTCTATCACTCCCTTTCACTTAATGTTTCTCTCTCTCTCTCCCTACCAGTCAATGATTCTCTCTATATCAATCCCTCTCCCTTTTTGGGGTGGTTTAAATGAGGGACAATTTCCTGCCCATGGCCGCGCCACCCAGGGGAAATGGAGTAGATGAAATGCCTGTCTATTAAAAGTTTGTAATCCTGGCTGGGGACTGCTCTAAACATATGAGAGCCCAAAGTATCGACGCATGCCTGGGAGAAAGAGGCGGAGTGGTGGGTGCCTTGGCGTATGCTATGACCATCTTCACTAGGGATGACGGTCGGAACAGAAGATGTTTTGTTTGCGAAACAGCATCACTGTATCTGAAATATGGGATGGTACCAATATAACATCTCGGCCCACGACGGTGGAAACCGTTCTGAGGCTTCATCCCTCTGTGGGTTTCCCTCTCACTTAGTGTTTCTCTCTCTCTCTCTCTCTCTCTCCCCCTATCTCATTCTATGCTTCGCTCTTCTTCCCAGTCTTCTTCTGGCTCCCCTCATTCAACGATCTCTCCCCCTCTCTCTCCATCTTTCTTTTTTTCTATCTCTCTCTTTCTCTGTTGCTGTTTCTCTCATACTCAATGAACCTCTCTCCCTCCCCGTCATTCTATAGTCCTTTCTATCTTCAAAACTGCATCTCTCACTCAATGAGCTCCTCTGTCCCCATCCCCTATTGCTTAGTTATCCTCTCCCCTGTCATTCAATTGTCCTTTTTCTCTCTCTCACTCTCTCTCCCCCTCTCTCCCTCTCTCTCTTTCTCACACACAATAAACCTGTCTCCATCTCCCCTTCTAAATGAACCCTCTCTCTTCCCCTCCTCACCCAATTATCCCCCCCTTTCCCTTACCCTCTCCTTCCCACTCAATGATTCTTTATTTCTCTCACCCTCTCTCACACAATAAATCTCTCTCCTCTATCTCCTCTAGTGTTACTCCCTCCTCTCTCTCTATAACTTTCTCTCTCTCACTAAATGCACCAATCTCACTCCCTGCCACTCAATGATCTGGAATGTTTTGGATCATTACTTACATGAGAAGGAGAAGATGTGCATGTCCGCTGACTTCTGGTGTCTGCAATCACATCTAAAACTTTTGAAAGTGGTAGAGCCACTTGTCTAATAAGTGGTACGGCCACCAGTGGAGGGGATTTTATGCCGGTTTGGTGCATAGAATATTGAGCGCCAAAGCTGGCACTACCTAATATGGAGGCATGGTCACCATTCTGGGAAAGGGCATGTAATCAGCAGAAGGGGGCCCAATGAGAAAGCATTTTGGGGAGCGATTAGTGGAACATAACAACAAGGCTGTATCGACAGAGGAAGGAATTTTGGGAGGACAGGCAAAAGTTGGCATTCAGAGGGATTGGCTTGCTGAATCCGGTGAGGATCCTCCCAATGCCTCATTCTGGTCTTCTCTTTTTCTCTCAACTCTCTGTTGTGATTTCTTGGTCAAAATCAAATAGATCCCTGGACAGTTTTGGGATACAGAAGTAGCATAGATTCTTCATATTGATTTAGTATGTATCATTTGATTCCAGAACCAGCGGTCTGCCATCATGACATTGGAAAAATTATCGGTAATATTGGAAGGAGAGAATGTTTCCATGGGGAAGATCAGCAACAGATTTTTTTTTTTTAAAAGAGAAAGAAGGGCCCACAGAATGGAGCTGCCCCCCCCCCTCCGTTGAAGATCAGCAACAGATTTTGCTTAAGGTCCAATGGTCTAATGACAGCAACCAAAAATTCCTGCAACAATTGATGAGCTCGATTAAGCACTTTGACCGATTGCCAGTGCACAACATACTGCAGTAGGTTGAATTGCTTCAGTGACAGTACATGCCATCAAAGGGGACAAGATCAAGAGAGTGAGACAAGAAACCAACACTTGTTCTGTGCCATTTCTGGATAAATCATTAACAATCACCATTAAACATGATGGAGCTCTAGTCATTGGGGGAAAACGAGAAAGAATGGATTTGGAGTCTGGAGAAGCATTTCAGAGTGAACAGGATTCCTGATGCAGAGAGATTAGATAGAATTGGGAAATGTCTCAAAGAATCAGCACTTCAGTGGTACCTGTGGACCGAGGATCAATATGCATTCAAGGACTGGAATGATTTTAAAATCCAAATTGGTCAAAGGTTTAGCCATATGTTGTCTAACAAAATTTTACATCAGTTTTTAGATGTAGTGTTAGAAGGCTCTGTGATAGAGTATGATGATGACTAGAAATGCTTGTCAATTCAAGAAAACTGTCAAACAAACATAATGGAGGGTCTCAACCCTGTTATCCAGGCAGAATTGTCCTCTGTGCACTTTGAAGGGCTACAAGCAATCATTCAATCAGCATTATTGCAGAAAAATGTCCAAACATTAGGGGGCACCATTTCGGGTGTTCCCCTCCCTCTTTTCAAAAAAAAAATGTCCAAACATTTTGTGGCAGGATTGGAATGCGTCAACAGGGAAAAGAGGACGTCCTCCACAATAAAGCAACAAATCTAATTGGTCAGCATCAAAGACTGTCATGTCATCTGATGCCCTATCTGTATCCTACAAGGATAAGGACAACAGTCTATAGCTATTGCACTAGAAATCACCTAAAGGATAAAGGACCAACAAGGGATTTTAGAAACTCGAGGAGAAAGGACAGTTTTCATTGTAATGACAAATTTGTCCAGTCCTTAAAAGCAATAAATCTTTACAGATACTAATTGTACACTATCACGTTTCTGAATCTGAAGAACCCCAACCAGAGGAAGATCCTGATTTGGAAGATCTCATGTGGCTGGATACATTAAGTACCTGAATGATGGTCAATGTTTCTGTCATGACCCCAGTATCAAGAACACACTTGATGAAGAAAGAAGTTCTTCATTACTTGCAAAAGCAAGTACAAAAAAGAAGATCTCTTGATCAGGGATCAAGTGCCATAGATTGTGTAACCTGGATCTCTGCCTGAGCTGATTGCCGCCGGATCTCCTCTGGATGCCTCCTCTCTCCTCTTCCTCTCTTCTTCCTCTCCTCTTCCTCTTCAAGAATTTCCTTCCCTCGTCCGCAAGGATCTTCCCTTATTCAAGAATCCTATGACAGAGAATTAATGACCCATTGTTTTTGCAGTACAGAAACGATGCCATTACCTCTTACACTTGAAATTCGTTTTTTTCTCAAAAGCAACTTCAAGGCCTTTACAATAATTAGATTCTTGAATTGATGGGATTAAGTTTTGAAATTTTCTTCAAGCCTGGCAAGCATGATTTGTTGGCAGTTGCTCTAGCCTGGTCCCTTGTCTTTTACTGAGCTCAATACTCTAGTCTTTTAAATGGAAAGCTGAACTGGAACAAGTTCTGGTGTCAAGCAAACAAGGTAGGCGGCTGTAGCTGCTGGTTCCATAGAAAGATCTACCTCATCATGAGGCTCCTGGGAACCAGTTTCAAAAATGGGATATCAGTTTTTGTTCTTTGACCTCGAGGACAAGGTGCAAGTGGATGTGGATGGTAATGATAAAATCTGGCTCATTTGAAAACTGAAAGGAAGGAACTAGGGAATTGATGAGACAGAGGAGACACCCGGGTCCACTCCAGGGAATTAGGGTATGTGTCCAATAAGTTCTACAGCCATGTATGGGGAGACTTTTATGCCATTTTTGGGGCATGGAAAATTGAGCGTCCTGTTGGAGCTACCTAATATGGAGACTTTACACCAATTTGGGTAAGGGCAGATAATCAGCAGATGGACCCAATGAGAAGACATTTTGGGAGCTATTAGTGGAAAGAGATGATGAGGATGTAATGGCAGGATCGTGAGAGGGCAGGCAAAAGGTGGAAGTTTCTGGTCGGCATTTGAAGAGAGCAACAGAGGGATTGGCTTGCTTAATCTGGTGAGGATCCCGCCAATGCCTAACCCTGCTGCTGTAATTTCTTGGGTCGAAACTGGGTGGGCCTCAGGATGTTTTTGAGGAACTGGCATAAATTCTTCTTATTGGTGAAGTCCTGGTCATGATCGTCTTTCTATGTCCTTCTCTCTCCCTGTTACTCAATGATCCGCTCTCTCTCTCTCTCTCCCTGGCACTCAATGTCACCCTCCCTTTCTCCACCCTTTCATTCAATTATCTTCTCTCTCACCTTCTCCCTCTCACTCAATGATTCACTCTCTCCCCCTCTCCCTCCCATTTATCTCTGTCACCATTGTTCTGTCTGCTTATTTATCTTTCCTTCTATCTTTTTTTCTTAGTCTCTATGTGTATTTTCATCTCTGCTAAACACTGGTTTATGCAGAATGGGACGACTGGGGAGTTCCTGAGGGCTACGAGTGCGAGGTGATCGAGAATGACGCCCCCATCCCCCGACATGTACCCCACCACCGTCCCCCTCCCCTTCCAGAGGAATTCTTGAAGACCCTTGAATCCTTGTCCACCGCGGATGCTCCAAAAGACTCCCCAGCCCAATAAGTAACTATAACACCTGGTCAACTTTCTCTCTCTAGTTTTTTATGATTTGATGCATTGTACTGCTTTTTGGAGGCTTTTGGTGTTTTGGTTCAGCCATATGTTTTTCCAAATAAAGGATGCCTGCATAGGTATCTTTGAACAATGCATTACTATGGTCAAGCTTTTGCTTGACATTCAGAGTTTATCACCTGACCTAGAGAGAGAGAGAGAGGAAGAGAATTTTTAATCTAGTAATATAGTGAGATGATTTGTTATAGAACAATAGCTTACCCGCCATTGCCATTCTGTTTTTCAATTCACTTGAATCTTACAGACTCCCAATAATTCAACATCTCCAACCCCCGCCACTTTAGTCACTGTTCATAATCAAATCCTAGAAATATTGCACTGTTGCCCAAACATGGGTTTAAAGAAACAAACCCTAGAAATTGTTCTCTCTCTCTCTAGATATATATATATATATATATATGTATGTACGAATGTACGATAGAGACCATGGTTGGTGGTGGAACTGCTGATTGTAGATCAGAGAAGTGACTGTTCTCTCTGATTGGAGACCAGAGAAGTGAAGCTTTTCTCTCTCACTCATCCTCGTCATCTACTTTCTCTTTCATCAAGAGCCCCAAGAAACAAGCCATCATGGGAAACTTGAACCGTAAAAAATTCAAGATATGGAAAGGGAAGGAGAAGGGCTATGAAATAATGAAGAGGAAGTTTTATTTCCTGAATCAATATATGATTGTGCTACATTGATCAATCATTGGATCTGGCCATTGATCTCAGCTTAATCACAACCATTGAATTGATAGACGTCTATTTCCAGCAGTAGTTGATCCAATTGTTCGATTGGCTGATCAATTGATCGATAAAACCATCTTGTTTCATTGACCAACTTTCCATAAATGTTATGGTTCTTGCTCTCATTAAAAACCCATATTCTCTCTCTACAGAGATGTGTTCTATTTTTTTTTCATTGTTCTAATTTTTCTTGTTAGATTCCAATCTTCTCATTCTCTCTCTAGAGACGTTTTATGATGTCACATAAAGTATGCTTTAATCTTCACATAAAGTATGATCACAATGATCTTGCTTTGTCTCTCTAAAAGGTACTTGGTTTTGACTCTTTCTGGTTCATGAGCGATGATAGTGCTTCATCTCTCTAAAAACCCATCTCCTCACCCTCTCTCTAGTGATGATAATGATGTGTAAGAAAATGCCGTGTAATCCTTCATCATCTTCAAATAATCTTCAAGTATGTTCTTTGCCCACTACTTCTATCCCAAAAAATCTTCCCTAATTTCCTTTTTAAAAAAATTTCTAGGCCCTGATTTTTGGGCTATGGCAGAAGTGATCAGAAGCTTAGAAGGAATAAATAGGGTTCAAGAAGAGCCCTCAAAAGTTTTCAGATTTGACTAAAAAGTCAACAGAGGAGTCAACATGAACTCCCCTTATCTCAACTGCTGATCAAAGAAACCTCCTGTCTACATGAAACATTGAGAGACTGTAAGTCAACGGCTGCTTGGTACCTGCAAAAACAAGGGTAATGGTCAACATGGTGGGCAATTGAAAGAGACGAATCAGCCTAGAAATAGGAAGAATTTATTCTCTTTGGGATTTTATGGTCTTGCGCTAGCAATAGAACGGCTTCTTCATTGTTTTTCATTGAAGCTTGTTTTTCATTGTTTTTCATTGAAACCTTCAGAGTTGAATATGGGTGCCATGTGATTGAGGAATTTTATGGTTAAAGACAAGTGAAGAATCACTGAAAAGAAGAAACCAAAATCATATAAACAAGCTGCAAAGGGACTTGCTTCAGTTCATTCATCTCCACAAGAAGTAAAATCATTAAAAGAATGAATTAAAAAATTTGAACCAAGGAGCTTCTTTTTAACTAAATTTCCCTTTAAACATGTGTTTGATGAGCCAAAATGCACGTTCATAATTCAAAATTGTAGAGAAATAGAATGAAAGAATGAGAAGAGTCAAGATTATTGATTAAATGCATTTTGTACATGAAATTTCATAATTATTTACTAGTTTTCATGATATAATTCATATCATGGTAATACATGTTATCATAAAAAATTTTGTTCTTTGAATACACCATGCCATTTTACTAAAGTTCTCATTTTTTAAATAATGTTTTTAATAATTTTTTAGATTGTATTTTCTTGACCTAAAGGTCAAATAATTAGAAATTTAATTATATTCTTGAGTTAAATCATTGCTCGATTTAGGTAATTTTTGAAATGAAAAGAGAGAAGAAGATGATAAATGAATTTTCATTAATTATTTGGATTTATTTGAGATTTTAAAGAGCTTAAATCATATATATCAACGGCTACATGTGTCCGCTAACATGGTGCAATGATATCTCAACTGCAAACGATGCGAATCCGTGAGGTCATTGAAAACACGCGGACTCATGTGAAGATGAGTTCCAAACTCACTATTTTTGATAAATAATCATGAACTAGATAGTATAGAGGTGAATAAAGGTCAAATCCACAGAGAATTCAGGTATTTTTTAGGTGTTCTTCAATTTTGATCAAATCGGATGATGAATTGATGTGAGAAATTAAGGATTTTGATAAATTTATAAATACAGCTCAAAGATGAATCCACATAATAAAAAATTACTCAATTTGGATTGAGATTCGCGGAGAAATCAAATAGCAAAATTTGGTAGAAAATTAATTGCGAGAAGAGAGAAAAACCAAAATTAAATCTAAAATTAACCTAATCTACAATTTGAAATTGAAAGATAATGATACAGGACAAAAGATTAGGATGAATATGCATAATCTAACCCAAAGATACGCTCGAATTGATCCAATTGATTGTCGAATCAAGGGCTTTTTATTTCGCGATTTCGAAGACAAAGTTCGGCATTCAAGAGGCAATTTCTCCCAATTCTTTCGACGAAATCTTGATTTCAAACACTCCCTGGATGCGGAAATGAGTCTAAAAGAGGATGAAATTAAGAGATTCAAGGATTGAGTTATCTAAATAGTTCAATTTACTCAAAACGTCCAAGAATAGTTTACATAGTCAAAAAACATATGTATTTATAGGCTACATTGGGCGTGGCCATTGGATTTGGCTCTTCATCGTCAATCAATGGCTCAGATGAAATGCTTGGCTGCAAATCGTTGCCATTAAGTCGCGTTCATTCGATCTAAGATGCAGCGCCTAGATTTCACCATGTCTCATGTGAAGAAGAATCGTCACGTGATTGCGTTCATCTGATCGTGAATCAACGTCTAAGATGTCGCCGTGTGTCCATTGAAGTCTATCAGGAGTATTTAATCTCAGTCTTTATAACTCTTCAGATCAACGGTTGAGATTAAAACGTTTTGAAATGAATCATCGCCTAATCAAATTCCACCGTGTACCCCTTCACTTAAAGTGAAGATTGACTAGCGTGATTTCATCGTGCAATCGCACGCTCCACGTTTCGTCACGTCTTCTGGGTATAAAAACAGACAAAAATAATCCCACATAACAAAAATTTAAAGAAATCGACGGGTATATAAGTAATAAGAGATTAGTGGGTTTGCGAAAATCCTGAAAAGGGTGTTATCTAACTAATCACACAAGCGCCCACGCGCACGCGCCCACACGCACGCCCCCACGCGCATACTCGTGAGCCACGTGGTATGTGTACACACTGTCATGTGGCAACACATGTTTTTATTCATTTTAGTTCAAAATAAATCGAATGAATTTCATAAAAAATAGAAAATTCTAAAAACTCACTAAAAATTAGAAAATTCATATCTTTCACAGTATAACTCCAAATTAATCTGAATATGTCTTTTATGATCAAAAAGTAAGTGATCTATCATTAAAAATTTAAATTTAGGAAATAACAAGATAATCAATTTTTATTTCATAAATACATTCATTTTAAAAAAAATTAAGTTAGAAAAATAAATGAGTGTACAAAAATTATTGTCTCTTATTATTTAACATTAAAACATAATTATAATCTCAAATATAAATGGAAATAATCTAATATTTAGATATCTCTCTTAATTATCTATGATTATTCTTACAATAGTGCATTTTGAGATTATAACTTTAATCTTGATAGAATGGTAGATATACACTCAAAACATGATAACATGCATAAAAATGAAATGTTTTATGCCTTAATTTACTTTAATAATCATATAATTTCATGTATAATTTTCATGTTATCAGCTGCGCCATGCAGCAACTTGTCATTGGTCGATGCGCAAATACATGCCACAAACACAACATGTGCAATGTGAAGCTAAAGGTTTTTTTATAAAATTTTGATCTTTGCATTTACTTTTATAAAAAGTGTTGGATTAAATGCTTATTCTTCAATCTACACTTATTCTAGTGCAGCACTCAGATTGTGATAAG
Organism: Lemna minuta; assembly: GCA_024174645.1. NCBI lineage: Eukaryota > Viridiplantae > Streptophyta > Magnoliopsida > Alismatales > Araceae > Lemna > Lemna minuta. The sequence continues at coordinate 9,208,637 of CM044118.1, read as the reverse complement.
TGGAAGATGAAAATTTTCATGAGAGTTTTTGAAAGTCAAGCCCACCAAATCCATCAAGCTACGTGTCCCACAGTCATGAGGGCGACATGGCTTCAACAAAACACCTCATTTTTTTTTAACCAAAATGTACTTTTTAGTCCTTGGTTCCTTCTTTCAATGCACATGGGTAATATGGCTTCATTGCAGCCATAAATATTCGCTAATGAAGAGTTGGCATGCCTTCATTGCAGATTTCTCTCTTTTCATAGTTATATATTTGTTCTTGGAAAATCTCAAAAAATGAGCCTTATACACAACTTTCCAAAACGTCTGGACTGACTTGTGGTCAATCCTCATTTTCGCATCCATTGAAACCAAGAACAAAAATCAAGAGTTCAAAAAATCAAAGAGAATTGTTCATTTGACCTTTATAACATGTCAAGATAATGTTGGTATGAAAATCATTTCAAATGGAGATTAATTGCAGAAATTAATAGTGAATTCCGGATATTTTTGTGATTTTATCACATCTATCATTATCTATGGTTAGATTTTATTGATGGTGGAATTAAAAAAAATCATCATTTTTCATCATCCATCTATTCTCCAGATTTACCTAAAATCTAAGACATTTTCATAATCTAGTTTTAGACAATCCTAATTCTCTGTAAATTTTGACCATTTCTCAACTAGTAGGCTAAAATAGTTAAGGGATCTCTTGGTTAACAGGAAACTTTTAGTTTTTAAAAAGGGTTAATCCTTTATTTCTTAATGCTAGAGAAAAAATAAAAATTCTTGCGAATAGTATCCAATAGTTACTCTTTTTGGAATAAAAATTTGGATTACATAGAATCACAAAGCATAATTTATTTCAAGTTGAATCAACTCTTTCAAGAAAGAGAGTATGAGTAAAGGGACCCATGGATGAATATAAAAGTATATTTCTAATTGCAACAAAATATTCCATAAAAAAAGATTGAAGCAAAATAGCTAGAACATATTGGCTTTGGTTTACTAAAGTCACTAGCCTATTCTCTCAGATCAGTGGATAACAAGTTCTTTTTTCTTAAGATGCCCTTCATAAAATATCAATACAAGCTAATTGGAAAGATTTGAAGTAAAAACGAAGTAATTGGAAAGATTCGGTTACAGTTTCCTCTTCTAGAAACTGTAACCGAATTCATTGTCTAATGGATAGATAGAGCTCTTCTAAACAATAGGTTCAAGTCCTATTGGACACAATTTTTTCCATTTTTTTTAGATGATTATAATTTTTTATTTGATTCAATCAAATTCATATCATTGGCATTTCCCATAATTACTCTTAGAGTAAGAATGGATAAGACTATATGAGTGATAAAAAAACTCATAATCTTAGGCTTGCTCCTGTTTTAGAAAAATTCAATGTATTCCTGAAGAGCCTCTTTCAAAAGAGCTTCTATGTCAATCATGAATGTGTTAGTGGAAGATATAATTTCTTGGAATTGACGTTTATTCTTTTTCAAGTAGATACACAACTAAACCAAAAATTTCCTTACCTATCCAACTTCTAACAAATCAAGATACCCATTTGATCTTGTATCAATATTTTGAATTTACATTTTTAATTGACTATGTATTTTTGAAAATTCATCACATAATTTTGTCTAAGTGACATAGTTGTAGGGAAATTAGGTGTTTAACTTTGGGATTTTAATATTTTTTTGGATGTGGTAAAAATTGGATCTCTACATTTTCTTTATTTGATACTGAATTGCAAAATACCTCCAAAGGGCTCTCTACAAGTAAAAATCAAACATATACGGTCTTTAATTTCATGTATGTTGAGAAATTTTCCCTTTTCCCAAGATAACTAATTATTATTTGTTTACATCATTTTTACAAGCGCTTATTTCTCATGGATATCAATGTCATTTATGATTTCTACCAAATTTCAAAATATTTTTAAACTTCTATTGAATTTACTTGTGAGTTGTATGAATCTTATTTTCTTTGAAATTAGGGTTTTGTAGTGAAAATCAACATAGAAATTTGACTTGGAGAGAGCCGAGGGACTCAAATAAAATCGAGTAATTTTATTTTTTTTGGAAACTACACATTATTAGTTTATTTTAACAGATATGGTTTTAAGTGGATCTCAATAGCACAGAGGACATCGATTTCTCAATATTCCATCAAGATGTTAAGGGAATTGGAGGATAAATAGTTTTATGGGGATCGCATGCGTCTACGCATCATATTCAATTTCTTTCTATTTTTCATTTTAGTTCAATATGCTCTATAAGGTGCTTTAATCCCATTAGAGGTAAGAGAAAAGCCCTTATCCATTGAGAAATTGAGACAAAAAAAAATAGTCAACCAGGCATCCATTAAGCAAATAGGGGACACAAAGTTGAATGCCCAAAGCGAAAAAAGAGAAAGTCAACGAGACCCATGCATCACTCACAGACATTTTCGAGTAAATTTCTTCTACTTTGTTCATAGTAGCAAGAGCTGTCTTCTAATGAAACATGGGCTAGTCTCTTGGAGAGGCCATTTGAAATCCTCCAAGTCAGGTAATCTATCAATGAGAGTGAGTAGCTTGATCAATCGATGGGGTAGTGATCAGAAGCACTCAAATAATTCTTCTGTGAATCATTGGTTCATAAAATGTTGTCACTATTCTTGAGCTTGAGGAAAAAGAGAAAGGGAGAGAGAGATAGAATCAAGAATAAGAGAGAAAATAGGCATCTTTGACTGGGTGACAGTGCAACAGCAAAGTGGCAAATGATGGCAGAGAACAAATCATGAGGCCTTAGTTTCTTTATCGTCAGGTGAGAGTGAGGAAAATGATAAACAGAAGAATAAACCCAAGGATCTTCTGGAATAAATCAGGATTTTACAATGCTACTAAAAAGTTCAATTTATCTCACCATGTCAAGTTTCATTTGTACATGATGAGGTCAACTCATCATGGAAGGGTATCTCGCATGCACAGGCCAAGAGTTCAAAGTTTTTTGTAATGCTGCACATGTTAACCTGCAGATGATTGCAACAAATTATATGATGCAAAGAAAAGGAAGATAAAATAATTTTCTGATTGCAACAAATGATATGATGCAAACCAAAGGAAGATAAAATAATCTAGATTCTATGTAGCAAAATTTAGTGAAAATGATTTTCTCATAGAAATTTAAAATGATTCACCACCATCTCACTACTGATAACAAGATGTGATTGCTACAAAGCATACTAATCTACAAGTGGTTAAAATTCAATGAAAAGCAAACAGATGCAGGTAAGGAACCAATGAAATGATTGGGCAAGCCGGATGACTGTTTGATTAAGGTCGTCAACCGTGGAGATTATGATCCATCATAATAAAAGAGAGCAATAATGCACCAAGGTAGTGGCACATAGTGCTAAGGAATTAATTATTCCTAATTTATCATATTCTATTGGCATATGTGCAATCACTCGTCGATCATCTTTGACCACTATGATTGTCTACCATTGGATTTTCTTTTCAAGAAAGTAAAACCTTGCTTGAATGTTCAGAGGCTGTTGTCACCACAAGGAGATATAGAGAAAAGAGATTCTCTGGCTGGGTCTTGCAGGATAGACTTGGACAGAGATAGATAGACATTGACGAATGTTTGGCAATATACAGATATGTAGAGAGAGCTAGATGAAGAGAGAAATGGATGGATGAATAGATGTATCTATAATTATTTATAGAGAGAGAGGAGAGAGGGAGGGAGGGAAGGAGGGAGAGGAAGAGAGAGAGAGAGATGGATATATATATATATAGATACTCATATATAATGAGAGAGAGATTGATGGATAGATATGTTTTTACTTATAAATAGATATAGATAGGCAGAGGTAGACAAAAAGATGGGCATACACATAGATAGACAGACAATCTCTCTGTCCCTCTTTGCATACGGGTCTTGGAGAAATAAATAGATGGTTAGATTGCCCCATTCTTATTCGCCTAGCCAGGATACCGTGCAAACTGTCCAGACGCGAGGGGAACCCTCCATGGCCGGGCTCCCCCTAGCCCTTCCTTTGCCTCTGCTCGCCTCGCACGGGAAAATTGCTCGTGCCATCTTCCCAAAATTTTGGCCGGGGAGGGATGGAGTCGGGCACGGAATGCCCCAAATTACGCGGCCGAAAGGCGGACCCGAACTAGACATCCCGAAAATGGCTCGTGCCAGTTGGCCAAAATTTTGACCGAGGAGAGAGGGAACCGGGGGAGGAACGCCCACAAAATTTGGGGGCGGATCGGAGACGATTTGCATCGACGTAGTCCGTGGGGTTGTCGGATGCTTCTCCTGTGCGGCAGCCGTCGGAGCTGAAATTGCAACCCAGGGCGTTTCTAGGTGGTAGAAAGATGGGCACAATATTTGGGGAGATTTGCACGAGCGGTCTGCGAGGCGTCCTCGGAGCTCGTGCGTTTTTAGCAAAATTCGGTTTGGGGAGAGCTGGGGCCGTGAGAGGAGCGCCCACAGAATTTCGTGCCAACCAGAGGTTGTTTGGGGGGTGATCGGGGGTTTCGAAAAAAGCTGCATGCGAAAGTTGTGAGGTTACCGGGCATTTTCCGATTGGAATGGTCGTCAATATGGTTGTCCGATTGGGCTGAAATTTGGTGTGGGAAGGTTTCTAGGCTAGAGGAACGTGCCCACGAAAGTTCGCGCGATTTGCACGAGCGGTTTGGGAGATGCTTCAGAACCGGGGGCGTGTCGGGGGCGCGTCGTGCGCGTATCGTGGGCGTTTGGCGCGCTGTGGCACTGTCGGAGGGGACCTATCTGAGACACAAGGACGATGGCTCGTGCATTTTTAGCGAAATTTGGTATGGTGGGAGCTGGGGTCGAATGAGGAATGCCCACAAAATTTGGGGCCGATCGGAAGTGTTTTGGGGGGTGATAGGGGGTTTTGAAAAATGCAAAGGATTGAGGTTACCTGTGAGAACTTCCAATTGGAATGGTCGTCGATATGGTTGTCCGATTGGGCTGAAATTTGGTGTGGGAACATTTCTAGGCTAGAGGAACATGCCCACAAAATTTCACGCAATTTGCACGAGTGGCTTGGGAGCTGCATCAGAACCGGGGGCGTGTCGGAGGCGCGTCGTGCACGTATCATGGGCGTTTGGCACGATGTGGCACTATCGGAGGGGAATTCTCTAGGACACAAGGAGACTGGCTTGTGCGTTTTTAGCAAAATTTGGTATGGTGGGAGTTGGGGTCCAATGAGGAACACCCACAAAATTTGGGGCCGATCGAAGGTGTTTTCGGGGGTGATCAGGGGTTTCGAAAAAAAATGCGAAGGATTGGAGGTTACCGGCAGAACTTCCAATTGGAATGGCCGTCGGTATGGTTGTCCGATTGGGCTGAAATTTGGTGTGGGAAGGTTTCTAGGCTAGAGGAACATACCCACAACATTTCGCGCGATTTGCACGAGTGACTTGGGAGCTGCTTCAGACCCGGGGGCGTGTCGGGCGCGTGTCGTGCACGTATCATGGGGTTTGGCACGATGTGGCACTGTCGGAGGGGAACTCTCTGGGACACAAGGAGACTAGCTTGTGCATTTTTAGCAAAATTTGGTATGGTGGGAGCTGGGGTCCAATGAGGAACGCCCACAAAATTTGGGGCCGATCGGAGGTGTTTTGGGGGGTGATCGGGGGTTTCGAAAAAAATGTGAAGGATTGGAGGTTACCGGAAAAACTTCCAATTGGAATGGCCGTCGATGTGGTTGTCCGATTGGGCAAAAATTTGGTGTGGGAAGGTTTCTAGGCTAAAGGAACATGTCTGCAAAATCTCGCGCAATTTGCACGAGCGGTTTGGGAGATGCTTGAGAATCGGGGGTCTGTCGGGGGCGTGTCGTGAACGTATCGTGGGCGTTTGGCGCGTTGTGACACTATTAGAGGGGACCTCTCTAGGACACAAGGAGACCGGCTTGTGCGTTTTTAGCGAAATTTGGTATGGTGGGAGCTGGGGTCGAATGAGGAGCGCACACAAAATTTCAAGCTAATCGGAGGTCGTTTGGGGGGTGATTGGGCGTTTCATTGCCTCGTTTTTCGTTTTAGTGCTGCGGGTTGCAAACAGGGGGATCCTATTTAAGGTATATAGGGGGATGGGTGGTATTTTTGGTTGTTGTGTTTTAGTGTTTTGCGCGTTGCAAATGGGGGGATCTTGTTTAAGTTGCTCGGGGGGTGGCCTATATATCAAAGACACGCACGCACGCGCATGAGGCCCTGTGGCCTGTGGCTGTGGTCTGATGGCCTATGGCCCTGGGCCTTGGCCGGTGGTCGGCGAGCAACGAGCGGAGGGCGAACAAAAAGCCAACACGCTGGCAGTGCCACCGCGCGCGCACAGCCCAGTCGAGGGCGCCCCGGGCAAGGTCCCAACGCGTGCGTGCACAGCCCAGGCCGCGCGCAGGCACTTCCAAGGCACACCCCAACGCGCGCACGCAGGCACCCCCCCTAGGCAGCGCGCAGGCAGCCACCAGGCAGTGCCCAGTGCACGCGCAGGCAGTGCCCAGATAACGCCCAGCACGCGCTAGCACACCCAGGCAACGCCCAGCGCGCGCAGGTGATAACATGCATTTATAACCTGAATTCTTACCCTAATTAACTCATATTCATGCTTATTTTATGTGAATATGATGCATGTTATCATACTTTTTAGGAATTTTCTCCATTGGCATGTCATTTCACTAAAGTTGATATTTATGCATAAATTAGAGATAATTTCATGCTTAAGAGATGATTAATCTTTTGTTTAGATTAATAGGAGTTAATCTCTATTATTAAATGATTTTTGACTTTAGTAAATGTTTGGAAGGATGATTTTAAGATGAATTTATGATTTAGAATGTTTAATTAAAACTTATTTAATGAAATTTTAATTCATCTTTATTTTCCTTCTTGAAAACATATTTTAAATGACATGATATTAAAAAGAAAAGAATTTGTGATCCAATAGAGAAAATTTGGATTAAAAAGGAGTTGTATTTTGAGAAATATGAATTTCTAAAGTTTTATACGATTTTTCCGATTTTTATTTGATTTTTAATTGAATTTTTAAGTATTTTTTAGTTAGAAAAATCGCGAAAAAGGAAAACGTACCTGCGGAGCTGACGTGGCGCGCGCCGGCCAACGTGGCGAGCGGGCCCAGGCGACCGGCTAACGTGGCGCGCGGGACCACCGCGCCATTACGACGCGGCACTGAGGCCACGTGGCAGGACGCGTGTGGCCCACGCGGGGCGTTGACGTGTGGCCGGATGCCACGCGGACAGGCCACTCGGACGCCCGTGGAGGCGCCACATGGCGAGGGGGCTGGTCAGTGGAGGGCCCACGGGTTAGTGGGCCCTGGTAAGTATTTTGGGGCGGTAACGCAATAGGCGTTTACCGCCCCCTAATTTATAGGGGCGCGTTTTATTTTTTTCTTCCGTGTGGGACTCTGTTCCAACACGGTTTTACTCTGCAGGTGACGTGGACACGCGGCGAGCGTCCAATCTTCTCACGGACGGCTACGATCGCGTCGACCCGAGTCCACGCGATCATCAATCCAACACGTGCGCAAATATTCACTTAAGTGACGTCGATCAGAAGGCTCACAGATCGCCACGTGGCGACAGGAGGAGGGCTTATCTTCATCAACTTAAGATCGCGCGATCGCGATCTAACGGTCTCCAGTGAAGCCGCGTGGAGACTCGAGAGCGTCGGATTTTCATCACGATAATCGTTGATCGGACAGCGCAGATAAATCGAGGAAGAAGCCTACGATCGCGGTGCGATCGAGCCGCGATCGCGACGCGATCGAACCGCGATCGCGGCGCGATCGAACCGCGATCTTACAGCTTTTGTCGCGGATTCGTTTCAACTAGCTCGGACGGCAATTCCTGGAGCGTCTGGAGCACGATCGACGCCTGATCAAAGCCCGATCGGGCGGAAATCGTGGTCAATCGTGGCGGAAATCGTGGCCTTTTTGGAGGCTGATTTGAAGCCCAATTCGCGCGGATTTTTCGTGGAATTGAAGCCACGACGCCGCACCCAAAGACTCGTTCCCACGACGCCTTCAAACGACGCCCACGACCGCCTCTATTGCCCACATTTTCGGGCCTAATTTTCTCTTTAAAACCATGTATTTTCCTTCTTTGTTCTTCAACTTTTGATCGATTCGTGAAGGAATTAAGCAAATTTCGAGGAAGATCTTTAGTTCATCATGATCCCCCGCGTTTAGACTCCGATTCCGAAGGGATTGGAGCGGGATTGATCGCGAATTCCTCCTTGATTTCATCGAATTTTCCCTTGAATTCCGAAAGTCCGTGAGAAAGGATCCGAGCAAATTCACTCCACTCGCGCAAATTGGAGCTTAATTTCGTGTCAATCGGGTTAGTAGTGAGATTCGATCGATTATCAAGAGGTAATTTGAGTTTTTATTAGATTTAGAAGTTTAATTTTGCAAATTAGTTCATAGTGTTCTTCATTTTCCCCAAATTTTGATCTGAAATTTTGCTGATTTTGAAAATAGGATATCTCTCTGATTATAATTCCAAATCACTTGATTTTGGTTTCATTGGATTCCTCTTTTCATCAGATTTCCGTGGATAGCAAATTCATCAAATTCTGAGTTCATTTGACCCTTCAATTTAACGTTTGACCACGGACTGTTCATCTTTCATCAGAAGTCAAACGTTGACTTTCGGGGTCAATTACTTTTTTGGTATGGTGGGAGCTGGGGTCGTATGAGGAAGGCACACAATTTTTAGGCCAATCAGAGGTCGTTTAGAGGGTGATCAGACGTTTCGAAAAAAATGCGAAGGATTGGAGGTTACCGGGCAATTTCTAATTGGAATGGTCATCGATGTGGTGCTCTGATTGAGCTGAAATTTTGTGTGGGAAGGTTTCTAGGCTAGAGAAACATGCCCAAAAAATCTTGCCTGATTTGCACGAGCAGCTTGGGAGATGCTTCAGAACCGCGGGCGTGTGGTGGGCGCGTCGTGAACGTTTCGTGGGCATTTGGTGCGCTATTCTTTTCCTCTTGCTCGACCTTCAACTGCAGACGATGCATGCCCAGAGGTTTTTGGCATCGATCTCGTGTCTCTCAGGCTCAACCTTTCTTTTGCTTCTTTTAATTTCACAAGTTATTAAGGAATTACTATTTTAGTGATCGCCGTACAGTGCTTTACTAGTCAATGGCTTTATTAGAAAAAGGAGCGGGGCTTCTAATCTGGACTGTCAACAGGGACACGAAGAGGGGAAAGTGATCGTGGCCGTAAAGTAGGGCAACGTGTTGGGCACGGCCTTCCACCCCGAGCTCACGGCTGACTAGCAATGGTGATTGTGTGAATTTAGATAAATATCCAATAATGTATATATCTAATATTGAGCTAGATAGGGTATTATTATAAGTTAGGTCTACTTTCTGTTATTTCTGGGATGCATTCATTCGGGTTCGAGGCCGAATGAATGCATCCCAGATTTATTTCTCTCACTCTTTTCTTGATTCAATAACTGTCTCTCTGATCGGCGACTCATCTCTTTCGGTCTTCTTGAGCAACTGCAATCTTCTATATCTCTTCAATATAGATTGATCTTGATTGATCAATCTGGTCCGGAGGTGGCTGCTAAACAACCGGAGTAATCGTGCGACAAGAGGATCATCGCTATCTCTCCTCAAGCAGGATTGGTATCTTGATCTTCCTCCGGTTTTTTCTTTTACTTAATTCCTCTTGCAATATCAATATCAACGCGATGGACCCCAAGACTAAGAAGATCTTGCAGCTCCTTCGTCTTCGTATCAGTATCAAAGCTTGGGGGTGCGTGTTCTTGTCCCACATCTCTTCTGGCTATGGTCTTACCGGCCGCTCCAGGTCTTCATTTTCTATCAGGGGATTAATATTTTCACTTCCTCAGATTTCCAATGGCCTGTTTCTGAAAGTGAACAAGGCCACCCTCAACATGCCTCAGAGGGTCGAGCCCTATGTCACCTACGGGTACTGAAATCCCTCCCCCTTCTCCCCCTTTGAACCCAAACTCTATTTGGTGAAGATTGGGGGAGCACGGGGGAGAAGGGGGGAGGGATCTCAGTACCCGTAGGTGAAGCATGTTGAGGACTTGGAGCGGCTGGTAAGACCACAGCCAGAAGAGATGTGGGACAAGAACACGCACCCCCAAGCTTTGATACTGATACGAAGACGAAGGAGCTGCAAGATCTTCTTAGTCTTGGGGTCCATCGCGTTGATACTGATATTGCAAGAGGAATTAAGTAAAAGAAAAAACCGGAGGAAGATCAAGATACCAATCCTGCTTGAGGAGAGATAGCGATGATCCTCTTGTCGCACGATTACTCCGGTTGTTTAGCAGCCACCTCCGGACCAGATTGATCAATCAAGATCAATCTATATTGAAGAGATATAGAAGATTGCAGTTGCTCAAGAAGACCGAAAGAGATGAGTCGCCGATCAGAGAGACAGTTATTGAATCAAGAAAAAGAGTGAGAGAATATCTGGGATGCATTCATTCGGCCTCGAACCCGAAATGAATGCATCCCAGAAATAACAGAAAAGTAGACCTAACTTATAATAATACCTATCTAGCTCAATATTAGATATATACATTATTGAATATTTATCTAAATTCACACAATCACCATTGCTAGTCAGCCGTGAGCTCGGGGTGGAAGGCCGTGCCCAACACGTTGCCCTGCTTTACGGCCACGATCACTTTCCCCTCTTCGTGTCCCTGTTGACAGTCCAGATTAGAAGCCCCGCTCCTTTTTCTAATAAAGCCATTGACTAGTAAAGCACTGTACGGCGATCACTAAAATAGTAATTCCTTAATAACTTGTGAAATTAAAAGAAGCAAAAAGAAAGGTTGAGCCTGAGAGACACGAGATCGA